>LS495821.1:177485-187740 GCA_900490845.1 Pristionchus japonicus | reverse complement strand
AAGTTGTGTGAGAACACGATCGACTACTTCCAGAAGAAGGGATACACCTCGGTTAGGTTATCTCACTTCGCCTATCCCCTGACGCACTCTCTCTGAACCACTCTGAAGCGCACTCTGAACCTCGCGCTTAAAAAAGCGTCAAAAAGTTGTGTGAGAATACGATCGACTACTTCCAGAAGAAGGGATACACCTCGGTTAGTTTCGTATTTCTTTTCTGTTCTATTGCAGCGTTTTGTTTTGACTGAGCAGGAAGTACACATTGATAGTCAAAAAAATAGTCGGCCGATAATGTTTGAAACATATCTGAATTTAGATCAAAAATAGATATTTGAATGTTTCAGGCCGAATTATACGCTACCTCCTGGGGCGACACGAACCCGCTGTACTCCGCTTCGAGGTGTCCTGAATTTTCCAATTTTCAAAATTCGATTTTTGGCTCAATAGGAATCTTCATTTCGCTTTTCTGTATTTTTGATAAAATGCTGTTTACAACTGTGCGCCTGCGTCCATCTTAGTACTTCAATTCAGAAAGCACGACTGCGCCACCACGCAGAGACTGCGTCGTTTTCTGCAGGCGGTTCAGGTACATTTATTTTTTATAATAAATCAGTTTGCGATAAACTCATTACCGTACTCCGATAACGATCTCCGTCTTTGTAAACGTCTTTTTTCAGGCCTACACCGGCGCCGAACAGCTCTCCCTGATCACTCACTCGATGGGAGTGACTCTTGGGAGGAAGATCATTAAGGGAGGCAAGATTCAAGCGAGCGATGGTGAGAATTTGGAATTTTACACCGTGCGTCCAGCATCTAACACTCCATCGAAATATTCTATGCTTACAATGGGCCTTGCAACATAGCTGAAATCAAAAGGGCTAGGAAAACACATCACAAGCAGAACATCAATAGAATGCAAGATCATCAAGGGTGACATGATGAAGTGGGGGTTGAATCAATTGAGTAGTCCGAATTTTGGGAGTACTGCATCTGTTATTTTCTTCTTGATTTCTTGGATGAGTGTACGCGGATGATCAACTCGTGGATGAACTTACACTGTTGAGAATTGCTTGAAGCACAACCGAAAAAAGTAACGCATTTCAGCCATAATTACCTCTAGTTTCTTGGCAACCGTGATCAACTCACTAAACATAGGCAATGCCACGAAAATTTGAGATACAGCTTCAGGATCATGCGACGGTGGATTAGACTTTCAAAAGGAACTAGGGAACTAGTTCCATAATAGTCAAATAAACCGCTAATCTCAATAGAGAAAACGCAACATGAAGAGAGTGAGAGCTGATTTCTCTATTAAGGAATTAGTTCCTAGTTCCTTTTGAAAGTCTACCTGGGATCTCCCATTCGCAATATTTTAGGTCCAGTTTGGTATCAGCAAATTTCTGTCAAACTGCTGCCACAATTCCCCATCGACCCATGTTGAACGACAAATCGAATTCAAAAGCAGCTTCAGGATCGTGCGACCTCGGCTCTCCCATCCGCAACATTGACGTCTTCGTGGGATTGGCTGGTGCGAACTTCGGTCTATGTAATTGTGAAGGAATGGGAGTTGCCGAGCCGACTTGCAATAAGCAGGTGATTCTTCTTTCCATTGTGGGGTTTGAAGAGGATTAGGGATTGTGGCTTGCAACTTCGGCCTGTGCAACTGCGAGGGCATGGGAGTTGCGGAGCCGACGTGCAATAAACAGGTTTGTGGTCATTATTGGGTTCTGTTCTCCTCAAGAGTTTCGATCCTATTTACTCATCGTATGAGCTTCACGCAATACTTGAACTAGCTTCCTGCGGAAGCTGCGCCCTCCGGGGGCGCCTGCCGCGGGCTGGGCCTCGCTACGCTCGACCCCCTTCGCTCCGCGGTCGGCTTGCCCCCTTCGGGGGCGAGCCGACTGCTCCGCTAGCCGCGCACGGCCACGAATGAGAGGGTTAATTGAATCTCACTCTCCCCTCTCCCTCCCTTGTCCTCGCTAATTGGATCAATTGCGCTCGAAAATGATGACAGGAAATTCGTTGAGCGCCTATATATATGTGACTAGCTTCCTGCGGAAGCTAAGCCCTCCGGGGGCGCCTGCCGCGGGGTGGGCCTCGCTACGCTCGACCCCCTTCGCTCCGCCGTCGGCTTGCCCCCTGCGGGGGCGCGCCGACCGCTTCGCTAGCCCCGCAGGGCAAAGAATGAGAGAGTTAATTGAATCCCACTCTCCCCTCTCTCTCCCTTGTCTTCGCTAATTGGATCAATTGCGCCAGAAAATGTGGACGAGAAATTCGTTGAGCGCCTATATATATGTGATTACCTAAAAAATGCCAAAAACATTGTACCATTCTCCCTGAAGAAAAAAAAGTCAAATTCACTAAAATCTCCAGGACGGTCTCTGGCCGGGCGACAGCTGTGGCATGAACTACCTTGACTGCGGACTGACCGTGATGCCGTTCCCCTGCAATGGACCGACTTACTCGAAGTGAGTCCATGTTGCGAGTTTCCCACGTATTGTAAGGTAAATGGAGTTCGATTGGTGATTTGATGTGTGTTTGGGATGAAAACTAGACAAGGACTGACTGTGATGCCCTTCCCTTGCAATGGACCGACTTACTCGAAATGAGGGAGAATATCTGATGTGATCGCCTTACGTTTCACATTGATCTCAAATAAGTAGGACCTGATATGAGTCAATGATGTCCCCAGACGCTGAACGAATTTTCTAACAATCGTTTCAAGTGACACCACTTGATAGAAATTGAGATTTCGATCTAAATCCCTGACTGATTCCATTCCAGATTCCTCACCGACCTCAACAACGACATGCAGCAGGAAGCTAAAAGAGTGATCTCGGCCTGGAGTGACAGTGAGTAACCCTCTTAACAGTTTACTTAGGCTTACTTTAGCTTTTCGTAGTAAGACCTTAACTCTGCCTTAGTCATAATGTGATCACAACGACATACAGCAGGAAGCTAAAAGAGTGGTCTCGGCTTGGAGTGATAGTGAGCGGTCTTAATCCTAAGCTCAACCTTTTTAGTCAGCCTTAGACCGCACTTAGCCTTCCCTGAGTCATAACGTTATCATGACGACATGCAACAAGAAGCTAAAAGGGTGGTCTCGGCGTGGAGTGATAGTGAGTCTTAGCTTAACCATTGATTAGTCCTATGTTACTCCAAGGGTACTCCCAGGGTATACGTTAGTCTAAGTGTTGCCAACTGGAATCATAACGACATGCAACAGGAGGCGAAGCGAGTGGAGTGACAGTGAATAGTTGATTCAGCTATGCTTCACGAATATTACAAACCATGAACAATTCGATTCCTGCTAGTTCTTCCGGATTCCGCGGTGAAAATATCAACAAAAATATCAATCGTGAAATCTCAAAACGAAGTGATTGGTCTAGACTCAACCTCCCATGATCCAAATAATAAAATATTGATCATTTCCAGTGGACGACCTGATCATGTACGGTACGATGGTCTGGGGCAAGTCCACCTCTTTGATCCCGAGAAGCAGTGACAAGAAGGTTCGTTGTTGAGAGCTTTCTCGATTTTTCACCCCTGGACGTGTTCAATGAGGAGTGAGGCGGGGAATGAGTAGGGTAGGGAATGAAGTACTCTGTGAAAATAGCGTGTGCCAAAAATCGAAGAAGTGCATGTTGTTGTTGCTTGTTGTACTTTGAGGTTTTTGTTTTGGCTACAAATGGTCGTGCTAATTTCTTGAACTCATCGTTGATCAGATGCACATTCTAGCCACGTTTTTGAATGGAATGTGTCACTTTCTAAGAGGGGATGCGGGCACTATCGAGGGTTGTTTGGCCCTCCTGATCAGTGAACTATAGGCGGTAGACAGAACGAGAGAAATGAGAGAGTGGGCGGAATGAGGAGACTGTTTCTCTCGATAATCTCATAATCTTTTCGCTCATGCTTGCAAAACGTGCTGGCGCCAGATCAGAACAGATCAGAGGTCGTGGAGTATAGGACTCTCTCAGGACAGCGTGATATGTCGTTGGTCAGCGAGAAGATTAGCATAGATCGGGAGATTGTGGGGAAATTGGACTAGACCGTAAGAGCATCGGAGAGCAAGAAAGTGCAAAAACAGCGAGATTGTGGAATGTTTCAAGGGATTCACAAAAATGTTTCTGTCCGAGAAAGTGTAGTAGTGCTTCAATCTTATTGATTCAAACAATAAAAATAAATAATTAACTCTTTAAAATCACTTTTGCAGACTTACCTGACCTACTCGCACATGGAAACGAAGGAGCTCACGTACGAGGATCAGTACAACTGGGTCAACCGGATCAACTAATCGATAATCAATCGATATTGATCTACCGTAATCATCAAACAATATAGCGATCGATCTATTACTGTCCTCCAACCTAGGATGAGCTACTGATCGATAACTATGTTTTGATCGATAATCAACTCTTATCGTCTCGTCATTGTACATTCTATTAGAGTTCGAAATACGTGTCATCGTGTCTTCATTTCATGCACTCTCCCGTTGCTTTGACCAGTAAGAGAATGAATGAAATGAAGAGACGATGATATGCATTTCGAACTCTGCATTCTATACATACTGTGACAATTGCGATGAGATGAATTCTGTACATATCTGTACAAAGAAACTCTTGGATACTCATAATAGTCTCGGCAAATAAACTATTTGGTGTCGTCCCTTTGACTCGTAACTAGAATAATGAAGCAGTGCATGTTCTGCATCGGTTTGAAAACTACTTCGAGGCCTTTTCTTCTGCCAGTTATCATGTCTCATCATAAGTCATCCCGTCAGCTGAGAAAATTCGTGAAGATCTGAGAGTTTTACTGTGACATTCACGATGAGATGAACTCTGCACATATCTGTACAAAGATACTCGTGGATACTCATAATAGCGTCGGCAAATAAACTATTTGGTGTCGTCTTTTCATCGCTCGAAAAAGGCAACAACTGTGTGTTTAGTGCAGCAAGACCATCTTATAATCGACACAGCCAAAACAGGGAACTGTTCACACGCACTCTGTCCGTTTTCTGGTGACGAAGTGAAAAATTGGTTCTGTCTCAAGACAGAACCAATTTTGCACATAACTGTACAAAGCGCTGGCACAGAAGAAATTGGCCGGATCATGATTCCAATCAAATTTTGAATGTTTATCGGGTATTCCGATACATTTACGTGCACATCCACGATTTCAAATTCTGCTCGGCAGGGTCGGTGAGCTTGAAGAAACCCGGTCTTAAAGTGTAACTCATTACCATCGCTATATTTTTTACGATTTCGTTCATTTTTCTCTGCCTCACAACATTCCACTTGTTCGAAGGTGTCACCCTTCTTCAATTTTTTTTCTCGAATGTTGCTCACCCTCTGTACAGCTTGATTGGATTAACCGTAGGAGGATTAGCCTCGGCAGGTATGTCGAAAATTTGGACGGTGACCGCAACTTTAATGTAGAAGTGGAGTGTCTAAATGCAGAAATGTGATCTCCGGAACTAGGGGGAAATTGAAAATCACCGCTTGCCTTCAGTGTTGAAGCATGAAGAGCGTGCCATGAGCTTGTCCTGTTCACCCGAGCACTTACCGCCTACAAAGTGTTGTTACTGAATATGTTTGTTTGTTATAGAAGAAAAAAGTTGCAGCTCACCGTGTTCTCAGTAGTCTGATAATAGCGGACACAATCTTCCACAGGATCCTTAAATATATTGGTAATTTTTCATCGAAATCAGCTACTCACGATATCCTTCGCACACGTGATCGGACAGAGCGCTCTCTTCTCAGCCTCTGTAGCACTGGCACAGAAGAAATTGGCCGGATCATGATTCCAATCGACGCAACTGAAATTATCTCAGCCATGCCTACTTCCGAAAGTTCAGAGAATATGTGTCACAGACTGCGTAACCCACTTCACGTTCTCAAGAGGAGCAGCCGTAGTAGTGACTGTTCCGGGACATCCCGAGTTTCCACATGATGTGGGGCAGTACCGTAAATTGGGGACAGTCAGTGGGAAGTATACTCTGGGGTGGTATTCTTCTTTCATTTTTCGGCCGAGCCGAAAAAATTTCGGCTCGCCAAAAATATTTTCGGCTCATTGTTCTCACTAAGCAAAATATTTTTCGGCGGCCGAAATATTTTCGGCCGAGCCGAAATCCAAAATTTGCCGTCTCTCAGCCGAAATTTCTGTTACAATTTTCGGCGTTCGATTTCGATCGCCCAAAAATATTCGGCGAGAACAAAGGATTTCCGAAATATTTCGGAATGAGCTTCGGCTACAATTTTGGATTTCGGCCGAGGATTATCAAAGGGTGGTTTGCGTTGAGATCGCATTGAGTAGAAGATGGCTTACATTAGAAAGTTGGCTAGTAATAGCTACGTGTTTTGCTACGTGTGTTTTGCCATGTTCAGTCTCGGGATTCGAGTAGTGGTGGGTATTCCTGTCCTTTTCTTATCTCCGCCCTCCTCATTCTCCCCTTACTCAACTTTTTCCGCCCGCACTGTGGCTGGCTAATAGGGTGGAATGGACTTGGGCGAGGGAGTTCTCCCAACCCTCGCTCATTAATTATTCTTTCCTCACTCACACCGACCGCTCCGCATGCGCAGAGACCATCGAAATGGTCTGATTACGGCGGCCGAAATATTTTCGGCCAGCCGAAAATGAAAGAAGAATACCACCCCTGAGTACTAACTAGATCAGATTGGAGCCGTTGGAGAAGAACCAATTTTATGGTTATCACAGGAATCAGGAGAGAATGTATGAACCCGGGAACTAGATTTTTCAAACCCAATTGAAATCGACCGTATTATGATGGATACATGCCCAGGTGACAAGGAATCGAACTATCCGGTCCGCGAGTCCCACAGCCGGCTTTTAGGGATTCCCCGGTTCTGGACCCGGCTATTGTGTATCTTTGAACCCAGTTAAGCTAGAAACTTGTTCTACGGCTCAAAATATGCGCAATAATATGAGAAACGAGGATCTTTTAAAAAATCGATTTTTCGATTTTTTTCGACAAAGTTATGCTTGAAAAACCATTTTCAATTTCAAAAACAAATTATTTTCGCCATCACGCAGGCGACTTGCAGCGGAATTTTTTTTTCATTTTTCGAAAGAAGAAGTAGGCATGCGTGCACAACAAAAAATTCAGCCAATTCGAAGAGGGTTGTAATTCGGAAACTCGTCATCAAAAGTTCCAAATGGAGGTTTTTGGCGGTTATTCTGGCATTGTCCTCTTACTGTCAATGACATTTAAGGTACACTGCTCAAATGGAAGTTTCACACCTCCATGCAAACAATTATCACCATTAGAGTCGATTTCGCCGCAGACATTTTTGGACCAAAACCATGAACCCGGGTTCATGGTCCAAAATGGAAGTGGAAAGTCATGATGGAGGATCTTCATATACCATGTGCCAAAGTATAGTACAGCACCCCAGTGATATACAGTAACCCATGTGACCGTATTCCGGTTATCGCAAATTGATTTCTTTAAAATTATTACTTTGAAAGTCAGTTATCGATTCCACGATTGGCAGATTACGGTAGTATGGGTTACTGTATATCACTGGGGTACTGTACTATACTTTGGCATATAGTATCTGAAGTTCCTCCATCATGACTTTCGCACTCACTTTTGGACCATGACCCCGGATTCATGGTTTTGGTCCAAAAATGTCTGCGGCGGAATCGACTCTAATGGTGATAATTGTTTGCATGGAGGTGTGAAACTTCCATTTGAGCAGTTGTACCAGAAATGTCATTGACAGTAAGAGGACAATGCCAGAATAACCGCCAAAAACCTCCATTTGGAACTTTTGATGACGAGTTTCCGAATTACAACCCTCTTCGAATTGGCTGAATTTTTTGTTGTGCACGCATGCCTACTTCTTCTTTCGAAAAATGAAAAAAATTCCACTGCAAGTCGCCTGCGTGATGGCGAAAATAATTGTTTTTTTAATGGAAAATGGTTTTTCAAGCATAACTTTGTCGAAAAAAATCGAAAAATCGATTTTTTAAAAGATCCTCGTTTCTCATATTTTTGCGCGTATTTTGAGCCGTAGAACAAGTTTCTAGCTTAACTGGGTCCAAAGATACACAATAGCCGGGCCCAGAACCGGGGAATCCCTAAAAGCCGGCTGTGGGACTCGCGGACCGGATAGTTCGAATCCTTGTCACCTGTGTATGTATCCATCATAATATGGTCGATTTCAATTGGGTTTGAAAAATCTAGTTCCGGAAGCGGCTGTTTTTCATACATTCTCTCCTGATTCTTATCTTATGTAATTGACGGAATATGCAAACGGTTCTCTTCCAGTCGATTTTCATCCGACGGTTCTCATCCAACCTAGTGCCTCTGAGAGCTTACTGTCGCAATTGCGCTGTCGTGTATCGTTCATTGGTGCAGAATCCGTTTCTGACCCAGTGAGGGCACCTGAATTTCTGCCTCAACAATTGGTTGATCGTTCGTGAATCTATCTCATGAAGCCGAGAACCAGAGAACCATACAAGTCTGAGCGAACGTTGGACCAGTACAAGTTCAAACGTTGTGCAGAGATATTCTCGAGGGTGGACTCACATCACGTGTTCAATGGAAGCACTCTTATCCTAGATATTGTTAACTCTTAGCCAACCAGACTACTATGAGAACGAAGCGCTCAAGAAATGAACAAAGCGGACTAAGAACTTTGAATCAAACGAAATGACCCAAAATCAAAGCGAAACTTACATCGCGTGTTCAGTACTAGAACATTGGGAGCCAACAAGACCGATGAGAGCCGACAGTGTAGCAAGGACGGGAACAATTCGAACCATCTTTCAGATTGCGCTGTGAAACCGAGTTGCGGCTGTATTTATACCGTCTCTAGTTTGCATGACACATGTTTGATCAGGATTGACGATCAGCGTACACGCTTTCATATTTCCTTGTTCTTGGCGCACACCAGGGCTGAGCAAAAATTTAACGGTCTCTCAGTTTGCAATGCTCTCTCGCCGGTCAGTCAAAGCGAGAGAACCTGGGAAAGTGAGGGACCGTGCAATTTTTGCACGGCCTTGCTGTCCGTCAAGAACAACAGCACTCAGCAGCCAAGAATGGATCAAACAAAATGCAAACAAAGAGATTTTTGAGATTTTCCGTTGCAAACAATGTTTGTTCAGAACAAATCACATACATTTCAGTGTAGTTTCATCCTCATCCATTGTTCAGCAACTTGCACAGAGCAGAAAATCGGCGTTGCCGAGTGTAATTGCTTCGATTATAGTGATGTTGGTCAGGCATGTGAAGGAAGCTCAAACTACGCGGGTGAAACACTTTCCCAGATAGTGAGATATCTCCAGACACTTCCAATCAATTATTTCGGAACATGTTCACCCCTTCAGGTGTGGCCATTCGTGAACATTCATGTTTTTTCGATAGTGAAAATGCAAATGATCGATTCAATCACGCTCACTCGGCACAATAAGACTGATTTGAATCTTAAAAGTGACTTGAACTCCGTCCTCCATTCTCTCTCACCTCATCAATCACCCCCTCGCGTCAGCTGGGGCCAATTTGTGTGATGAAAGGTGGGAGAAGAGGGGGAGAGCAGAGGTGTCACCAGACCGAGCCGAGACCTATTGATTCACGTGCTTCATTTCGCGAGTGAAACGTAGTTTTCGACTGATTTATTTTGATATTATCGCACTTATAACCATGTTGATCGTTGCAGAATGGCCGCCTGGCCTTCACTACTGTTTATCGCAACATTATGCCTGATATCGACAAGGACTAATGCCGAATGTGAGTTTGAGCTGTGTTTTTTGTTGTTGAAATTTTCCATGAAATCCATATTCAGATTCCTGCAAGCCCAACATCTCATCCGTACCCGACCTCTCCACATACCATGCGAGTTTTCAAAATATATGTTTCCAATTCTTTATTGTGCGCATGAATAGATGGTTAGAATGACAAGATAGTGAGACAAATCATGCGAGTTTTCCAAATATGAGTATCCGTCTCTCCGTTCAGCGCACTCTCTCGCATGTCGAGAAAACTGAAAAGAATCGCGTACTGCTGATGAATTGTTTCTGATAGCCTGGAGACTTTACAGGGTGGCTTTTAAGTATTGACCCACTTTTTCAAATGATATCTCTAGGGACTGCGTGAACCAAATAGCCCAAGATTTTCACAGTTTGTAGCCCATGCACCAAGCTAATAATTCTGCAAGACCCAATGATTCGATCTCATTTGTTCGCAAGTTCTGATTTTTTACATATTGGGTTGCACATTGAGTGCTATATTTAT
>LS495821.1:153214-172626 GCA_900490845.1 Pristionchus japonicus | reverse complement strand
CGATGAAATCGTGGTAAGTGGCGCACCACTCCGGACCAGCATTGTAAGGGAAATGCTACCGTTCCAACCGCCCTGCTGATGAAGACGAATAAGTCGTGAAGAGAATAGGGATCGATGAAGGGTACGGCGAGGTTCTGATGTGGCTGCCGTGGAAGAGAAGGGAACTGTTCTGGGAGGAGGGATGGACGGGGAATGAGTGCGGAAGGGTAGATGGAGGGGGCTTATCTGTCTCCGGTCGGATGGAGACAGACCTCCGGGCGGAAAAGCCGGTGCTGGTAACGGGTGGTAGAGCAAAAACCGCCGGGACTGCAGACGAACTAGGGAGGGGGTGGCTCGAAAGGAGTGAGCCGATGGGGACTCGCCGGTCGAAAGGAGTGAGCCGGTCGAGTGGGGGAAGACTCGAAAGGAGGGAGTCTAACTACTGCGCTCTGGACTAACGCAGGTTCGGTCGGGGGGTGGTCGCCATGTCACGACAATAGTAGGCCGTATACTATGCGTGAACTAACTAGGACATCCGCAGTACTCTTTATCAGATGGTATGGAAAGCCAAAGGAGGGGAATGTTCCTCTCCTTTTATACACGTTCGGGTGACTCAGACTCGTACAGGAGAAGGAGAAGAGAAGAAACGTGGTGAATAGTTGTATAGATGGTGGAATCACCACAACTTGATTCACTGATGTCTGACCAGTTTCTTTCTGATGTAAGTAAGTCTTTTTAGTCCGCCAAGCACATCGAGGACTACGCCTGCATCGACGCACTGGAGATGAAGACATTCAACACTTACAGTGAGTTTAGTGTCTTCACTCACAATCAGAGAGGTTTTGTTTGGTTTTTTATGTCCCGTTGGAGATTCAACCAGCATTGAATGTTTTGCATTCGATCACTCCTTACGCGCCATGTGAAACATAGATTCAGCAGCGACCATCGAAGTTCTCAGCATTCATGAGAATCGCATTGTAATTTCTAATTGCGAATGTCGAGGAGAATGCTGCATACCACGCGTGTCGCATAAGAATCGAATAAAAGCTGGCACAATGAAAATATCGAGCGTAGAGCGAGCCAAGCGAGTCCTTATGAACGTCAAAAATTGCATTGAATTGTGGGCTCTGTTGTAGTAGACGGGTCCAAAAAAAAATGAAAGGTCCCAAAAATTTAAGAAAGGTCCCAAAATTTTAAGAAAGGTACCGAAAATTTAAGAAAGGTCCCAAATATTTAAGAAAGGTCCCGAAAAAAACCAAAAATTTAAGAAAGGTCCCAAATTTTTAGGAAAGGTCCCAAAAATTTAAGAAAGGTCCCTAATTTTCTGAGCAGAACGCAACCGTAAAATAGAAAGGTCCCAAATGACAAAATGATAGAGAGGTCCCAAACTCGTCTCGAAAACGGGCTCAAAATAATAGAAAGGTCCTTTTGATACACAAAAATAGAAAGGTCCCTGGAAAATAGAGAGGTCCCTAAAAAAGAAAGGTCCCGAAAACACGCTTTCAAAATTGAGAGGTCCCAAAAACTGGAATCGAAAATAGAAAGGTCCCAAATGAAAGAAAGGTCCCTTTCAAAAATAGAATCATCTGCGTGTTGGAGGAGTCTCATTGTTAGTGTGTGATTTTCTACGAGGTTTCTTTAAAAAGTAGGGGGGGGGGTTCGGCTGCCTTTGATTTTAGGCTTGGAGGACGAAGGGGCTTGGAGGTGTTCTTTTGGAGTAAAAGCATAAAAGATCATGTGAAGTCGACCTGTGACCGACTCCCGAACATCTTTTCATTTCTAGCGCTGTTGAAACGGGCTGTCACCAAAGGAGCGCTGAGCCGACAAGTGTGTAGGGTATCAGCCGGTGTGGGAAAACATCTGAGGAATCAACGCTGTCAGGCTGAGAACTCGAGAAATGTGATCGAATTGGTTGAGATAGGCCAATCAGAACCGTCGCAAAATCGGTCGCAATAAAGTCCCAGCACACATTGGGCAAGCCTATCACAATGCAGAAGGAATTTTAGTTCAAGCTTGTTCCGTTGAGAACTTATGAATTTTCCAAACTTTTACTTGTGCGTGCATCTGGCGCGCCGCTTTTCGCAACTTGGCCGGTTTCATCATCATATTGGTAAACAAGGTCGAAGGGCCCTTATGTCGTATGCTGTCAGGCTGAGAACTCGAGAAATGTACTCGGGAAGGTCGTGATAGATAGTTCTGGCGCAATGTCCGGAAAAGAAACGAAATGGTGAATTTTCTCTGAGCCGGCCTCTTAAGAAGCTTTCAATTTTGAAAAGGACCTTTCTTTCATAGGGGACCTTTCTATTTTCGAAGCCAGTTTTCGGGACCTTTCTATTTTCGAAGCCAGTTTATAGGACCTTTCTATTTCTGCACTTCATTTTCGGGACCTTTCTATTTATGGGACCATTCTATTTACTCGGGACCTTTCTATTTTTCCGTGTCGAAAGGACCTTTCTATTTTTGTAGGCTCTTTTCCGGGACCTTTCTTTTTTTAAGGACCTTTCTTTTTTCGAAGGTCTTCGATTCTCGTTTTCGGGACCTTTCTTAAATTTTTGGGACCTCTCTTAAATATTTGGGACCTTTCTAAAAATTTTGGATTTTTTCGGGACCTTTCTTAAATTTTTGGGACCTTTCTTAAATTTTCGGGACCTTTCTTAAAATTTTGGGACCTTTCTTAAATTTTTGGGACCTTTCTATTTTTTTGGGACCCGTCTACTACAACAGAGCCGAATTGTGGGAGTGGGGACAATGTGTCAGTTACCCCTCGATTCAATTCAATTCTTTCGCGTCACGCGTGATACATCTGATCATTATTATTGATTGCAGCTTCCTGTGGAGACGAGGTCGTCGACGAGGACCAGAAGCTGCGGCACGCACTGATTGACGAAGTTAGAGACTCCTAATTCAGATACGATAAGTAACTGATCTCAGCAGCCTCACTTTTCTCAGAAATTCGAAAAAAGTGAGAAATGAGGGAGCTCCAAAATTTAATCCATTTGCAGGACTCAACCTTCGTAGACGTCGAATGTCGCGTGGAGAATTGGAAGGGATTCGTGGACATTACGAAGTTTTATGTGAGAACGAGTTTCACCTATTGATAATCATCTGATGTGGTTAAATGGAACAGTCGTCGGTCGAATGATTTGGATCAAGTGAAAATTGCCGTTCAAAAATGACTTAGGTTCATCTTCCCTAAAAAAATGTGTTTCAATTGACCTTTATTCAGAGATCGCTCGAGTTTCTACAATTGCGGTAAAATAATCGGTGAAAACAAACAAATGATTAACATTTCAAGATAAAAATTGTTCCGTCTTATCAGGACGAGCCGCGCATCCTCACGGTAGTTGCTTACATCGACCCCCTCCTGGACCGACAACAGATCGCCCATATCTCCTGTCACTACTCGAGCAAGGAGAAGGCCGAATGTGAATGGATTAGGTAAACGTGGATAGAATGGGTGGTACTACTTTTGGTAAGGTCTGTCACTACTCGAGCAAGGAAAGGGCGGAATGCGAGTGGATTCGGTAAGGATACTGTGGGTTGCTGTAGATCAGGTAAGAAACGATAGATCCCTTGCATATCCCTTGTCATTACTCGAACAAGGAAACAGAAAGGATCAAGAAAAAAGTGGATTGTGGATTCGGTAAGATCCATTTCAGGAAGCTACTGTGAATCGTTTGGTTACGGTATGGCGATTATGTATGACAAACGTATTCTCAGGCAGCGCCAGTGCTTCAAGACCTCGCTCTCCCAGTCCTTCGACGGAACCTCTCGAATTGCTGCATCGACGGAGTTCACAGCGTTGAATGGGAGTCAAATCGTGGCAGACTGTGAGTATTTTCGGACGTATCAAACGAAAATATGACATTAAGTGTTAATTTTTTCCAAGGGGCTCCATCGTTCACTGAGAACGATATAACTTTAAGCATAAGTCGTACATGTGAAGCGTAACTTATATCACTTCCATTCAGCGAGAAAAAGTAAACGAATATCGATAAAATCAATCTCTGGCTCCATAATCTGACAGAACGGCATCGAACTCGTCTCTTTACGTTTTAGTGTTAGGACTACCATCTAATGCTGGACAGTTTCATGATATTACTGCATCAGCAAAGAATCTCTTTCGAATAAGAAAGCAATGAACTGATTCTACTCTCCGGTTCAATCATTGCGACAGTTAGGTCTTTAAGAACTGGCTCTGCCTGCAATATTTTATCTATAGTATACAGGAAGAAATTTTTCAAAAAAAACTCTTCGGACACTGCACTGAACTAATTCCAGTCTCCGGTTCGATCATCTGGCAGAATGGAGATGAATTCGTGTCCCTGGAGTGCCTCCACATCGAGGAGGATGACGGGAGCTGCGAGAGTTACCGGTCAGTTTTTAGCCGTTCATAGTAGTCATTTGGATGTTGTAATCCAGTGACCAGTGATTAGCGGTCCAGTGATTAGCGGTACCGGATTGAAACTATAGAGGAGTATGATGGAGTTGCGAAGTTTATCGGTGAGAAATGAAACAATCTGATGTCAAAAATTCCATGAATTAAGCATAACGAGTATTCCGAGAACAGACTGTGAATCGCTCTCAATTGAGTTCCGCAGGGAATATTAATGAATCGAGTACCATAAGCCTGCAATCAATGATCGTTGTCGCGTCTAAACAAACCATACACCTCGCTTATCTTGCCGATGGGAAAACAAGAATCGAGAAAGAAATATCATCACCTCCTCGATTACAGCATCTACGTCTGGTCGGACGAGGACCACATGGACCAGCCAACTTTGAGGTAACTCTATTGTACGCCCTGTGTAAGGTTACAGCTCCTATAGAATAACTTGGTCTGAAGAACATAGCCCTTGACGCTAAGCCCTGAAAAGAGTGATAGCTTAAAGTTTTAAAGAGAAGACTTTCAGGGAGATCTACAGCGTCCTCCACACCTTCTGCATCGATCCAACGGAGTTGATCTTCCTGAATACATTCCGTGAGTCTTCTTTGGTCAAATTCAATGCTTTAGCATGGACCACATAGTCAGTTCCAACCTTGTTCCCGCATGAGATAGACCCCTTGCTAGATTGATCTTTCGAACAATGGGCTTGTGAACAGGGACAACTCTATTATACAAAAGTAACAACGGCAACGGCTAGTTAGAAGAGAATTAAGAGACCGGATCGGTAAGAATCGAATATCCCCCGGACACGTTCCTCTCAGAACGGGGCCAGCCTACCCATACTCTAGCGGTAGGAGGGTCTTGTGCTCACATTGCTCATAGTACCCCTTGTTTGGGGTTTCCACCCCTAGGGCGCGAGAAAATTCGAATTATGTGTGAAAGGTTCGAAAAATCATAAACTTCAAAGTTGGAGAGTTAGACTCAAATGTGCACGTGCATCACGTTAGAGGTTCCCAAAGCCTCCTACACGATAGTTCAGATTGAGTTCTGCCTCATTCAGGATTTTTATTCGGCTCTCAATTTTTCGTTTTTTCAAGAAAGTTGGCGTTTTTTGAACAGAGATCTAAGGGTAACCTAGGTGTACGTTATAGCCCACTGGCGTGGGTATCTGAAAATCCTAAAACTGGTCCACCCCTGTATTGCCCGTCGAAGAATTGCTTGTTAGAAAGTCCATGACCCAGATTCTGAATTCGGATTTCTTGAGTTTTCGATATTCATATTGGTAAATCTTGGCAAGTGACCACTCAGTAAGAGTCACTGTGCCTCACCGAGAATATTCATGGCCATAGTAGTCGATTCCGCCACCATGACTTTTTCGACCCATGACTCGGGGTTCACGGTTCCGAAGTGACCCACCACCATGAACCCGGGGTCATGGTCCAAAATGGGTTGAAAAAGTCATGTTAGAGGAACTTCAGGTACTATACGTCAATGCATAGCGCAATGCCACACTGTCACACAGATACCGGAAATCCCGCAATTGAGCTATCGCAAACTGACTTTTTCAAAATTTACGGATAAAAGCAAGTTCTCGATTCCACGATAGCCAGATGACTAGATTTCGGGCTTCTGTGTGATAGTGTGGCACTGCGCTATGCATTGACGTATAGTACCTGAAGTTCCTCCAACATGACTTTTTCAACCCATTTTGGACCCTGACCCCGTGTTCATGGTGGTGGGTCACTTCGGAACCATGAACCCCGGGTCATGGGTCGAAAAAGTCATGGTGGCGGAATCGACTACTATGGCCATGAATATTCTCGGTGAGGCACAGTGACTCTTACTGAGTGGTCACTTGCAAAGATTTACCAATATGAATATCGAAAACTCAAGAAATCCGAATTCAGAATCTGGGTCATGGACCTTCTCACAAGCAATTCTTCGACGGGCAATACAGGGGTGGTCCAGTTTTAGGATTTTCAGATACCCACGCCAGTGGGCTATAACGTACACCTAGGTTACCCTTAGATCTCTGTTCAAAAAACGCCAACTTTCTTGAAAAAACGAAAAATTGAGAGCAGAATAAAAATCCTGAATGAGGCAGAACTCAATCTGAACTATCGTGTAGGAGGCTTTGGGAACCTCTAACGTGATGCACGTGCACATTTGAGTCTAACTCTCCAACTTTGAAGTTTATGATTTTTTGAACATTTCACACATTATTCGAATTTTCTCGCGCCGTAGAGGTGGAAACCCCAAATACGGCGTACTATGAGCAATGTGAGCACAAGACCCTCCTAACGCTAGAGTATGGGTTGGCTGGCCCCGTTCCGAGAGGAACGTGTCCGGGGGGTAGATGAAAATACTCGATTTTTACCGAGCAGGTCTCTTAAAACTTTTATCGCAGACGAGTGTCGTAACGAGTCGGACTCTTCCACAGCGGTGCAGTGCAGTGAACCGCCCGGATGGACACCTGTTGGGACGAATATCCTTCAGGTGTGTTAGGTTATGTTTCACCCCTAACATTTATCGTGATTTTCTTATCGTTGATAGTGTGTGGAACATCATTTTTTTTTTGTTTCGTTTCCGAAATGCACACTTATAGCGGTCGGCATCAATGGCGCCCTTAGCTTTCTAATAGGGCTTGACTAATCCGACGCGAGCGAATAATGAGCATAATCAACGATCGATTTACGTTGATGAATTTCAGGGCACCTGGTACTTCGCTGCGGACATCAACGGCGAGCCCAAGATCTTCATGCAGAGTGTAGTGATCCAGCTGAGTGTGGATGAACAAGAGTTAGTGTTTTAATCTCAACCAAGCACTTAGGATGAAAATGAGAAAACCGGCACTATAGAATTGAAGGGGTTGAGTTCGGGTAGTGCAATAGTAAGAACTGAGGATCTTCATGCAGAGTGTGGTCATTAAGCTGAGTGTGGATGAACAAGAGTTAGTTTTTATCGTCTTACATGTGAATGAGCCATTGAATTTTCTCGATGCATAGGGTTTTACGATCCGAGTGAAACTTACCTGAACCAGCTGTCGATAATCAGAAGTATTTGAAACATTCAGCACTACTCTTCTCATGCGCCAAACCTTCATTATGCTTTGCCTAGGAAGCATTGTTTCATAGGTTTATCTAAAATCAAGCGACATACTCATGAAAAAGCAACTCGAATAGTTTTCAGTTCATCCCTCATGCATCTCACATTCTACGCTAAGAAGGAGCTGCACAACCGGGAGTGCATGGGACCGGGCGAGGGAACGGTGAAGATATATTTATTTGTTTGAAATCGATGCGAATTTTTCCTTGACAACGGCTGGCTGCTATTAATCGGGTACCACTTTCACAACAAATTATATTCGCTCTGTGGAACATATCCTGGTCACGAAAATGAGCCTGGGTGTTTTATGACTGCTGTTCGTCGGTCTAACAGTGTGAATCAAACGATGCTTCCAGGTTCGTCTCCTCAACGACTCCACACTCGAGGTGACTGTGGAGTACAGATACAAGCTCGTGCCGACGTACAAGAACAAGATCACTTGTGAGTAACTAATTTCGGACTATGAAATGATGATTTTTTTGTTTTGTACGATCTGCATCGAAGAATTCAATGTTCCGTTTTGATGCTTTTACTTTATGAGCACATCGAGAAACACAGATAGTATTGCGAAGATATCACGCCTATCACGAGAGAATCGAGCTAGGGGTGGGAATAGAGCGAAAAAGGTTAAATGAGTTAGCACCCGAATTCGGCACCTATACCCATGCCCTAGCAGCCCCCAAAGTCCCATTGCGCTGGGATCATTCTGGGGCTCCATGCACCGGGTCGTTTCCATGGATCCCCAACTTTGAACACGATTATCTCGCTTCTGGGTGGTTTTTGGGGGAAATTACTATGAGTATGACCCCCACTCTTTTTTTTGAGCTCTATCGATCAGAACAAACTAGAAGCCAAAATATTGCCTCTGAACTGAGCTACATTCAAGCGAGCATAACTCAAAAATTATAGGTATGTACATCCTAGATTTGAAATATGTTGTTAAGCTCGACGAGCTCTTTCGAATGAATGGCTAACTACGTTGGTCGTGAGGTTATGTTTGCCCCCTCGGAAGAATTGGGATGATTTGAACTCATTTTAACCCGCACCGCGCGCTCCAAAGAGCGGGGAATGGAATGAAACTCAAATGAATAGCACGAGCGAGAGAAAATTGCAATGAATAGAATGATACGATTCATTCCATTCCCCGTTCTTTGGAGCGCGCGGTGCGGGTTAAAATGAGTACAAATCATCCCAATTCTTCCGAAGGGGCAAACATAACCTCGCGACCAACGTATTTTTTCGTTAGCCACTTATTCGAAAGAGCTCGTCGAGCTTAACAACATATTTCAAAACTAGGAGGTACATACCTATAATTTTTGAGTTATGCTCGCTTTAATGTAGCTCAGTTAAGAAGCAATATTTTGGTTTCTAGTTTGTTCTGATCGATAGAGCTCAAAAAAAGAGTGGGGGTCATACTCATAGTAATTTCCCCCAAAAACCACCCAGAAGCGAGATAATCGTGTTCAAAGTTGGGGATCCATGGAAACGACCAAGAGCATGGAGCCCCAGAATGATCCCAGCGCTATGGGACTTTGGGGGGCTAGGGCATGGGTATAGGTGCCTAATTCCGGTACAAACTCATTTCATGATTTTCGCTCCATTCCCAAGAATTGCCATTCTAGCTCGATTCTCTCGTGACAAGCGTGATATTGTTCGATAGAGAAAATACATTGCAAAACATGGAACGAGCGTTGTGTTTCACCACTACCATAATATGCTCTGAGTATACACGGATGCAATGAGTCGTGATTGCCGTCCGCAATAAAATAAGTACAAGTCAAAAGTCCATCTGGAGTATTCGAAGGTTTCACGGTGATTGACAAACCACAGCCGAAATTTCAATCTTATCAGGGAAATCCCGCATCATCTACCTCGACAACCAGAGGCTCGTGCTGTACAGATGTCTGAAGGTTGCGGAGAATGGTTGGTTTTCGAAATTCAAAAAAACGTTTGGATTTTGCTTTGCTGTCTTGCCCAACACTGTGAGCTCATCCACTCCAGAACAAGATCAAAACTGAAATTGGAGGGGAATGCTTGCAAATATAAAGGAGCCAAAGATGAAAGATCACCCCTTGCAGGCACCTGCGTGCACAAGGACCTGGACATCCTAGTGCGGTCGAGGTAAGTACTTTTGAATAGCCATGCAGGAGAGAATAATCATTGCAATGGGAACGCATAGCCAAGTGAATCGAGAATGGAATGTGCTTCACAAGTTTCCCGAAAGACGAAATGTTCGTTTGTTACAATTTCGATCAGATATCTTTTAGAGAAAATAATCAGTAATTCTCAAAACCAGTCGCGGATTCATGATTTCAAAGAAACTTTGGAAATTGCAGATACGTCTCTCCCAACGACGTCTCACTCCTGATGCCCTACCTGGAGAGAGCGTGCGTGCCAAGAAGGAGACTGCGATGGTTTGATCTGCATTGTGGGTTTCTATTTTTCAATGCAATAACTGAAGAAAATGATCCGCGAAGACTCCAACGGAAAGCGAGAGAAGACTGAGAAGTGTGCTAATTTTGTTATCTGCCGTCTACGCTGAGACAATCGCAGTATTCAGATGTACGCATCATTTGAATGATTTGTGAAGCATACTCGCCTCCACCCTTTCTTGGTGTACTCGAGTGGGCATCGAACAATACATTCATTCCAGCCAGTTGCGGGCGCGACATCACTGCATCGACGAGACTGAGGAGAGACATGGTCACGATGACGCATTCGCAGGTCTCGATATTTTCATTATTAAGGTCCATTGTGTAATCAAAACAAGAGCTGCTCTAACGCCAAGAGTATGAAAACGCGCTTCTTATTGAATTTTCGTTGCCGACCCACATCCAAATCAATGTCACAGATGTTCTAGGGGTTTTGAAAGGTTCTGAAACACATCGTTCACACTTTCGTCTGAATCAGACAAACCAACCTCAACTTCGTTATTGTTACTTGATGTCAGGTCCTCCCATATAGGTCCTCGACATTCTCACCAACGTTCAAGAACCGCGCTGCGAGTACGGCAATTTGCGAGGAGTGCGGGTGGATTTGGATACGGTAAGTAATCAATATTTACCTCGTTACTAGATATTCTGAATATGAATGCGGTATGTTATTGAATCAATCACTACCAAGAAAGGGAATACGGCAGCCTACAAGCAGTAAGGGTTGATCTGGATATGGTGAGTTGGTTGTTTCACCCTTGTTGCGTAATCATCAATCAATCAAATAATCAAACAATTGCGCTGCCAAATCAATCTGGCTGCTGGTTGCCGTTGAATTGGTTCCACTTTTCCTGAGAGAGCCATTTCAGATGGAGAAAGCCGGAGTTTGGTATCTCATCTCCGTCTTTGACAAGCTTCCTCACGATACGTTCGCGCTGATTCTGAGAGTGATCAAAGTGAGCAACCTTTCAATCTAGTACATCGTGGGTAGTGGAGAACAGTGTACTCGGGCCTGAGAGGTACGTTTGCACGTGTGAAAAAGCAGGCTTCGACAATCTTCCGCATGACACGTTTGCGCTGATTCTGAGAGTGATCAAAGTGAGCAACCTTTTAAACTAGTAGATCGTGATTAGTAGGGAACAGTACACTCGAGCCTGAGAGGTACGTTTGCACGTGTGAAAAGTAGGCTTCGACAAGCTGCCTCATGACACGTTCGCGTTGATTCTGAGAGTGATCAAGGTATTGTTCTTATCAACACATTTATCGTCAACCTCAGGAATACTAGAAAGCTAAAAGATCCATTATTTCGAGAGAAACCAACTGATCTTTGATCTCTCTCATTCTCAGGTCTCCGACAACTCGGCGGTGCTTCGCATGATGCAATCGGCGTGAGTATTTCTTCTGCATTCCACATTCTTGTAGGGTAAAAAAGAAAAACGGGGTGAACAAGAAAAATGGGGGGAAATAATCGGCATTTCGAGTGTGTTAATTGGTTTTCTAGTATTCACACCACCCGCCATGCGACGATTATTCCTGTTAACGATCGTTGCTGAAGCACTACTCGTGAAACACATCAATTCTTTCAATTCCGACGGAATCGAAAAATTCAATCAAAGAATGAAATCCCTCTGTAGCATTCCAAAATGACTAAATATCGACACTGTTTCTGCTTGGAGTGATAACTATCTTAATAACAGGGCTGCACTGATTACATACTATTCCAGAGCCATCCCCGGCGACCCCAAGCAGTGCTACACGCTCGTGTTCGGCGTGCACGGATGGGAACAGCGGAACTCCAAGGTATTTGGTCACTTAGACGGGTCGCATACGACTTGAAAGTGTTTGGAAAGTTTGGAATCATCTAAAAGGATGGAGAGCCATGAAATTGTAAACGCTTTTGTTCGGCGTGCATGGATGGGAGAAGAGGAACTCCAACGTAAGGTGTTAAAAAACTAACCCCAACTTCGGGAAGTGCGATCAAGGAAGTGCAATGGTGAATTGTATGGAAAGTAATATGGGTCGAGAAAATGTGAAAATGCTATAGTGCACGAATTTGGAGTGCACGATTGTGCAACTCTAAGATTATGAAAAAAATCATAATTGAATATGAAACAAAAATACTTGGTTTTGGAAATTCTCTACAATCAATGGATCTTTAAAATGCGTTTCACAGTTCCTCTATTGGCTAGAAAGAGCGAAGATTCTAGTTCTGCAAAGCTGATTTGTACAATAAAATGAATAAAAACTGGATAGATAACTCGAAATATTTCAGGGTGAGAGCGACTGGACGTACGAAATGCACCACAGGGACAGCAACAATCGATCAAGCACGCGTGAGTTATTATCGTATCCAGAATTGTTTGAAAATCCAATACTGAAATAATTGATAGTTTCTGGCAACTTCAAAAGCTTGAAACCGAAGGATACGTTTCAGACGTATTTTATTAGTCCTGATAACATCCTCCATTTGATAGGCGTTGAGAAGGCTAGCGAAAACCAAGTAAATCATTGTAACTGAATTCTTCCAGTAATGATGCGATTTCTCTTCTTCAACAGCCACGTCGGCGTTCTTTATTCATGCTACGCGTATGGAGTGGATGGTAAAAACTTTTATCATATGATCCTTGATCCTAACGCTCGAGTATGGCAAAAACTTAAAATAGGGCAAAGTAGTAGCGTTCTTTCCTCAGCAGCCACGTCGGCGTGCTGTACTCGTGCTATGCGTATGGAGTTGATAATAAGAACTATTATGATATGATCCTTGACCCAAACGATTGAGTGCAAAATCAATAAGTGGGGCAATGTAGTTGCGTTTTTTCTTAAACGGTACTGTGGGCGTGATGTGCTCGTGTGAAAAAAGTGTTAACCAATCAGAAATGTGAACACCCTCGCATTAGGAACCCACAATCTAATAATCAAATCGTATCACCATTAACAAGTCCATTATGCTAGAAAACAACAAAAGCTAGAAAACAAAAGGTTTATTATTCACAGTGCAAGATCAATAAACTCTACAGGCAAGTGCATCGAAGATGGTCTCTACGTCATTTCCCGCCACATCTCGATTGATCACGCTGAGCTAACTGTACGTTTTGCATTGCACAATTCAGATCACACTTTCGTAATACTTTTGTCAGAGTAAAGTGTCCTATCGTGAAGTTATCAGCAGTAGTTACTCTTGAATTATATTATTATCTTTGGTTCCAGGTTCTCGAAACGGTCTCCCGCGCCGTGTGCATGGACCCGGCCATGCTGTACCACACCGCGTCTCATGGTAAATGATATTCATTATTATTCTAGAGTATACCTGCCCTGCTTTGCCTTCATTTATTTATAGAAGCAACAACCTCATGCCCGAAGCGGGGAAACGTTATTCTCTGCGCTAGAACGATTCTTGTCTATAGAAAAAAGCACTCCTATTCGTGAACAAAGATCAATAACAAAGATTCTGGCAGACTTCTGCGTGTACGACCCTACCAAAGTGAAGCTGCCCGCTTGCGCCGTGATCGAGAAAGTGAATGAGGAGATGTTCGTGGAGGTGAGCGAGAGTGTGGAAGGATCAGGCGTTCTTCCTGAGAAAATTGCGCAGTACGGGCAAAATGGAGTAGGAATAATTGTTGAAAATGATCAAACTTTGCTGCACGCTTGCGCGGTGATTGAGAAGGTCAATGAGGAGATGTTTGTGGAGGTGAGAAAGGCCTTTCCTGAACAACAAAAGTAATATTTTGTTTCGAACCCGTTCAAAAAATTGATTCGAACGCAATTGCAAATCAACGAATAACACCTGAAACTCAAGTGGATCAATCTGTACACTCACTGAGTATATCTTATAACTTGTTCGACATAATAGTTGGTTTGAAACAAGAAAAACGTTTGAAATGGAACTAGTTCAGGCAGATGCAACAGATCTCTTCTGGAGTTCTCCCAACTCAACACTCGACGAGATCTGGGAGAAGGCGGTGAATGAGAGTGGGGAGGAGAAGGTATTGCTGCTAAGAATTTCTCATTTCCGAGGGATAACCTGAACTGTGCATTTGTCACCGTAATGAGAGAGTTGATGAGATCTGGGAGAAGGCTGTGAACGAGAGTGGGGAGGAGAAAGTAAGATTTTTTGGGGGGTCTAATCATCCGACAATTTCTGAAGCTATATCGACGGTCGCAATTTCGACAATTCCGTAAATGTTTAAAACTTTCTCAATTTGCTCAGTCACTTCATCAATTCATGCGTTATAGCTCCCACCTCTCCTCACTCCCGACACTCTGCTCGACGATGGAGTCTACTATGCTATCGCTTCTCTCAATGCGGTTCGTTTCTTGTCTCATGTTCCATCAGTCGGGATGTCGGGATGGCGATTCACGATATTGCACTCTTTGCGAATCGATCTTTCAGGAAACGAAACCGGTCGCCCTCATGATGAACAACAGCCGATTCGTGAAGATCTTCGAGACGTGAGGATTAGTTTTGATTAGGGTTCTCTTATTGGAATTGTTATTGGAATTCCAATAGCGAGATCAACGTGATCCCTCTCTTCATTCCAGTTCCAATAAGATCCGTTGCGCGGTGCGTGCAATTCCAATAGTTATTGGAATTCCAATAAGGACAAATCATTCCGGCTGAGAGAGTTGACGAGAGCTGTTCTTTGTTCTCCCTTATTGGAATTCCATTGCTTATTGGAATTCCAATAAGATATCACTTTCCAATAAGAAACCGCACAGATCTCTCGCGTTATTGGAAGTGAGAGGGAGAGAGCGTCAATTCCAATAGCGATTCAATTCCAATAAGAGAACCCTAGTTTTGATCATTCCAAAAGACAACAAGGTGACACTGTCGTATCGAGAATAATCAAATGTTCAATGACTAGTGAAACATAGGTGATGAACACGATGAATATGAAGGGAAGATTGGTCGAAGACAGTTTGAAAAAGATCGCGGGCGGTTATGCACTAGTGGAAATGCACACACTCATTCTAGGCTTTAATAACTTCTCTCTGAAATGATGTGCGGGGAATGGTGTCGTAGAAAAACGATGAATGATGAACCATTACAGTGAATCCGGCTGCGGCTACGCGCCGGTGGAAGTGCGCACACTCACCACCTTCCCGGATGTCGCACTGGTCGGGGATCAGGTGAGCAGTATTGCTTAAAAAATGTGGATAATACGCCGGATCAAGTTCCTGTTCTTGGCTTCTCTTATTGTTCACACTTTCTCCCAAACATGTGGTTCGGTGAGTTCAAACGCTGACCACTTTCCCCGATGTGGCGCTGGTTGGGGACCAGGTGAGCATCATTTTATGCGAAATTTTCAATTTTGAAGTTCATTTGCGATCATTCAGTGCATCAAAGTTTGAGGTTCCTCAAGTTTGAGACGAGTTACGCTTCGCATGCAACAGTTAAACAGTTAGAAAGAACCCTATTCGGTTACTCAAAATGGGCTTTGCAAAAAATAATAATTTAGTTTGTATTGCTTATTATCCGCATACAAATGGTTTTTGGGTTTATTTCAGCTTCTGATTCTCTCCCGCTAAAATATACTGTCACCCTGCATGAAAAAACATGAGATCACTCGATGTTATTGCTAAACGTAATGAAGCTCAAGCTTCTTCTTGAACCTGAGCGAGTTGGAAAGAGAGAGAGAGAGAGAGAGAGAGAGAGAGAGAGAGAGAGAGAGAGAGAGAGAGAGAAAGAGTCATTTTTTTTGTTCAGCTCCTCCTCCTCTCCCGTCATCCGTACCCGCCCAATGCCGAGCTGCGAAGGAGGAAGGGACAGCGATCCGCTGCCATGCCTTGTTTGACACTGATTGGTATGTTTTTTACTCATCGAATTCTGAAACGTAAACGTTCGCACAGCAACTCCAATATCAACGCCATTCTTCATGTCATAAGGGTAGATTGAGATTGAACATCGCATTTCCCAGACCGCTCCACGCCTTCCAAGTGCGCTATCCTCACGCCGCCGCAGTGCACGACGAGTCAGCCCATTCGGATTGCTGAGCAGGTCAGTCGCGCGAATTCATCATTGCGGCGTGCGCAGCGTTTCTGCCTTCGAACATTGTCAGTGATCTGACGATATGTGATTCATAGGAATAGGTTTCATACAGCATTCAACAGCACTTGGCATTGCAATCAGCGATTTTTCTGCGTCGCTGACTCTAAAATATTTTAATAGCAACCGTCCTCGATTCCATTCTCGAACCGAAATGAATAATATTTAATCCAGTTGCACGGCGAGTGGCAGCTCTACTCCTCCGACCCGTACGTCTCAGCGAATGCTCGCTGCACTGTGACCTCCCCTGCCATGGACCAGTTCCAGTTCGAGTGCTACAGCGAAAGGTAACCTACCACGTCGCTAGTTTCAGGGTTATCATAGGGTTAGGTGATGTGTACGGGGACAATGAGAAATGAGGACTAGAATGCGAGATGTACTGTGACCTCCCCTGCAATGGACCAGTTCCAGTTCGAGTGCTACAGTGAGAGATATTCTTTCAATCATGAAGCGTTGGGATGAAGTTTGATGTTTGTCAACAAACAGTGTAAAAAAGCAAGCTAGAATGCACCTCCGCTGCAATGGACTAGTTCCAGTTCGAGCGAAAGGTGACTGAACTTTTGAACTGTCCAATTGACAACAATTACACACCACACTCCTTTTAATGAAAATCATACTGAACTTGCACTAAACACCCGGAAGCCTGCGGCTTGAAATACTTTCCACTTCAGTTGGCGCGGCGAGTGCGAGCGAGGCGTGATCACCCGAATCCGCGCCGATGCTTGGGGAGGCTACGAGAGGATCCCTCCGAAGGCGACGGAAATGAATGGTCAGTCAGTATTGCATAAGGAATAGCATTTACTCGCATGCGAGGTGTCTGAAACGGGGCAGAGGTAAGATAGTTGGGAGTCTTCACGCGAATCCGTGCGGATGCGTGGGGAGGATACGAGAGGATCAATCCGAAGGCGACGGAAATGAATGGTCAGTCAGTATTAGACTTTGAAAGTCAACGATTTTTGCAACTAGTGACTAGTCATTCTCCAATCCAATGTGACTAGTCACAAGTTACGTGACTAGTCACTTCATTCTTCTTTTCATTCTCCCCCATTCTGAGCGCGCGCACGGTCGGCGACCGCTCGAAAACTCTCGGCGAGACGGGAATGAGGTGGTAAACAACTAGTCACATCTAGACTTTGAAAGATAAAGAACTAGTTCCTTTATTCCTCATTTTGGCAAGTTGCATAGCGGTGAAGGAACTAGTTCTTTACGGCGAACTAGTTCTTTATTGGCACTGAAAGGAACTAGTTCCTCTCGCGAACCTCTCGTTCACACTCCTCTCCAATAGGCTTTGAAAAACGGTGCAATCGAATGCTCATTCCGCACTCTCGCACTTTCATGAAGCGGTCTCGCAAACGATTGCGAAAGTTGTTTTAAAACAAGTTTAGTTTTTCGGCCATAACTTTCTTTGTTTTTGGATTTGGGCGAACTGCCGGTTTGAGTAGGTCAGTATGGAAGACGTGTATGTTCCTTCGAAATATGAAGGCGTGAAGTCAACGTACAAGGGAAATACGTTTTCATTTTTTGCTGTTTTTCAAAATATCAAAATTTCCATAGTGTAGGTAGCTTAGTCATGGAAAATTAACCTTAGTCTCTGTTGAAAGTTTTCTCATAGCACGATGTTCAAGCGATCTAGGTCAGCTCGTAGATTCCACTTCGCTTTGCAATCGATTGCGTAGTAAATAAAGAATCGATTGCGAGACCGCTTTAGGAAAGAGGAGAGTGAGAAATGATTGATTGCATAAACTGTTAAGCATCTTGTGTTTTTCAAACTCTACTCTCCAACCGCTCGCGCGGTCAGGGGCAACGATAATGGAGTGCGGAACTAGTTCCTTTGCAGGGAACTAGTTCCCTTGGAATTGGAGGGAACTAGTTCCTAGTTCCATAACTCATTGACTTTCAAAGTCTAGTCACATCCCAAGTGACTAGTCACTTCACTCGTAAACAACTAGCCACATTGACGAATAAAGTGACTAGTCGTTTATTTTTGAAAGTCTAGTCAGTATTGCATAAGGAATAGCATTTACTCGCATGCGAGGTGTCTGAACGGAGTAGAGGTAAGATAGTGGGGAGTCTTCACACGAATCCGAGCGGACGCGTGGGGAGGATACGAGAGGATCCCTCCGAAGGCGACGGAAGTGAATGGTCAGTCAGTATTGCAATGGGAGAAAGCATTTCCTCGAATGTACGCTGCCAAATACGGGGTAGAGGTAGGATAATGGGGAGTCATCACTCGAATCCGTGCCGATGCCTGGGGAGGATACGAGAGGATCCCTCCGAAGGCGACGGAAGTGAATGGTCAGTCAGTATTGCAATGGGAGAAAGCATTTCCTCGAATGTACGCTGCCAAATACGGGGTAGAGGTAGGATAATGGGGAGTCATCACTCGAATCCGTGCTGATGCTTGGGGAGGATACGAGAGGATCCCTCCGAAGGCGACGGAAGTGAATGGTCAGTCAGTATTGCAATGGGAGAAAGCATTTCCTCGAATGTACGCTGCCAAATACGGGGTAGAGGTAGGATAATGGGGAGTCATCACTCGAATCCGTGCTGATGCCTGGGGACGATACGAGAGGATCCCTCCGAAGGCGACGGAAGTGAATGGTCAGTCAGTATTGCAAGGGGAGAAAGCATTTCCTCGAATGTACGCTGCCAAATACGGGGTAGAGGTAGGATAATGGGGAGTCATCACTCGAATCCGTGCTGATGCCTGGGGACGATACGAGAGGATCCCTCCGAAGGCGACGGAAGTGAATGGTCAGTCAGTATTGCAAGGGGAGAAAGCATTTCCTCGCATGTACGCTGCCAAATACGGGGTAGAGGTAGGATAATGGGGAGTCATCACTCGAATCCGTGCTGATGCTTGGGGAGGATACGAGAGGATCCCTCCGAAGCGAAGCGTTAGCGTGGTTCCTTCGGAAAATATCTTCCAACGTCAAGTGATCATTGAGGTTCTCTGCTGAATAGAGCCGGGTTTCCTTTTTTTAGAATTTAGACAGTATTCCGAATTCTAATTGATAGATAGTGCAGAAGACTACGAAACGGAGGCAAACAATTTTTTTGTACCAGAAGTTGATCTCGTACGGTCAGTATAATAGCTTCTCAATGTTTGAGCTACAGTATCGGACAAAAGTTTAGCACCAAAATTCAAATCGTCATAAGTTTCTTTAAACTTGAGATAGAGACTTACGGTCGGGAGCAATAAATAGGCAATCTATAGGAGAATAAGGCCATATGGTATATTGGAACAGGTTCCTCTAGAGTCATTCACTGCAAAGTTTCTGCTGAGGTGTGGTCGCAAATATTTTTTTGAACCTCGGAGGATTTAGCCCAGAAGCTCAAACGTTCTGTGGTGATAGCACAACCATTGATCTTCACGATCCACCTTATGGCCCTTTGCGGACATTTCGCAATAGTGAATAGGAAATATTTTCCGACACCTCCCAAATCTTTTCAAAATTACGTAAGT
>LS495821.1:108901-141828 GCA_900490845.1 Pristionchus japonicus | reverse complement strand
AAGTAACTTTTCCGTGCTTCGAGGGCTTACGGAGGCCAAATACTACCGTATTCTCAGGATCGTCGACACTCATTATTAGAAACATTTTGAGCCGTAGAACAAGGTTCTAGCACCACTAGCGGCAGAGTTGTGTATTTTCAGGCTCAATTTTGCTGAATTTCTGCTGCCATGGAGAGTGGTCGCAGCAACTTGAAACTTTTTTTCTGCGTAAGCCTTGACGTGGTCTCTATGCACAAAAAGTTTGGTGACTCTGAAAAAATCCTCCAAAGAATAATGAATTTTCGAAAAAGTAGTGTAACTGTTGCGTTATCACAATGCAATAACGGGGCATTAGCATGAAACCGTAATACACGCATCATATGCGCCTATAGACAACCTGTGCAACAGAAAAATATTTAGGTCGATATCTGCTCAGGTTCAAAAGTTAGAGATGATTGAAAAAGTGGCCGGATACTTTTTGTCGCTACTGTAAGTTCCAATGAATACCTCAATGAAATGGTTTTCGCAGATTTAGTGATAGTTTATGGAGGATGTGATGGGGGTAGGTGGAGTTACCCGGGAAAGAGCAGAAGTGTTGGAAAATCAGTCTTCCAGTTCGTATTCTTTGTCAAGGTCCTCCATGAATTTCTCGCAACGATTGGGATCCCGATGCAGTTCGCAATTTTTCTGCCACCAAAAGTGCTTGTAGAGAGCGTGAGTGCTTTCCCTTCTCTGAATTACAAAATTTTCGGCTCAGCGTGTGCCCCTCGCGTATTCTAGATTGACAAGAGAGGAGTGAAGATAAACTCTGGTTTCACCCAACTACTGGTTGGCGGGTATTCAAACCAGTGGTTGAAGTACTGGTCAACCAGTGGTTCGCTCAAACTCCGCCCACTTTTGCTGGTCAACCAGTTGTTGGGAGAGTAATTTATTGAAGAATGGTTACTTACGGGCTGCATGTGGGTTCTCCTGTACGGCTGCAGAGCTATTTCGCGCAGTAGTTTCGCTTCTAAGTGGGTAATAGCCGGGCGAATGGATTCGTTGAAGAGTGTCTCGCCGAGGGAAAACTGGAAATATTTCTTGTTGGCAAGCTATCAACTGTTATGGAGAAATGTGAGCAGTGCGAGCCTTCTTGTTAAAGTTTTAATTCTTTTATGTCTGTGAAATGAATGAACACACCTCTTCTTCCTCCTCTTCCTCTTCATCTTCATTTTCATCTTCATCTTCTTCTTTATCATCAAGAAGCGGTACAAAAACGGGCAGAATTTCACATCTGTATACCGTCACTCCAGAAAGCACCTCTCTGACGCTAAAATATCGAAACTCTCTATCGCATAGAATGTTAGGTACTTCCACCAGCTGGCCTTACCAGCGGGTCCCACCTAGCGTTGTCGTACGACTGAAAAATCGCTTGACTTGGCAGTACCTTTACCTTACCTTTACCTTTTACCACCATCCATCCCCTACTGCGTTAGGGCATACAATTTGTGGGATGACACATTCATTCTACTGGGGTACTCCAGAAGTGCCGATTGCTAGGACGAGGCAAGAAATAGGTACCTCGATTTCATACACACCGGAAGAATATCGCGATAAATAATTCTTTGCATCATTCTTCTCGAACAAGAATTGACACACTCGCGGACAGTCTGGAATTATTCAGTATTAGATTTGGATGAGTTTGGGTTTCTCAAAAAATACGAAGCGTGGGCAGTGCCAAACACTAAGAAAGTATGCATCCCACCACTTTCTCTTCATGCGTCAAATTTTCCGCCGTAATAACTCCGCTTCCCTTTTCTTGATGCATATCGAAGAGCGCGAGAAACATGTTCTTTGCCTGCCATGAAACTTTTTTGTTGTTGTTTTTCACAGTTTTAGCGTTAAAAAGTTGCTTTAGAGATGAGAGGAATGTTTTAGACGTCAATATTTTGATACTGTCTAGAGGCGCGAGAGTTCTCACATGGGTGCTAATAGCCTGTCCAGGAAGTGGCCCAGGGAAGACAAGTACACTAGATTCAGCGATAGCTCTGATCGAGTCGAAGAATAGGCGTCGATTATCATCTGACATTCTGAAAAAAAGAACTTGATACATTTCAATAAATAACAAGTAGTTTGGGTCAATAAACGAAAGATTATTAGAGAGAAAAACAAATAGATAAGATTCGACAGGAAACGGCGCCTATTCGAACAAGGATCGATCCGAGTGGCATCGATAGGAACAAGATCAGCTCTACCACTGGGGAGGCTGAGTGTATTAGCGTGCAGTGTGACTAGCATCGTCGCATTTTTGTTGATGAAAGCATAGGCAATTGAAGAACAAAACAAATTTATTCTAAGGACTTTCCTCATGATTAAATTTTGAAGAATTCACGAAAGAAATCGCCCAGTTACAAGGTCAAATTTTTTTCAGTGATTCTCCAAAAGGAAATGGATTCTTGCAGGGTAGATGATCGGAGATGAATGGCAGCAGGAGTGCCCAATAATTTAACGACAATTGATTATTATCAAAAATTTGCACAAGAATTATCATTGAATGAGCAGTGTGATCGTTACTATGAAAATAAATGAATTATGACGAAATAGTTATTATAGAAGTGATCGGGCAGTTGACAATGATTCAAACGTTTGCCACAATATGATCAGTCCTCCAATTGATATTCGTCAATTAAATCCTCCAAGTATTGATCGCTACGGTCCGTGTTCCGATACTCTTTACAATTTTTCTGCCACCAGAAGTGTTTGTAAAGGGCATGAGTGCTTACACTTCTCTGAAATAACAAATTTGTTAATCGAACTCTATCGTCTGATTACTGCTTCACGGCCGCAAAACAATATTTACCGGGGATTTCCTGTATGGCTGTAGAGCGATATCCTGCAGAAGCTGCCGCTCCCAGGAAATGTATTCAATTCGATGATTATTGGTGAAGTCTGCTCTTTCGTTACTGTCCCACTGAAATAGCATTGTGTTCGCTTTGACGTGCATGTAAGCTGATTCACAGCGTTGCTCTGTCTAGTCTTGGTTAGTAATGATGCAACTGATGGCTTCAAAAAGCGCGCCTCGAATCCTTCTTCATCCTCTTCCTCATCCTCTTCTCCATCTTCTTCTTCCTCCTCTTCTTTTACCTCTTCCTCCTCGAGGAGTGCGTAAAAAACAGGTAGAATTTCACATCTGTATACCGTCATTCCAGACAGCACTTCCCTGCAATGAAAGCATCGAAACCCATCGAAAAAGATAGCGAAGCTCAAGGATAGACTTCGTGAAACAATTAATTCTTTCCTAGCACTACTCAAGAGTAGATAAAAGTTGAATGTATATCTAAATTCATTACTTCGGTAATTTTATTTTATTTTTCCCACCTCGTTATGAAATCTTCCGGCAATTCCCAGCCGTTTCCTTGGCACCCACCTCTGGAACAATTATCGAGATAGTTTCGGACAATCTGAAATAATACCGCGCGGATTCAACAGTAAGGGTTGGTATGACGTGTTCGTAATGTTTTGGTAGTGTCCATAATCACAACAAAAGTAAGTAGAATAGTTTTCATGCTCACCTCTTTCTCTTCCTTCGTTAGGTTGCACATAGTAATCACTCCGCTATCCTTCTCTTGATGCAGATCAAAGAGTGCCAGGAATATATTCTTCATCTGCCATAAGCATTTACATTACGTGCCTAATGCGCATGCACGCGCTGCGGCAGGGTATGCCGCTTACAATAGGAGAAGAGGATATTTTGATAGTACATGATTACCTCTACCTCTAAATTATCAATCTTCTCAGGTATTGCTAATAGATCTCATAGGAAAGGACTAAGCACATTAGCAAAGGCCTGAGAGCCCTCAACCAATAGCTGAAAATCTACAGGGTGGATTAATAAGTGAAACGGAATATTCGTTTGCGATAACTTAAGAAATTAGGATATTTTGTTAGTACTTACAGCATTGATGTGGTCATAGATGGGTTGTACAGGGCAAGGCCCAGAGCGCACTTGTGGAATATTCCGGCCGATAGCAATTAGCGAGTCAAAGAACATGAGACGTTGGTCGGCTGACATTCTGAATGAATACCATGGAATAACTATCAGATTATGCATTAATTAATGTAGGAAGTTGTAAAGATAAAATGAGTGGAAATTTAGGAACGAGAAAAAATTAGGCATATTTGAATCCGTTTGCCTCTAAGGAGTCTTACACCAACTCGAGCGGGAACGGAGAAAACAGAATCAGCACTGCCACAGGGTCAATATAAGTGTATTAGTGTGGTGGTAAGCATACAAAATACTCTCAGCTGTCAAAGAAAGCATTAGCATATTTAAATGCAACTACTTCTAGCCATTTCTTCATATTTTGGAAGATTCGAGAGGGGCCTGCGTCATTCCGAGGAGTGCCCATCTCTAGATGAGGAACGTGGAATGTCGATTGGTTGATGATCCGCGTTAGATGATTATGAATGATCGTGGAAAAAAACTTGGGCACTGACTTTAAGGGAAAATCGAAGTGTTGCCTTTGTATCTCTATTTCTAGTGAATGTTACAGTGACGAAGACAAACATGAATCAGACGGAACTTCACTTGCCAGGGACGTTTTCAAACACTGAGCCATATCATAGTCGTAAAGATGTGAAACCTATGCATTGATAAAGTGCTATCTTCTCACATCACGCGAGTTGGCATTTTCCAATTCGTTATGTATTTTTCAAAAATTTAATGAAGTTATTGTTTCACACATTAACATGCTGATAACCATTCTAGCAAACTCGTCTTTTCTCTAACTCGTTTACTCGATTATGGCTACTCCTATCGTTTGTCGTGAACTTTTCAAGGCAAGTGGTTGATGTGCTTTCTAGCGAATAATGAGCAAATTGGTTCCAGCTCACAGATTTCGGTATTGAAAAGGAGTTCATTTCGTCGCGAACCGTTTCAATGGACTCTGGAGAATTTATCGTTTACAGACATGTTTAATTTTTGCAGATGAGAATGATTTTACTCATTTTCATATCAGGGAGCAGATTCCCAGCAATATTCAGTCATCAGAACCACAGATCAAATTGGAAATGTAGAACGTCTAACAATTGATGCAGACATTGTCGTTAGGAGTCGTTCTGAGTTGATTGCAATTTCCAACTGTAATATTAAAAATATTTGAAAATGTTTGAAAAACTATTCAGCTGCAAATGGCTCGAAACTCGAGCTGTACGACTGCAAAACGAATGAGCTAGTGAAGGAATTCAATGTAAACGAGAAAATTCTTTTCTGTACGTATATAAACGAAGACACAGTAGCTTACGTCACGACGAAACAAATTTTTCATTGGAAAATTGACGGTAAATTGACCAAAAAATAAAGTTCTAAATCCGATGAGTTCCAGACGAATTTCAACCAAAAACCCAACATCTTTTTTCATCGCCGTTGCGTGACATCAACATTTCAAGCTATACGTTCGATTCTCTTTACAAATCATTTGCGATCATCGAAAAATCATCTGAGGTGTGATAAATTCGCTTCTTGATGTTCTTCTTGAAGCAAAGAATTTGGATATCACAATGATGAATTTCAACGATGCAAATTTTCGAAGTTCCCAATCACTTTTTTCAGGACCTTAGATCACCTGGTCAAATGATTCTTTACGGCAAGGATCGTACTGTGAATGCACAATCCGAACTGATTCATACGGAAGCCTATTCGGCATGCTTTGTGCAGTATCCAGTGGGAGGTTTTGGTGTACCTTCTCACTTCATAGTCTGGACGGACAACGATTATAGCGGAGGCAGCAAGGTTTGTTATCTGTGTTTAGAACGACTATAAGTATGTATGTAAAAATTGAAAGAAAAGAACTCTTTTGTGTACTATGTCAATGCAGATACGTGTGAAAGAAGTCACACACTCTTCTCATTGGAAATATGATAGATCAGTGAACATCCCTCTTTCGCATGGCATCGACGTGGATTTTCCTATATTCATCCAGGTTGTGTAACCAATTTTCTCATTCTGAACATCTTCGAAAAATTTAGCCATCTCCGAAACCTGGTTTATTGTATGTAATGACAAAACATGGCTTCGTTCATCTCTTCGACCTTGGGAATTATTCGATATCTCATTCGACAAGAGTCTCATACCATCCAATGATCAGCTTTGCCAGGCACGCGGGTGAAGAAGTTATCGGAATCAACTGTGAAGGACAGGTTCCTTGGAAAGTTACAATAGTTTCCAGATTTATCTTGATGCAGGTTTTCATCGTCTCGTTAGACCCGAGAGTTATCGCCGAATATAACCGTCAGCTTGAGATATCTCGAGAACTCATGAACTCCTTGTTAGATAATCACTGATGCTGGATTGACGAAAAAATTTCAGAATCGATCCAGTTTATCATAATCCACAACTTCCTACGCCAAACAGTCGTCGGCTAAATCTAAGAATCGATTCGTCCACTTCCCTTTCTAGCTCCTCTCCTACGCCGCCCCTTCGAGACCAATCAGCGTTTCGGCCCGGTTTTCCCGAGCATCAGAATGAGCAGGTTTTTTTCTCATGCATTGAATGCTGAATTTCGAACATTTTGTGCACCATTGAGCTTGCTGCCCGAATCTCGAATCTCGAGAATGAACGTGACAACATGATTGCTCGTAATGCTGAACTAGAAATCAAGTGTCAAAATGCACTGTTCCAGGTTTGTGCACACATTGCATTGATCTGAATAGCGTGATCATAGCTTGATGGTGCAAATCAGCGAATCGCAAAGATGGAGAAAGAAGCAAGTGAAATGGCAGTGCGCCTGGAGGAATTAGAGAGAATGTATCGACGAGCGTTAATAATGGTTCGTTATATCAGTGCGTTCACCTAAGACTCGCCACCCCTCCGTACAGTAAAATGAAACACATCCGTTTTTCAGCTGAAACTGGTAGACCTTGTGACCCTACAACGAATTCCGTTGATATTTTGTGTCTATGTCCTTATTCAGCTTAGATGCTTAAGGTCAAACTTAAGCTCATTTTAAAGGTTTTAAGCTGCCATTCGCGCGAATGTCAATGAATTCTTCTGAAAACTCGTCTCTAGGGCCAATTTTGTATGACGAACACGCATATGACTTTTAATTTTCCAAAAATGAAAATTTGCATATTCATAACATTTTCAAAGAGAGTTTTCTCGAGAACCAAGAAAAACGTGATTCCAATTTTTGGATATGTTGTGGCCCATGATCAGAGCTTTCGATCGCGACCAAGCTGGTCTCATAATGTGGGCGTCTTCATACTTAAATCCTTTAAGAACTGCATGTTTTACTCGAGAGAAATCCCTCAATCCCCTTCATTCCCCTCTCATTCCGCTTCATTCGCCGCGCTCGTGCGGTGCGGAATGAGACGCGAGTTCATTCCACACCGCACGGGCTCGGCGAATGAAGCGGAATGAGAACGAAATGAGGGCTTTCTCTCTATGGAAACATGCAGTTCTTAAAGCATTTAAGTATGAAGACGCCCACATTATGAGACCAGCTTGGTCGCGATCGAAAGCTCTGATCATGGGCCACAACATATCCAAAAATTGGAATGACGTTATTCTTGGTTCTCGAGTAAACTCTCTTTGAAAATTTTATGAATATGTAAATTTCCATTTTAGGAAAATTAAAAGTCATAGGCGTGTTCGTCGTATAAAACTGGCCCTAGAGACGAGTTTTCAGAAAAATTCATTGACATTCGCGCGAATGGCAGCTTAAAACCTTTAGAATGTGCTTAAGTTTGACCTTAATCAACTAAGCTGAATAAAGACATAGACACAAAATATCAACGGAATTCGTTGTAGGGTCACAAGGTCTACCATTTTCAGCTGAAAAACCGATGTGTTTCATTTTACTGTACGGTTTGTTTCGGAAAGTGGCGATTCTTACGCGAACGCACTTATATCGATTTCATTTTGTAACCGATGATATACATTCTTGTAAAAGCTTTCAGATTGGACGGGGAGGCCAAAACGTGAAGAATGATGCTACTCAGAATCAGAAGAAACCATAGTAACGTAAGGCCGACGGTTCAGTTTGTGAATCAACAAAGAACTGAATAAAGAACTGAATTTTTTAAAATAATATATAAATTATTATTCGATAAAATAATAAATTATTATTATTGTGCTAGTAAGCATGTTCCATAAAAGGGGATAGGAAAGCCAGCGATAAAAAGGTCATAGTCTTTCGTGTTACAGAATTTCACTGTAGTTTAACGTATTGCTCACTTTCCCTCACCCACTCGGGTCACTCATCCGACTCATACTTCTTTATCAGATTACGAAAAGCAAGAATCGAATCTCTCCAGTCTCCAAGCTCTCTAGGTTTTCTGACCGGCAAGAGAATGCGGAGAGATCACGCTTCAACTTCTTATCAGACCCCTATGGAGTAGAGATGACAACTGAAGCGATCACTCTCGCATCTCTGTCAGATGAGAGAGCGTGTGAAGTGAGGAGAGTCTTCTTCACTCGCCATCCCTTCTATTCGTCATTGATCAAGCTGGTGCTTTTTCGTTATCCCTTCCAGAGTGCTTCTTGACTCCCCGACTTTTTCTATTCACTTGAAGAAATGAGGTAATGTGCAGTAGACTTTGAAAGACAACAATGTGACTAGCAACTTCAACGTCTCGTACTCATCATTCCGCGTACTCTCTCGCGTAAAAAGCGGTCGATTTACATAGTAAATGACTAGTCACATCGTTGTCACATAGTGCATTTATTTTCACAAACGAATTTGCAGTGTTCGAAAATCCATCATGCGAAGGAATCAAAAGCCGCCACCGCTTGGCTCGTTTCGAAAGATATCGACTGTTCTTCCAAACCCTATTCCATGTCATGCCCGAAGTGGCGCATTGGATCTGGACAGCCATTCTGATTTTCCTTCGACTTCGATTAACCCTCATGATCCATCGCAAAACCATGAAAAACCAGACGTGAGATTATATTTCATTTCTACTCCACTGTTGAACACTCATTCAGGAACCAGATGAAAAGTTTGACGCCGGAGCAGTCCAGAGAAGGCAAGTTAACTCACCGTCTTATGCAGAATTGCAGAACATGTATCAGCAGGCTCTTATTGTGGTCAGTTTGATCATTAAATATGATTTTCGCGTATAAAAATATTTTTTACAAACTAAAATTTATCAAAAGATCTCATTTAGGTTCACAATGCTACTTTTCGTCTCGAGATTGCTGAGAGGGAGCGTATTGAGGTCGCCGCTCGTAATGAAACACTGCAGGTATCCATTTTCCAGAAATATTGTTACTTTTTCTTCAGAAAGTAAACGACGAAATGGCGGCACGTTTGGGAGAATTTGAGAAGAAGTATCGAAGATCGCTCTTGATGGTTTGTGCACTTTTGATATTGGTTGTATGTTGTTTTAGCTGTTGTAGCTGTTACTGTTCATTCACATCATGTTATTCTCACTTTGCAGCTCGGACGAGTAGAACAAAACAAACAGGAAGACGCTAATCAAGATCCTGAAACGGAGAGTTCTGCGACAGAGGATTACGAAATTATTTCATTGTGAGCATAATATTTTGATGAATTCATGAATTTGATGGAAAATTGTCGCACATAGAAACAGCTAAATTTCACAATTTACAAGTACGTTTCACAGTTCTCACACGGCTCTACTTATCATGTCTTTTCAGTAGATTTTCCATAAATTTTCCATTAAAAAAACAATAAAACTTTTCCTGCGAAACTCCTCTGTTCAACTCGCTCTTCTTGCACGAAACTCTCTGTGCGTAATCGAATTCCATGCCCCACATCCTTTCTCAAATCGACTTATTTATTGGGGGCAGCCATGATAAAACGAACATTTATGAGGAAAAGTTGAAGTGAAAGGCAGAACAAAGATGGGAAGATTTGCATGGAAAAGAGAGGGGTATTGGCCATGGAAGGGTAATAACACGCTATGGGCAGTTGGTCACAAAATGTTCGAAATATGAGCTGGGTTCCTCGTTTCGCACAATCTCATGACTGTTAAAATAGTGTTGCTAGATGGAAAGGCTGCGCACTCAACAGTACTGCTAAAGACTGTGAGAAATGAAGAAATGCCAACTCCTACTTCGAACTGGATGGTCAATCAAATGAATAAGATTGCTAAAAATTGTCATAGTCATAGGAAACCTGCATTGATCGGGTGTCCCGTAGGGGCGCGTGAAGGATGTAAGGAAGGACCGGTAGGAAGGGGAAGGAAGGGAGAAGGGAAGGGTTCTACTGCTCAAGATGATCAAGATGCCATGCAAAGTCATGCAAAGTAGAGCCGGGAAGTGGGAGAGATTGCCTAGTGATGACGTCACTCAGCAGAGATGGCAGTAGTAGTTGAAGGCGACGATCTGCAAAGAAAGAGATACAGTAACTGGTAGGGACTGCAGGCCCCTCGAACAACCAAAAACTCGAGCAACCAACGCTAATTTCACGAGCAACAACTGCAAAATTCAAAAACCCCCTTGAATAATTTTTTTTCAATGAATGTGTATTTAGCAAGGAAGCCACTGAGAGACAACCTGATGGAGAATATCCCTCATTTACTGTAGATAATGCACCGAGAAGCTACAATTCAACAATTTCCTTGACAATCAGCTACTGGACTCACCACTACGGTCAGTGCACCGACGGTGAGAGGCACGACTACCAGAAGAATGGTAACTTCATACAGACAATTCTAACTAACAAATCAGCAGGAACCCACTCACTATCCCTATGGATCCCTCCTCTCCTACACACTAAGGTAGAAAGTACTCGTAAAGACACAAAACTCACCACTACGGTCAGCGCTCCCACAGTCAGCGGCACGACCACGAGCAGGATGGTGACGAAGGAGGTCTGGAAGATCGAAGATTAAAGATCAAAGATCAAAGATCAATATCTCATGATAGTAAGACATATTCTAGGGGTAGATCAAACATCATCAAAAGGCATTCATCGAATTCTAAGCCTGTGTGGAGCCTAATGAAGTCAATAATGCATCGAATGCGCTAGAGACAGAGTTGTTGGGAGGTTTTGAGTGTTTTTGGTTGATTTTTTCGAAAAAAAACCGCAATAGGCGCGTCCGGATTGTGCACTGGTCCATCATCAGGCTACGTTTGATTGCTCTAACGCCCTAACTAGTCCTACCAAAATCTTCGATAAAAACTGAAACTCATTTTTGAGTATGTCGGATAAGAGTAAAGAGATGGTTCTTACCGCAAGCGGCGCGTCCGGATTGTGCACGGGCCCGTCATCAGGCCGGTCCATGCGATGGAAGACCTGAAGTATCAGCGTGCTTTTTTTTCTAGAATCATGCAACGTCATCTAGATTTCAGAACACAAGCAATTGATCGATCTTCATTAGAATTAGGCAGTGAAGGAGAACTACTTGCTCATCAGAATTGAGAGTTTCAATGAATGTGTGAAACACAATATGCATTCAGAGACCCAGGATCCGAAGTCGGATGTTTTGGAAATAATTGAATCCTTACCAAATGGTCATCCTCATCATCATGGAAGTCGCCCTGGTGTCATTCCTCTCTCTCCCTCATTCCTCTCTCATTTATTTCTAATTGGCTGCATTAGCAACAACAAGAATGAAGCTCCTCGAACTATTCAGAAATGAAAGCTGGTCTGTTTATGGAAATAATTCCGTTCATCCACTCACCAAATGATCATCCTCATCGTCATGGAAGTCGCCCTGGTGCGTCTTGAAGTATCCCCCTCTCCCCTCCCTTGTCCTCACTAATAGGATCAAAATCCCTCGATTTTGACCATCCGAAATTGAAAAACTGCTCTAGATTTGGGCCGACAAGAGCCCACATCAACTCACCAAATGGTCATCCTCGTCATCATGAAAATCTCCCTGGTGCGTCTTGAAGTATCCATTTCCATTGCTGTGATCACTCCTGTGGTCGTGATCGGAGGAAACAGGAGCGGGTTGAGGAAAGGTGTGCGGCTTCTCCTGAAACGTTATCATATTTAATTGATTCTACATATTCTGTAAGAAGAAGTGCTAGCAGAAACGCGATTTTGGTGAAAGTGTGCATCTTTTCCTGGAAATGATTTGTATAGCGGATGATATCGAGCTCTAATTGAATTTTTTTAAATGCACGCTCAATCTTAGTGTATTTGCGAAACTCAACTAATATGTTATATAATGATGTAACAGATTGAAAGACTAATAAGTTTCAATTTTCGCATAAAACCCAAGGTTTGATTCTAGTTCAATGGGCTTGTGTTCGCAAGGATAAACCAACCATAGTAACATGCAATATTAACCCCATACGTTTGTTGCGTATTTCAAGAAATAAATCCTTACTTTTTGCGTATTCTGCCTTGGGAACGAGAGGCTATTGCAAAATTGTCTCATTTTTTTGAAATAAGCATACTTTTCTAAAAAAAAAAGTAACCTTCTGAGTGTTCTGCCTCGGAAAGCTGAACGTATTGCAGAATCTTTCCTTACTTTCATCTTAGGCGTACTTTTCAATGCCATCACATTTAACAGTTTCGTATATCACAAACCTTCTGAGTGTTCTGCCTCAGCAATGAAAAGGTATTGCAGAACTCTCATTTTTCATAATAATCAACCTTTTAGGGTTTCAAAATGCGAAAAAAGGTACCTTCTGCGTGTTCTGCCTCAGAAAGCTGAACGTATTGCAGAACTCGTCCTCGCACACGCACAGGTCCGCCCACTTGTCGTCGACGTCACTGCGAATTAATTAATTATTTAAATAATTATTAATAAAATATGTTTTTAGTCAGCCCAAAGCCACGGTTGAGTCATGCAGTGTGTTGTATTTTTATGTGAGCCACTTCATAGCTGGTAGACACTACACACGAGATCGGCATTAATGTTTTAATATTAGAGTGGGATGAAGCGTTTTTGGGTTTCCAGGCAGATCTCACTTACCGGTCGAAATAACCATAAGGCGGGCTCCTACAATGTATTTTATTCGACTTTCCGGTTATTATTGAACATTTCGCCTCCATTTGGCCGCTCCTCATTGAATGCCAGGGTAGCCCCTTATAACAGTCACTTTGCGAATCGGTCCACCCAGGGGTAGTGACTCTCTCCATTTAGCATGCTCTCTCGCCCTGTCTAACCAGTGGGTCCCTATCCTGTCCAGCGACATTGCTTCTACATTTTGAATGGTTTTCCTCTGATAGGCGAGGGTGCGTGTGAAATGAGGAGAGATCTGTGCAGTGACTTCGCCCGCAGCCCTTCCGGCCATTCAGCAATAACAACCGTCCATTTCTATCTGGTTGTGTCTGACTCTCTCCATTTCGTGTGCTCTCTCGCTCTGTATAACTGGTTAGAGAGTGAGATGCATGAGCGATAGACAACTATGTTCACTTCTTTGGAAGCCCCGGGGCTAGAGAGTGTGAGCAAAAATAAAATAGTTACACCCCGGGCGAGCTTGAATCTATCGATTGTACATTCTCTCTTGCAAATCAGTTAAGCTTCATGAAAGCAAGAAATCGCAACGGAAATCGCAAAATGATTGAAAGGTAGGAGGCCTCTATTCAAAAAATCACATATCTTTGTCAATCGATAATTTACCATTTACACTGACTTGAATAAATACGGTGCTTTATCGATCCCTCGCTCTGTTGTCTAACAAGTGTCCCTGAGGCACCTGCTGCTCTGTCATCTAACACAGACAAGACAAGTTGAGTCTACAGTACCAGTGGGTCAATCGATAACTGACGATCTACCCTGATTCGAATACGGTACTTTATCGATCCCTCGATTTGTTGTCAAACAAGTGTCCCTGAGGCACCTGCTGCTCTGTCATCTAACACAGACAAGACAAATGACCGAGTGGTGTAAGAGTGGGGAGGGAAGAGAGTGGATGGGATGTCCATGAATCATGTTTCATCCCTCATTTCGAGAGTATTCTGACTCTCTTCATTTCGCGTGCTCTCTCGCTCCCTTCGAGAGGCATCTCTTTGAAGAGTTTTAATCATACATCGAGGCAATTCAGCAAACGATCAAGATTGCGATCATGCCAAGAATGTTTCATCCCTCATTTCGAGATGAGAGAGACGAGAAAGCCTCTGACTCTCTCATTCAATATGCTCTCTAATTCCTCGATCAGATCACAAATAAAGTTTAAAATGGCAGCATCCCCGAGAAATTTTGACTATTGAACTGACTGAAACTCATACTCAGTCTCTGAGAATTTATTGGCAAAAGAGTACACATGAAAGATGAGCATGGGCATGAATCATGTTTCATCCTCATTTCGAGAGTAGAGAGACGAGAAAGCATCTGGCTCTCTACAATTCAGATGCTCACCAATTGCTAGATCAGATTCGGCCTCAGAACTAGCAACGCCTATGTGCTGTAGAAACGTCTATTGAACTGACAGAAAGACCTCTTCGAACCATCTTTCATCATCCAGGGTTTATTGGCAAAAGAGTACACATGAAAGATGAGCATGCCTATGAATCATGTTTCATCTCTCATTTCGAGAGACGAGAGAGGGGAAGGGAAGGGACAAGTTGTACTAATACTCTGTCCTTGGACTCTACTTGCCTCAAGTACAGAATGCGAAACACTATGGATGAATCTAGCCAAATATTTACTGATCCTGGGCATGATATGTTTCAGGTAAATGTAACTCGAAATGGAAATGCATGTACTAATACTAGTTCCTCTTAGTCCTTTTGCTTCAACTCTTCGGGAGTGCAGATATGAGACTCTCCAGACCTACCACATACACCGGATCTGTCTCTTGAAACTGTTGGGTTGAGGAAAGCCATTTGAGTCAAGACAAGGAGTACTAATACAAGCTCCTGCTTTCTTTCACTTATTGAGTTCTTCCCTCAATTCTACCCTGAGATGGAAGAGTAGGAGGAAAGAGTAAAGGAAAGAGCGCACGCCCGACCAAAACTCATTATCTCAACATGTGTGAGTGTGTTCAAAGAGTGGAGCTGCCCTGATGGGATAAGCAGAGAGCTTGCCTACTTCAGATTCAGATTGTAGATGAGAAGCTCCAGAAACTGCTTTCTCTGCTCAACTGAATGATGCAGAAATAAGCACACGATATGTTCAAGACAGCCATACTGCGCTGAATGAAGTTGTTCATCAAACCATCGCAAAGATTATGAATAGAAGGACTGATTAGAGTATGCGCATCTATTTCTATAGTAATTGCAGTCCAGAAATACTTCCAGAATCCAGAAATATCAAGTTTTCCCTCGAATTTCGAAATCCCCGAAACCGGCCTGACTCCGCTCAACGCCTCGTCACTTCACACCCAACAACTCCATGGGCAACGCCTCCATTGTTCTATTGTTCATCGCACTCTCTCAGTTTCGCACGCTCTCTCACCTGCTCTGCCTCTCTCACTTTACCGTGCTCTCTAGCCTGTTCTGACCAAAGCTGAGTGTCTGGGTAGGGGAATGGGAGGAGTTGTGTGAGTGAGTAGAGTGGTTTTCGTATCGGAAGTGCCTCAGGCGCAATTCGAGCTTGTTCGTTCACGTCAAAACAAGCCAAAACAAGGTGCGCTCTCTCGATTTTGTGTGATCTCTCGCTCCGTCTAACCGACGAGAGGAAGAGAGGCAATCTGACGAAATCCCCCTATTGTCTTGACTTGCGGGCGCTCCCGGAAATTTGCCCAGATTTATTCGGCCCTATTGAGGAGGAGGAGAAGAAGAATAGAGGAGAGCTCTCTTCATTCCGCGTGGTCTCTCGCCCATTCTGACCAGCTCTTGGAATGAAGAGAGTGGAGAAGATGAAGAAGAGAAAAGTCCTTAGCAAGGGCCACATAAAAGGAGCAATGAACTCCGATTGAGCGAGAGAGCATGGGAAATTGAGAGAGTCCTACTAAAAACGGCTCAATTCCTTTGGCGTTTTTGAATGAGATGAAGAATGAGTTCGGAAATTGCAGGCATGAAGCAAAAAGAAGTCATGCGTTGCAGAGCAATTGTCGTTCTGAGAGCCGGAATTTAAGGACCGGACTAAGCATCCGGTTTTTGCCGGCCCTGGCTCCAGCTCTCTGCTGTTTGATCCCTCCGAGAACAGAACATGGGAACTTCCCTACTATTTCGGGGATTTCGCAAGGAAATTCGAGCAGCAATTCTCGTCATTTTCCCTGTGTTTCCTGATCTTTTTCCATGCAACTAGCTAAGGTTCTATGCCGTCGTCTCTTCATTCTACATACTCTCTCGCCTCTCTGACCGACAAGGGAGTATGGGAGATGAGGACGCCTTCCTAGCATGCTTTTTGTGCTCTGTGAGGTTGTGTAATTCTATTCGCTGGCTAGGGGAGGGAAGAGCAGAGGAGAGGAGAAGGCACAGGGTCCTTTGACGGACTTCTCTTCCCGAAATGAAGTTAGAAGTCCCCCCTTTCCTTCTCCGGTTAGTACACGACTTGTGCTGAGTTACGGGCTAGTTTGAGCAAAGGAACTTGGTAAACCCGAAACGAATTTAGAATACCGCCCATTCTTTCTCGCCGGTTAGTACGGCGGTCCTACTAAAAGGAAAGTAGCTAGGAAAACGGGCAACAAAGTACGGAGGTGTCCTAACTGAGTACCAAAAGCAACAAAGTAGAAAACCATCTCAGCATGCCCAGCACGTAGAATTTTCGATTTTAACACAAAAGATCAAAGCACTCACCGAAAGCATCCGACCTTCTGGTTTCCGCATGTTCGGATGACCTGTAATTAGCATAATTAATTATTTATTTAATATTATATTTTATTTTATGACTATGAGTGGCAAATTATCGGTCATGAGTGCATATTTGAGTTAGAGTGATTTATGAGTCATTTCACTGGCTTCAAATGACTGGTTAACCAGCGAATGGCGAAATTTACGCGTCAATTTCCGTCAGTTTACGACCTTCAAGCAAAATGACAGCGTGAAAGGCATTATCGGGAGAAGAGGTGGGGAGCGAGAAATGGGCGTTCAAACTACATAGGTTGAAGTGCGTTTCACGAGTTCCTCATTTGTCTTCGGGAATATGATGACTTTGATTAGCACACCAAGTCAAAGGGGGGAAGAAAGCTCATTTGCGTGGCACAGGCAATTTTCTCTCTTTTCCATCTCCTCATTCTCCCTCTCTTTCACCCATTGTGTCGGTTGGCGGAGAATCTCGAGTTAATTCCCTTTTCGCGCGTTCAAGAGAAATTGTTCGTGTGAAACGAAACTGATCCTCCTCATTCACTCCTCATTCGCGCGCTCGAGAGTGCGGTAGGGGTGGGTCTTCTTGTGAAACATATTTGAAGCACGACATATCGTTGGTGCGGAAAGTTGCCAAAGCCATTGCTACATAGCGTGACTGTGATTTCAACTTCATTCTGAAGTAGCATGCACAAATGCACTCAAAACTACCCGAAAACAACGTTAAACGACTGATTTTCACGCCATAAAGCCTACTCCTCAGCGGAGAATAACGCTAATAATATGGCGTTTGTGCAGAAAGTTGCCCAGACCCTTCGTACACAACGCCAAGGTCGCCGATTGTTTGATTTCGACCGCGTTCAGTAGCTGCTTGAATTAATTCGCTTCGAAATCGTCGAATACAACGTTAAACGACTGATTTTCACGTCATAAAGCCTACTCCTCAGCGGAGAATAACGCTAAAAATATGGCGTTTGTGCAGAAAGATGCCCAGACTCTTCGTACACAAGGTCAAGGTCGCCGATTGTTTGATTTCGATCGCGTTCAGTAGCTGCTTGAATTAATTCGCTTAGAAATCGTCGAATACAACGTTAAACGACTGATTTTCACGTCATAAAGCCTACTCCTCAGCGGAGAATAACGCTAAAAATATGGCGCTTGTGCAGAAAGTTGCCCTGACCCTTCGTACACAACGCCAAGGTCGCCGATTGTTTGATTTCGATCGCGTTCAGTAGCTGGACGCTCAAACATTCTCAAAACCCCTCATTCCAACCGCTTTTTCTCTCTCGCGCGGCACAGAATGACTCGGCCGAGTGAAAATCTCCTGTGCCACGCAAATGAGCTTTCTTCCCCCCTTTGACTTGGTGTGATTAGCAACTGTTCGTCACATTTCGAAAATGAAAACATTTTAATGATGAGTTAACGTTTCTCCGTGATTATTATGAGAATCAAACGAATAGATACGGGTGATCAGCTGAAGAAGACATCGTTCTGATCAGGTAGCACATTTAGGTCGGGTATGTTTCACATCTTTCTCAAACAGCAGATTGCATGTGAAAATCAATGTAGATGAGATATGTCCATAAAAATCCAAATTTTCTCAAAACTGGGTCAGTAACGGTTTTTGATCGACCTCACGTGAATTATTTCTCAAAACAAATGACAAGGACGGCTCACTTGGTTGCTCTCCTTCAGTATTCCCACCAGACAGGCGTTCCCCTCACACGCGCCGTACGGGACGCAGTGGTCGTCTGAAAGGGGAAATGAATTGAATTTGTTCAAAGTAACTTTCGACTACCTATGATTTGCGTCTGTTTCATCGTTACTTCTAAGCCGAGATGTTATTCCAATATCAATCAGATAAGGCCCGCATGTTCAATACAACTTCTATGTCCGATGGTCTTAGTAGACGTCATAATTAAGGCCTTGATTTGATGTATCTGCCACCCACCTGTGCAATAACACTTCACCGCCGCAGCCACCGGGATGCTGATGAAAGCAAGGAAGAGGAGAAGTAGTGAGGGCATCTGGAAGGGGATGGATGAATGAGGAATCAAAGAAATTGATAATCTCGAGATCGAGACGATCTTAATAAACGGCTTAGATTAAACTTTCAATTTGAAGGATATAAGATAGCTCACCCTCGGTATCCTCCACCTTCTGCCTTTCAATCGCGATTGCTTAGTTCTTATCAATACCGGAAGCGTCAGATCAGCGGATTCTCTCGAAGATGACGACGCTGTCCAGACTGCCGTCAACGTTGACCTCGTCTCCACGGGAGAATGTCTCGTCGTTAGCGTTGAGGCGGATTCAGAAGTCTCCTTGGACGCCGTCATCGACGAGACCTCAGATGCTGACGTCGTCGTAAGCCTCAACGCCGAGGTCGTCTGAGGCCCCGGCGGTGGCTCACAGGAGCGCCTTCGCCGACGTAGTCTCATGGGGACGGCATAGGGGCTTCTGGAAGGCCTGTTTTGAAATCTTCGCAGACACGGACTGATACTCAACCTCAATTCAATCGCAAAACGTTGAAAATCGCGTAAAAAAGAACAGTACTATCGAAAAGCGCGAAGCATTGGCAAATTTGAGACGATGAATCGAAATCATAGAACCAATGGCGAGAATTGAGGATTCCAAGAAAGTGACAATCAAGTTTGCTGGCGTTTGGTTGGTTCCTCCGGCCCAGTGGTCAACAATGCTAACGCGAAATACGTTTAGAGGCAGTCTTGATTCCACTCTCTCGATTCAACCCGCTCTCTTATTGAACAGAGGAAGCGAGATTCCTGGCTGCCTGGAATCTTCGAACCCACAATAAAGCAAAAGTGACGTAGCATAGAGGGAGAAGGCAATTTTCACGAGCGCGTTTACACAAGGAAGAAGGAGGGTTCGAAAAACAGACCAGAAGTTGAAAAATGAGGAGTGGTTAGAAAGACTTGCCTAGACCAATGGTCATTGAAGTAAAAGATGTATGGTTTTAGCTCATTCAGGGGCAAAAGACTGTGAGGTGGCGCAAATTGTCGTCCAACGACGTCAACTTGAGAGCGACTCATGAAAATACACCCCGCGAACGAGAGGAACGAGAGTAAAGATGAATGGGTCGATTACTATGCCAGCTGCTCTAGGAATAGTTCGAAAACACAGGAGTAGAAGGCATGAAATATGGGGTCTACTAAGTCAGGAATCTACCACGATTGAATACGCAAACGTAGGAATAGTTCGAAAAACACGGCAGAATGGAAATAGCGGACGATAAAGGGGTGTTTTCGGAAGGTCATCGAAGCGTACGGTTGTGAATGCATGAAATTGAAGTCAAGCTGTCGAACCGGTAACGTTTTACGCTTGAAGATTGCGTTAGAATGCACAAGTAGTACTAATATGTATGAAATGAACTAGTAAAGTCCATGTGAAACTGGAAATAAACGAGTCGTGAGTGAGGATTCATCATGTTTCGTGCCTCCCTTCTACTCTACTCTCATTTCTCCCTCCCTCTCTCCCTCCCTCTCTCTCACTCAAGTAAAACGAGCACCGCAAAACCGCACCAGCGTAATAAGCGAAAATTTGAAATCCGATCCGGCGCTCTCTCCATTTCACACACTATCTCGCCGCCTGACCTACAGGAGTAATCGTTCACAAGGCTTAGAAGCGCAGCGCATAACAGGCTGAAAAGAAGGAGTGAGGGACACTCCCTCGCTCTCTCCATTCTGCACGCTCTCTCGTCAGAGCGAGCGAGAGAGCAGGGGAAATGGAGAGAGTCTTTGCCCGCCTCTCCGCCTCTCTACATGCCCCGCGGCGATGTCTCATCGATTCGCCTGCCGCACTGCGCTCTCTCCGTTTCCCGCACTCTCTCGCGCACTCTCTCGTTTTGGCCTGCTCTCTCGCCCTGTCTGACCATTGATGTAGACCGTTGACAAGTGAGAGATAATGGGAAATGAAGAGAGCATGTTAGAGAAGACGAGAGAGCACAGGAAACGGGGAGAGTCAGAGAAAGAGAGAGACTCCTCTGGAAAGGACAGAGTAGTCCTCTCTTCCTCAGTCCATCCCTTTATCCTTGCCGGGCGGATCTTTCTTGGCAGTGTAGTGCAGAGAGGGAGGAGGAGTAGGAAGTCTGGAGCAAATTGAGATGGCACGTCAGAAACCATGCTCTTGCATGAGGGTGACAAGTTATGCAAATTAGGTCGCAGTGATTAGGAAATGATGGTATGAATTCATTTTTGTCGTAATCACAATCCAAAGACATCCCTTTATCCTTGCCGGGCGGATCTTTCTTGGAGTAGTGCCAGGGAGGGGGAGTAGGAAGTCTGGCGCAAATTGAGATGGTATTTTCCCAGGATCGCTAGGTTTTATTATCGTCCAGAAGCATGCATGAAGAACGGTCTCGGACAGATTGTATGAGGAGGAAGTCTGGAGATTAGGTATTAGGTCGAATCTGTGATTGGTCATCATGATAAGTCAATGTGTTTACGGAGAAGCGATACTAGGGATAAGCGCTTGCAGAAATCATATTCAAAGAATCACATCTGTCAATAAGCATCTAGTAAACAGCGTGTGTGCTACAAAGACGAACATGAATGCACAATAGCATGCAAAAAAACGACGAATCAAAAAAGCTTCCACAGAGCAATGATGAGCCCCTCCTTGATAGGTAGTGCGCGATCTAGAATACATGAGTGAACATCTCAATATCGGAATCAGCGAAACATTGTAATCAAGTGATTCACGGGAAAGAAATTCAGGACAGAATACACCACTAGAGAGCCAGCCTTGTTCCCCGTCTTGATGGATGAGTCGTGTAGCTGGCCGGACACTAGGATTAGAGTGCCGCGGGGCCAGGGGAGGAGAGGGAAGGGATGAAATACTCCCCTTCTGGACATCCCTCTCGCGGGGTTGGGTCTCTCAATTCAGGCTCATCTCTCGTTCTGCCTGATAGTTGATAGAGCACGCTAAAGGAAGAGAGTCAAGCCGTTTTCAGTGAGTCTCTTACTTTCTGTGATCTAAAGGAGGTCAGAGAAGGCGAGAGACAAGGCGAAAATGAGAGAGCACAGAGAAGTCGTTTCTCATCGGAGGAAAGGCTACTCCATCATGCAGAACACTGCTGTGGTGTTTTCTGGTTTAGCAAAGTGAGCGATGGACATGGGGATGGACAACGAATGATGAATGGCCGTTTCCCCGCTTTGACTGAACTCTAGTAGATCAGAGAAATGAAAGAGGACTTCGTTTCGAAACATACGTAAGCCTACTGGAAGCGAGAACAATGTTTTTACTGGTTCAGATATGTTTCGAAAAGCATGTACAAACTAAGGAAAGATACGATGCTCGATAAAGCATTGCTTTAAAAAAATCATGCAGAAAATAATCAGATAGGCCAAGGGTAGAAAACGAAGCGTGAATGTGGAAATACTCGACTACTCATCTCTCCCGTCTCCGTCTCTTCTCCTCTACGCTGGCTGTCAATCAACCGAGGAGGGAATGAGAACACATGTTTGAGTGCCGCAGCTTAGAGATAGCCCCTGCGGCAATTTGTAGGGAAGCATCTTGATTCTTAACCGCATAGAGATTATGAAAATATGACAATATGCGAATCTTTTTCGACGTTAAATGTTTTAGAACGGGTCAATTCAAGTATGTTTCACAGGGTAACCAAAACAGTATCGGATGGAAAATATTGATCCGAGGCTGAGTCCCTGTGCGATTAAAAATATTCATAAGCACGAAAACGGGCAGTGAATCAACCTAGCCAAAGAAAGTTCATAGACAATTGCTTTGTTTGCAAAGATGAATGATCAGGGTTTTGCAATTTGATGAAATCATGAGGAAAACTCAAACTGAAGCAGGTAAGTGAGTTTCACGGTGTCCCTAAGAAAGGAGTAGATCTGATTGAATGATTTCCATGCGACATTGGATCCCATACACCTAACAGAAACACGACGGATAGAGCTCCAATGCAAAGAGAACTTTTTGGAAAAATTTCCTCCTTGAACGCAGCTATGTTTGCAGTCAATGCGCACCAGGAATTTATTAGACCACTCGTTTCTCCCATCCAGAACATGTGCTCAGAGTAGGGAAGCAATTGTCCACTATATTGAGGTGAAAACGCCTATTGTGATTTATTTACGTGAAACTTCGGCATCTGGTTAGAGAATGGAAATCGTTATGATTGATTTGTATTCCGGTTGAAGCCGCTGGAGCATTGACTAAATTCCAGAAGCACAAATTGATGTTCGATTTCTGAAGCATAACTTCAAATATTGATGAGCGTTCATCTGCTATTCGAAAAGACCTCTCCCGATTTCGAGGTTCGAAAATTTCGGCAGCAAAATAGCTGGAGGAAACTTGGAAATTTTCTTCCCTACTCCGTGAAGATGAATCACTTTCCTCACTAAATGTGGCACTTTCGTTATGTTTCACTCTGTCGCCAAACATGAAGTGAACTCGGGATGAACAATGAAGAGAATCTTCTATGAGCGAAATTTTAAAAACCTTGAAAAACATAAGCGCGATACGAATCACCATAAAACTCAACACAAAAAAGGCTCGAACTCACTTTTATTACGCGCTAACTCGAGACAAAAACAGTGTCTGCTACTGTGCGGGACTGAACGAATTGGATTACAGGCTCTGCCGTCTCTCCATTCCACACACTCTGTCGCCTTGCTCTACCCTGTCTGGGCTCTCTCGCATCCGTATGTTCTCTAAGCGTCCTGTCAGGAAAATAAAAAAGCGACTGTGCGTTGGGGCTCTCAGTTCTGTAAGCTCTGCGGTAGGTCAGAAAGAGTGAGAGACAAGGGAAGATTGAGAGAGCAAGCAGACTGACTTTGAGAGGCCCAGTGAAGCGCAAAATAATCAGAGAGACAGAAAAGCCAAAAGAGAGGAGAAGAATGAAGGGAGCTGAAAAGAATGGCCAAGCACCTTCTGATGAGGAGCAAAGGAATCTCATCATTTTGCATGAGCATCAGTAGGTCAGAGAGAGAAAGAGAGAAAGGGCAAAGTGGAGAGAGGTTTTCTGGAAATTCCTTGAAAAAAAAGAGATGCATGTGGGTAGGAAGTATGAGTAATGTTGGTGGTCAGAGCTCAACAACCGTCGACTGAAGGGAACTAGAATGCATGGTAAAGTTTTGAAACGGGAGAGAATCGATAGAAAAAAAGTGCATGCGGAATCGGAAAACAGGCGCGCAGATTTCAAGTAATGAATATTTTGTTCTAATTGGATCGCCGCCAGATGCCACATTATCCTTGCGAATTTTCAAGCAATGTATCACGCCTCTCACATAAGAATCGACTCAGAATGGCTGAATCTGTCAGCGGGTCATTTTTTGACAACGGGTTTTCGACGATTTCGGACCCTCCAAGTCGTCCCTGGGGCCCCTGTGAAAGGAATAGAACCAGTGATTATTCCCGATCGAGCTGCAGCTCATGTTAGATGAAGCCTTCATATTTTGAGCTTATGTATCTATCCTTCAAAGTGAATATTATATCGACTTCGGGACCTGTTTCAGACTCTCCATTCGATGCTCTATCGACCTACACCGGTTGCATATCGATAACTATCTTCGTATAACTGATATGAACACCCCGCTGTATCTCAAAAACCGCTCGAAAATCCTAGATTTTTCTTTCATATTCGGATAGCTCTCGTCACGGGCATTTCAATGGTACTCCTGAAGTCCCAAATCGAGGGGGACTGAGTGGTCTTCCATACCGAAAAACCAAAAATCCATCGAAATCACAAAAAATCCAATCAATGGCGAGTGAAACGCAAATGAAAGTGAAGAGGATGAGACCGCGTCATTGCGCGCGAAAGTGTGGAATGAAGCCGCAAATGATTGCGTTTCACTCGCCATTGTTTGGATTTTTTGTGATTTCGATGGATTTTCGGTTTTTCGGCATGGAACACCTTTCACCCCTCCTCGATTTGGGACTTCAGGGGTACCATTGAAATGCCCGTGACGAGAGCTATCCGAATATGAAAGAAAAATCTAGGATTTTCGAGCGGTTTTTTAGATACAGCGGGGTGTTCATATCATTTATACGAAGATAGTTATCGATATGCAACCGGTGTAGGTCGATAGAGCATCGAATGGAGAGTCTGAAACAGGTCCCGAAGTCGATATAATATTCACTTTGAAGGGTAGAAACATAAGCTCAAAATATGCAGGCTGCATCTAACATGAGCTGCAGCTCGATCAGGAATAATCACTGCTACTATTCCTTTCACAGGGGCCCCAGGGACGACTTGGAGGGTCCGAAATCGTCGAAAACCCGTTGTCAAAAATGACCCGCTGACAGATTCAGGTCGAGTCTTAGGTGAGAGGCGTGGTATGCTTCCTTTGAAACACAACTGCGATATGATATTTACATTCGCTCATACTATGCAGAGAGAGTTAGTTGTGGCGGGTAAATTGATTGAAAATCTTGGATAAAAATGAGGTGACGACTCTCCATCGAACAGAATAATGGCGCAGCAGCGAACAACAATCATAAGGAAGCTCTCATATCTCCTCACCTATCTTCTCACTCTTTCCTTTTCCCTTACTCTCCCGCCTTGTCTGCCCGACGAGAAATCATGCGGAATGGAGAGAGTGGAGCCCTCATCTCTCTCATGCTTGAGCTAACAGAGCCGCCCCTCAATGATTTATCACGGGCTGTTACGGCGATCAGATAAGACCGGGAAATAGAAAATAGTATCTGAAGCCGGGAATAGTCAGATTGAGCCGGAAGGTAGAAAGCCAGGCAATTGACGGCTCTGACGAGGTAATTGCATACCAAAAACGCTATATCGTAGTGGGTGTTTGACTCAATGGCACTTCAGAGAGGTAAAGGTCGAGTAATTGGGTAGAAAAGAGCTCATTGCGATTTGAGAGACGTCATTTTGGGCCTCACTCTAGTCTATCTTTTAGAATATTCTACTTGCGATAGACAGAACAAAGAGCCGATGAGATTCGTGCATGATGTATTGGAATGCTGGGCTACTCTAGAAGTTTTCTACACGATGATGGGGTGGATTTCTTCATTTCTAAAGAGCATTCGCCTTCGATACATGAGAAAGAAGGGAAGAAAAGTGAAAAAGGTGGCGAAAATGAAGGGGCAAGCCCCATTTTCGACACAGCCCGGGACACTCAACGGTGAGCAGTGCGCGCTCAATGAATACGTGTCCAAAACATGCAATTTTAAGTGAATGAAGATCATTCTACGTCCATTCAAATCTTGCATTATTTGAATGATGTGAGATCGGACAATTGAACGAAACAGAAAAGGCGAGAAAATAAAGGGACAAGCCCCACTCAACGGTGAGCGCGCGCTCTATGAATATTTATAACGTGAAGTGGATGCGGCCCTTTTCTCTGTCGAAGGGAAAAGCAGGACGCTCTCGAAATTGCATTGTCTCTAGTAGAACAGGAGCGAGAGATTGAGCGAACAGGAGAAATGTGCATTTCTGTGGAAAATGTTGCCACAATGTCCCAATCTTTGGCTTAGTGTTCGAACAGGAACCTGTTGCATCAAACGCTCAAAATCAAGAATGAATGAAGTGCGAGCTCCGAAGTGCGAGGGGAAATCCCATTTCCCTTCCCCTCTCTACACTTCCCTCAGCTCTTTCCATCCTTTCCATCATGCATTCGCAATCAGTGGTCAGCGCCTCATTGAAAATGCAACGAAACTTTGCCGAAGCCAGAGAGAAAGTTGCTTCATCAACATCGAACTGACGTTGGACACAACTTCATGTATATTCAAATTTTGAATCGTCCGAGAAAAGGGGAGGAACGAACGAGAAAAATAATTTTGCCCTGAGTCACATTTGTACCTGTGACGCTGAATAAATTTCCCGGAACATTCGACGCAGTTGCTCTGAATTACAAGTAGGTCAGGCTGGAATATCTCCGGTCAGAGAAGGAGAGGGCACTTGTTCTGGAGAAGCTATCCTTACTAGAGTGAAGCAAACTAGAGAGTAGTTTCTCGAGGGGTATCTGTGAAATTCGAGAACTTCCTACTCACTATTCCAATAGAGGGTGGACCTAACTCTCTCGAATATGAATCGACACTTCTTTGCATTATGCCGCTTAGATTGTCTGTGCGAACAACGATGAGCCTACAAGAAAGTCAACGTGATTTTTTTTTCAAGTGGAAATTTCTCAGCTACTCTAGAACAATTCCTTCTGGCTACAAGAAGAACATCTGAAACATAATCGATTTCCATCAACATTTGTAGAAAGTGACTTTATCATCGTTTCAAAGTGACATGTCGGCGAAAATAGAATCCAAAGTGAGCATATTCGAGGCTGAGTTGGGTCCCGCGACGACCCGCCGAATACGGTAGTCGAGCGAGCGAGGGAGAGAAGTGAAGGCGGGGTGCCTGAGGGAATATCGATCGATATCGATCTAAGAAGCTAAAACAAGAAGTCGGAATGCGTTCATGGTTCTATATGACGCCGGTTGCCTAATAATCGAACAATGTATCAAAGAGGCTGGCACAGTGATTTTTCGAAAATGTGTGAAAACAGGTTCTTTGTGGTACTGATCATTGTGGTGAACTTCATTTTGCACCAACTCGATAGGCAGTACCAGACTGCACCTGGGCTATCATCACCTTAAAATCACATTTTCATGAATAACTCATGAACCGATAAACGAAATGACTTCATATTCGGAATAGGACAAAATGGAATGCATCCGATACTGGTGCTACAGAATCACACTCTTTGGTGATATGATAAGAAAGTTAAAAAATTTGATTTCGAATACTAGGCCGAAGGGGAGCTCATGCTTGGCATGGTTGGATGTGCCTTATTCTGGGGATCATTTTTCATATGCAGGGTTGGGGTTTATAACTAATCACTTTTTCGCAATCTTCACTTTTGTGTGACTGGTACCGCTCACTTTGAGCAAAGAATGAGGAGTGCGAATAAGTTTCATTAAGAGCGCGTTTCAGATTTCACGATTTCATTCTCATTCCTTACACTTCGCACATGTTTCGCGGTCTCTCTCTGATTGGACTCGCACAAAAGTGAAGATTGCGAAAAAGTGATTAGTTATAAACCCCAACCCTGCATATGAAAAATGATCCCCAGAATAAGACGCATCCAACCATGCCAAGCATGAGTTCCCCTTCGGCCTAGTATTCGAAATCAAATTTTTTAACTTTCTTATCATATCACCAAAGAGTGTGATTCTGTAGCACCAGTATCGGATGCATTCCATTTTGACCTATTCCGAATATGAAGTCATTTCGATTATCGGTTCATGAGTTATTCATGAAAATGTGATTTTAAGGTGATGATAGCCCAGGTGCAGTCTGGTACTGCCTATCGAGTTGGTGCAAAATGAAGTTCACCACAATGATCAGTACCCCCAAAGAGCCTGTTGCCACACATTTCGAAAAATCACTGTGCCAGCCTCTTTGATACATTGTTCGATTCTTAGGCAACCAGCCTCATCCTATTGTTGAAGGAGTTCTCGAAGACGTACTGTATAAAAAATGATCCTGCGAATAAACAATACAGTTGAAGCACAACTGATGGTGAGTTTTGAAAATAGAACAAGCATTAGTTCAAAATGAGCTCCCTGCTGTATATAACCCAATCAATCAATCAACATTTGCACCAAAAGGCCGAAATCGGTGCAACGCCTCGATGTTACCTGAGCAGTGCTCCCGGCGACATCCTTGAGGCGGGCGAAAGACGAAGGAGTGAATTTTATGGATACTTCTAACTAACTGTTGACCTCAGTTTGACCTCACGTGCCTACGTAGCTCCGTGAGGGAGCAGAGTAGGCTAGGCACCAATGAATTACCTGAGCAGTGCTCCCGGTGACATCCTTGAGGCGGGCGAAAGACGGAGAAGGGAAGAGAGAAGTGAGATAAGGGAAGGGGAGGTGCAGGAGGGGACTGCAATGGTTTTCGATGGAAAGGTTAGGAGACCGCTGTACGTTTACTGAACAATCTACATGATTGATTGGATCAAAACAGTAAATTCTGTTGTATTCCAGGGCGGTGCAAAAATTTTACGGTCTCTCATTTCGCAACGCTTTCTCGCCAGTCAGACAGAGCGAGAGAGCATGGAAAAGTGAGAGACCGTAAAATTTGTGCACAGGCCTCTTGTATTCCACTCACCCAGTACCTGATCGCGCATGAATTTACTTGCCCGGTTGGCACAATTCTTAGGCAGTCAAATATCGCGCAATAGGATGCGGAATGGAGAGAGTCGGACGAGCTACTGATTGATTCTACTCACCCAGTGCTTTTATGTGCTGCTTGGGCATGGCTATCGGGTCGAAGATGATCTTCGAGGCATCCGGGTAGGTCTGCAACAGGGTTGTGACCGTTAATTTTTTGCACAGCCTTGGTCTACAACATGCACGAAAATTGCTGGCTCTACTGAACGTTTCAATAAGCCACTGTGTTCTTTCACGAATTGATTTGGGCTTTTTGAATGAATCTGTCAACAACAAGAGTCATGATTTATGGCTTGGATACATTTTCAGGAGTAGATTATGTTCCCTAGCGAAGCGTTACATGATCACTCGAATACGAATCTTCGGAAAATACGAACGACCTCTGAATCACAATCGTCGTGAACCATTCGTTCCGAGATTTGCTGAGAATAACAACTGCAAACCTTGAACTCGGGCCAATTCCTTGCATTCGGAGTGCCGAACGAAGTAAAAACCAGCGCAATCTGTTCGAGATCCGTTCGACCCTGAATCAGGATGGTTACGGTATTTGAGATACGGTAATCAATCGATTCTCGGTCCGAGTCTGGCTCGACTACAGAACACTACGGTAGGTTACGGTATTCGATACTCACCTGAAAGACGGCCCTCCTATTGATTAGCTCCCCCAGTAGACAGCCTGCAGACCACCAATCGATCGTCGGGGAGTACTGTAGGTGGGAGAAGAGGAGTTCGGGAGCGCGGTAGGAGCGGGTGCCGACCTGGATACGGTAATCGATCGATTCTACAGTTTGACGGGTCTACAGAGTTGCCTGAAGACCTACTTGCTCCTCATTCTCATCCGGGTAGTAGTCACAGTCCCTACTTCTTGCTTCTCACTATCTAATACCCTAACGTTACACGTTCATCAATCAAATCGTCAACAGTCAAGCAATCTCCCACAATGCAATCCCGTAGATTGAAGCAACCAACCTGTTCCTCATACCGCCTCTCCTTCTCCTCCGGGTAGTAGATGCAGGCCTGCCCGAAGTCCGCCAGTTTCAACTCATTGGTGGAGGAGATGAGGACGTTGGAGGGCTTGATGTCCTGAGAAGGAGCCATTACAGAAAGATCGTTTCAGATCGAGATTTTATTGTATTGTCGTGGTGTGAAGTCGAAGTTTCGAAAAAAATATTCGAAATCGAATATTCCCCTTCAACCAATCATTCGTCTGTTAGTTATGTTTCAGTCACTCCATATCTCTTAAACCTGAGGATACGTCGTCAATGTTATTGACGTTGCTTTCAAAAATGTTTAATTGCTATTCAGTATTTACCCGATGCATGGCGTTGTTCTTGTGCAGTCGTTCAAAAACTTGGCGATTACTATTCTGCGCTAACGAAGACAAATAGAAATTCTATTCACAAACGAATCGCGCTCAACTCAACTAGATCTCAAATATGTTTCAAGAATCAAAAATATGTTTGAGCGGTCAAGATACAATCAGTATTTCCTTCGTCAACAAGAAAACAAATCAAAATTCCGAAAACTGTAATTTACCCGATGCATGACGTTGTTCTTGTGCAGGTAGGAGAGAGCTCGGAGGAATTGTCGAAAGAAGAAGAGGATGATGGTCTGGAATGGAGAGGATTCGTGCTGGAAAGAATGGGAAAAGGGCGTTTGAGCATCTCTAGATTTCTAACAATAATCAAACGCCTAAAAAACGAAATTTGTCGGGAAAAAAAGGAGGATGTTTGTCTGGAATGGGGCATTGCTCATGCATTGACGTGACCATTTTTTGCGACCAGACACTGGAGATACGTCATGATAATAGCACTCCCTCCTAGACTAATCATTTTTCGTTGATCTTTTTTTCCTGTAAAATCTTCTCAGTGACTCACTCTTGCAGAATTGATTGAAATTGCGTTGAAATGCAGCCATAAAAGCATTCGAAAATCCTCCTCTAACATCGATTTCACCGTTGGAAATGCGTTCTCTATTTCTGGTCGCTCTTTTTATCATCTCGGCATCAACCTTTCGGCCCCAACGACTAGCAGCTGATGAGGTACGGTAAAGAGATACGGTAGATTCAAGAAATCCAGGAAGATCAAAGATCAAAGATCACGAAATGTCCTTTTTTCAGGAAAAGAACACCTCGGTCTGTCATCTTCCGGCCTACTTCCCTCTGTGCTCGTGCGTCGTTGTGATTTAACTAGTTGACCCACCAAACTACCGTAAAATTTTCCATGACCCACCGAACTTATGCTGACCTAACGAACTTCCGCACTTCAGCAACTCGCTCAGCGGCCACCGGTGGTACTACAACATTAGAGAGCGGGCCTGCATCTACATTGGTGAGGAATACCGTACCCTGCTACAGTATCTTAAACAAATCGATCAACTACGGCACTATTGTGCTGTGATGGGCAGATCCTACGATTTTGAAATTCACGATTTGACGGAGTTGATAAAAGGCTGAAATTCGTAGAGTTCTAAATACGTCTAATCGTATCTTCATTTCGCGCACTCTATCATCAAAGCGAAAGAGTGTGTGAAATGAAGAGACGATTAGTAATCGTCGATTACCCGAATTTCGAATTTGAGGCTATCACGGCTGCCGTGGCAACGACAACGTGTTCATGACGAAAGAGGAGTGCTACGCGCGGTGCAGAGGGGTGAGTGAATCGAAACTTCCGGCTTCTGAGTTCCCGGACTTCACGGCCCGGAAACTTCCCGGTCCGGCTTCATTCTTAGGGCCTCTTACATTATGAGAAAACCGGACCAGGCGATTTAGCAGAGAAAGTTGTGCTGGAGTTTCTGTATGATACCTTTCCTATTCGAGATTGAGCTCGGATGGTCAATTCAAACCACGTAATCTATTGCAGGTCACAAAAACAACTCCTTCCCCAAGCCGTTAGTTCAATAGAAATGATTCTTCGAGACAAATAAATGATGAATTGAATGAATTGTATGTTGCTTCTATTCGATATGCACTGGTTTTCATCGTTTCTTGACTGTTGTACCCTAACTCACATATGCGGTCTTTCAGAGTGAAGAGAGATATGAATCTGTTCTAAACAATGCACATTCCAATTCGAAACTACACTCTAGTCTCTCAATCTCACCTCTTCTTGGCTGCTCCTTCTCAGTCCAGCAATCAGATCAGTCAGATTGAAAGGGAATGATTCAATTCGAAACTACACTCTAGTCCCGATAGCTCACCTCTTCCTGGCTACTCCTTCTCAGTCCAGCAATCAGATCTGTCCGATTGAAGGGAACGACCCATATCGAAACTACACTCTAGTCCCGATAGCTCACCTCTTCCTGGCTACTCCTTCTCAGTCCAGCAATCAGATCTGTCCGATTGAAGGGAACGACCCATATCGAAACTACACTCTAGTCCCGATAGCTCACCTCTTCTTGGCTACTCCTTCTCAATCCCGCTATCAAATCAGTCAGATTGAAGGGAACGAATTCCATTACGATTGACATTGTGGAGGGCGATTGACAGACGTCCAGGAACCGAACGATCTGGAGGGATTATTGTGTACTCATTTTATTGATACGGTAATGCCAGGGTACTGTATGAGTGCGCGATTGACTGTTTTTATTACGTGCCTTATGATAACCGACTGATTTTTCATTTTTTGTTATCTAAAACAGATGGAGAACAACGAATCAGAAACTCACAGGATGCACACCTAATACTAGAAGGATGAAACATATCTTGTACAATTGAAATTATGTTCTCATTTTGATCGATTTTGATAGGTTGAGACTAGAAAACTAGCTGAAATTAAAATTAAAAACTGTTTGAAAATTTCTCACATGGGAATGATCTCAACTCACATATCCCGATCTTCACCAAAATTGGAGGGTCCATTAAGTCGACTGAGCTGATCTCAAAACCGTTTTCAAAAGCTGCGACCGAAGTCGTTGAGTGGAGTTGCAGCAATTTGAAGTTTAGCGTGTGATTTTGCCCGAGTCGTTTTCGCGAGACGTAAGCAGGTTTCTCTCTAGCCCCACCAGAAGCAGCGGTGGCCGAGTGGGATAGAGGGTGGAGTAGTATACCGGAGGGTCTGGTTCGACTCCGCGCTGACGCATTTTTCTTTTGTCGCTTTTTGCTCTATGTCTCGACAACTTGCAAAAATTATTTTTGAAAAATCGAAGTGAATGTGTTTTGAAACGATTTTTTAAAGCAGCCAGTAGTGTTACTGGCAC
>LS495821.1:83566-108801 GCA_900490845.1 Pristionchus japonicus | reverse complement strand
GAAATCCTGAAAATAGTAGGGTTCCGTAAGTGAAACAATTCTCAATCGAGACACTAATTGAATCAATGTCTCCCTCCATTCCTGTCTCCTTCCGAGGTGTCTCTCGGTGAGAAGGAAAGGAGACAGTGAAAAGAGGCGCCTCGATTCCCTTTGTTCGTACTATCGTTGTGGTTGATATGAATGAACTTTGAAACTCTTCCTCCCGATCACTCAACCTCTCGCTCCCCTCTCAACCGCACGCAAGAGTTGGCGAGGCGAGGAATGGGGAGGCGCCTCTCTCCCTCTCCGCACAAGAAAGGAGACAAGATAAAATTAATATGGAAATTAGGGGAGGCGCCTCTCGATTTTCAATTAGATTGGAGGCGCCTCTCGAATTGAGTTTTTCTTTGTTCATTGTCTCCTCGATTGTCTCACTTGCGGAACCCTAGAAAATAGCCATCAGTAGTTTGGAAGTTGTCAAGACATAGAGCAAAAAGCGACAAAACAAAAATGCGTCAGCGCGGAGTCGAACCAGACCCTCCGGTATACTACTCCACCCTCTATCCCACTCGGCCACCGCTGCTTCTGGAGGAACTAGAGAGAAACCTGCTTACGTCTCGCGAAAACGACTCGGGCAAAATCACACGCTAAACTTCAAATTGCTGCAACTCCACTCAACGACTTCGGTCGCAGCTTTTGAAAACGGTTTTGAGATCAGCTCAGTCGACTTAATGGACCCTCCAATTTTGGTGAAGATCGGGATATGTGAGTTGAGATCATTCCCATGTCAGAGATCTCTATTAAAATGAGCGTATTGAAATCTCACATTCGGATGCCTGCACGCCCTTAAAATCGCCAGCTCGCACTCTGCTCTCTCCCTTGTGGCCAGGTTGACACGCTTGATCGCTACTGTCGAGCCGGTCTGGAAGGCGATCGATAACTGAGGTTTCAATAATTTAATTATAGCTTTTTGATAATTATACTCTTCCCTTACAATCAGAATTGGTTGAGAACAAGAATAAAATAAACGAAGTGAAGCTTACTTTGAACTTGCTCTGTAACGACTTCTCACTGCGAAAACGATATTGCACAGTATCTACATTCTCCCAAATGAAAATCGATGTTCTCACCTCGAGTACCGTAGCCTTGACGACGAATCCGAATGCTCCCTGGCCGATCGGCTCGGTGATACGGTAGGTGCTGGAGGAGGAACGATCGATCTGCGATTATCGATTTATCGAAACTTTTCCAAAGACTACGGTAGTTGTTCTGTAGCAGAGTCCATGTAGAGACGCATTCTTCAATCGTTTTCGTCAATAGATAGATTGCTAACTGCCGTACCTCCTCGGACGGCTTTACTGCGGTCCTGAAGTGCCTTCTGGATACTGTAGGAGGTTGTGATCGAGTGCGGGCTAGACGATCGATAGTGGGGCGTGGGACAACGGCGCTTCGCTGAAATTCGCTCGACCTCTTCAATTCGCCATTGGGCAAAAAATCATCTAGTAGGATCATTTTCATCATGTCTGATACATTTTCGTTATTGAATACCACATTCCGAGGCTTCACCTTCGATTCATTTCGAAAAAAAAGTTATGGCTCATGTGAAACCTATGTATTCAAATCACACAGCTCAACCTGTTTCCCTCCAATCGGCGGGAGTACGGTCCTCTCTCGAGGCGGGATTACAGTAGACTGGGATCGATCGAGCACTCGCCCGCCGGGTATTCGGCCGCCCGCTTGCCGTGCGAGGCCATTCGAGCCTGCCACGACTCTTCACTGTTTCGCGGCGCCAAGGCGGGTCCTGAATCTTTTTATTGTTTTTATTTTTAATGAATTTTTTATTGTATAAGTTAGAGTAATTTCGCCTGAATGATGATTTGAGTAATTCTCGAAACTTCTCGATGTAAAAGATCAACATCCTCTTCCCCGTTCGTCAATTTGGCCACACAAGAAAGAAGATCCCATTGTATGAATCTATGATAACCATTACTGTCCGACATTTGTGCAATGCGAATTTTTTTTAACCACTTGCACATGTCTGAATTAGATTGATTGTTCGGTAGTGTAAATAGGGAAGACAGCAAGAAAGGTAAGAGAAAAGATTAGAGAGGACAAAAAGTTGAGTCTCACCACGAATGATGTTACTGAAGAGGCGACCTTTGACTCGAGAAAAGAACTCAATCCTGGGGCGAAATTAGGAGGAAGTGACCCGTTGTGAGCAAGCACTAGTGTGTGTACCCATAGTGTCCATAGCAACCGCGCGAAAGAGGCTCTCAAGTGACTTGAAGTACTTAGTCGGCGATTTATTGGGTACTTTCATGGAGCTACGAACTCGGCACTCCATGTCATACACAGAAATTGTAGGAGATAATGATAAGGAAAAATAAATTATCATTGATAAAAAGTCAGTTCTTGATAGGGATACTGTAGCAATTAAAAGCGCGCGCAAAATATGGCGGCTCCGGTTTTGACGTTCCAAATTTACATTTTCGCGTTTGCTTTTGTTTTGACCCGGTTATTGTTGTTGTTATTGTTCCTTCGAATGTTCTAATAGAGCCAATCCCTTGTTAGTACAAATCTACGTCGAGTTGGCACTTGAGCAATCACTTATTCCTTCACACCAGGCTGTGTTTCGTCGTGTTAGCGTGATGTAGTGCCTTATCCTCGTTTTGTTCTTCGATTCTTGTTATTACTGAGGGCTGTTTTCTTGTTCTTGCCTTCAGGGAAACGTTTCTATAATGAAATGTGCATATTTGACTCATTCTAGCCCATTCTCTGGTATTCGTAGTCATCAGTTCCCTTGATTCAATATCTTAATGCGTTTGCTTTGTTGAATACAATCTGATTAGTTCTCGCCGGTTCAGCCTTTCAGTTAACTCATTCCAGCTCGTTCTCCGTCATGGCAACGGTCGTCTCCAAGGTGGAAACCTCGCACACCGACGCGATCGTGAGCATTTATCTGTTTTTCGTCGATATTTTACCAAATTATGAGCACTAGCTGCTCGTTCATGTACTACTCATAAGTAATCAGCTGCACTTAAAGTCCGATTACTCTGTTTTTCCTTGATAATCGCTTCTTTATCTTCCTGAAAGACGCGCAGCTGAACAAATTTGCGATGGATATTACCCACTATCCTGCTGTGCTCGCGCGTTGTATAATTTTTTCATCTATTTGTCGTCAATATTATTAGGTGCTCGAGGCTATAGTATTGTGCATTCCCTAAAACACAGGCGTATCTGACGAAACACCTCGGATGAGAGTTCTGAAATGCAATCGATTCGTATTATAGAACGACGCGCAGCTGAACTACCACGGCACGCGCCTCGCCACCTGCTCGAACGACCGCAGCATCAAGGTGTTCGATGTGAGTATTTGCCGGCCTTGGGAAACATGAAATATTGGGTTGTTAGCGGATTGGAAAGTAGAGTAGATAGTTAGAGAGAGGTAGTGCATCGCCACCTGCTCGAACGACCGCAGCATCAAGGTGTTCGATGTGAGTTGAAATACTCTTGAATCCTGTAAAACAAGGGAGATCACTAGACCCTATAGGGCCTTAGTAGACTCTTTGATTGAAGTTGAATGGCGATAGACTGTTGTACTTGTTCTATGATTTGCCCTTGTGGATTGTGTGACCACCGAATCAGGTTAGTGACCCGGAAGCTTAGCACTCATTGTGGCTGATTTTTGTTATTGTTGTTGCCAAAGGCACAGAGAGGACGATCAATCCCGTTCGACTTTCACTAGCTATGCAAATTCTGTGAAACGCTACTGTAATTGACATCTAAATTGTAACCCTGCTCGTGATTGCCGTATCCCATATGGATCTCAACCAATCGATAATCATTGCAGATCAAGCCGAACAGGCAGTCGTACCCGATGGCGATTGTTATTAGGTCCCATTGATACCCACCCATTAGTTACCGTATTCCAATGAATCGACAATCCGTGCAGGGTACTAATACCTCTGCTACCGTACCTATTTAATCAATAATTGCAGATCAAGCCGAACGGGCAGTCGTACCCGATGGCGGAGCTCTCGGGACACGCGGGTCCCGTGTGGAAGCTGAGCTGGGCGCATCCCCGCTTCGATTCGGTCCTCGCCTCGGCCGGATACGATAAGTGAGTGTTCATAACAACAACAACAACAGTTGTGTTGTTGTTTTTGTTTTGATTAGTTAAAAGTAGGGGTCTGGGTAGAGTTGGCGCACCCCCGCTTCGACTCGGTGCTGGCGTCGGCCGGATACGATAAGTGAGTATTCATAATAACAACAACACCGGTGTTGTTGTTGTTGTTTTTGTTTTGATTAGTTAAAAGTAGGGTTGTGGGTAGAGCTGACGCACCCCCGCTTCGACTCGGTCCTCGCGTCGGCGGGCTACGATAAGTGAGTGACCATAACAACAACAACACCGGTGTTGTTGTTATTGTTTTTGTTTTGATTAGTTAAAAGTAGGGCTGTGGGTAGAGTTGGCGCACCCGCGCTTCGACTCGGTGCTGGCGTCGGCGGGCTACGATAAAAGAGTTGTTGATCTAGGAGAGGTGTTTGACAATAAATAGTTAGAGCTGGATGACGGTGAGGTAGATTATTTTTTATCGTGCAAAGCCCTCCAGGATTAGTTACCAGGCAGCTGGAAAGTTTGTATAGGTGACATGCTGCGCAAACCGCATTGTAGATCAAGACGATGAGCCTTTGAAAAGTATTTTGATTTCATGCAAAAAAAGTTAGGAATTCGCCAAGATAATTGTGCTTCGCAGGTTCTTGAATAACTCGAAATGCTTGGACAAGCCGCTTATTCCATACGTTTCTTGATAATTAACATTAATCACCCCAATTATTTAAGGCGCGTGCTCCTGTGGCAGGAGTCGGGCGGGCGCTTCTCGCAGCTGCACGAATACGGCGAGCACGAGGCCAGCGTGAACGCCGTCGCCTTCGCCCCGCATCAGTATGGATTGGTACGGTATTGATTGATTGGTTACGGTAGGGTGGATCGAGTACTGAGTTATTACCGGTATGAGTTATTACGGTGTGCGTTATTACCGTAGTATTGATCCGTACAGTAGGAGGCAGTAAGGAGCAACGGTAGAGTAGAGGTCAGCGTGAGCGCGGTCGCTTTCGCCCCGCATCAGTATGGATTGGTACGGTAGTTTATTGATTGGATACGGTAGTTCATTAATTGATTACGGTTGAGAAGCACGGTATTAATAACAAGACGAGAATTGTCGATTAGCTTTCATTCGTTAGATGTGTAGATTACGGTTGTTTTGAAGCGTTTAATTGATTTTTTTGCTTCCCCCGTGTTTCCTCGTGGCATTTGTTCGAGCTTGCTTGCGATCCTTACACGTAACTGAAACAACCAAAAAGTGCCTGCCGAAATCTAATTGAAAACCCTTCAAACGATATATGCACGCATCTAATGTGGTGTTAAAATCTCGGAAAAGTTGTTGGAAAAGTTGCGAGATTTGAATTCCCGCCTTTTCCGTTTTCGCTCTTTTTCCACTTCCCAGTGAACCTACCGACTTAAAAATGGATCAATTCAGTAATAATGTGATGACAAGTGTAACGACCAATTTTGGTGTCAGTTGGTCACGGAGAACTGAGATATCGAAAGTGCGTGAATTCAAATTTTGCAACTTTTCCAACAACTTTTCCATCGAAAAATTAACACTACTTTCAACTTTTCCAACAACTTTTCTGAGATTTTAACACCACATTATGAGTGACTTATGTTTAATTAATTACCCTAATTAATCACCCCTAATTAAGGTGCTCGCAACCGCCTCTTCCGACGGTTCCTTCGCCGTCCTCACCTTCGACTACGACAGCAAGCAGTGGTCGGTGTCGAGGGTGACGCAGGCGCACGACCAGGTATACGGTAGGAGTATGGTGCTCTATGGATCGTAGACTGGTGTGGGTTGCGGTAGTTTATCGATAACGTGTATTGATGATAGGGTTGGACAAGCAGCGAACTCCTTTGTGAAAAATTTCATTTTTTTTTCATTACGCGAGAGTTGTAACTGCGTGAATCGAGGTTGTTAGATGTCGACAAATGCACGTGAAGTTTGGAAACCGTAATTTCTTCGTTCCGTCGCTGCACAACAATTAAACAAAGTATCGCATTGTTTGAGGTTTCCGTTTGAGCCGTTTTTTTGTTTTTTTTTCGCTTACCGTAATCTTCAACTAACCAATCGATATTGCAGGGCGTGAACGCGATCTCGTGGGCGCCCGCCGTCAACCTCGGCGCGTTTGAGGGTACGGTAGCTTTTGATTATTGATTGATAATTGTGTTTTTTTTTTTCGATAATTTAGTTGACGTTTCTGAATTGTACGCAACATCACGTGAAGATATCACTGAAACAAGGAGCACTGGCTCATCACATAGTAATGGCGGGACCTAAAAGTGACTGGTGTCATTTATTAGTCAATTCGTAAAGACTCATAGGATCAATGGCGTTAGCTTTAAAATGTGATCATTGTTGCACAGGTGGCGCTGCCAATTGCATAATAATGATGCAATAATCACCGATTGCAGGCCGTGGCGAGGCCGCGCCGCGCCGCCTCGTGACCGCCGGCAACGACAAGCTGGTGAAGATCTGGAGGTGAGATTATTGATCGATTCGTGATTACTGGTAGTTGGAGTACGGTAGTATGGGATAATTGTGCAACTGTTATCAGGAAAATTCGTTGCATGCATTCTTTTTTTTTTGGTTTTGATGTATTGAGACTCGCGGACATAACGACAGATAGGGTAATGAGGGATTGTGTGATAGTGGAGCAACCGGCGGTTGTCTGGTGGAACGCTCGCTACTGGGCTGGTTCACGTAACACGGGTAGGATAAGGGCAATTGTGAGTCTGTGATGGGCTCGTTAACATTGACATTGTCTAATTGGAATTTATTTCTAAAATCTAAAATATGGCAAAGCAGCTTCATGCCACATGCGTTTGATGAATGCAGGTGGGAGTCTGTGTTGCAATCCCTGTTCTATAGCCTGTCGAATTGGAAAGTTAATTAATATAATATAATTAATATAAATAATAATACTTGCAGACAGGACGAGCCGGGCGCGCCGTGGGTGCTGGACAAGCAGCTGGCGGGTGAGTAGGGTGGTGTTGTTGTTGTTGTTGTTGTTGTTGTGGTTATTGTTCCTGGAGAGTCGCGAGCGCACTGAAATTTAGAAGTTTTGAAATGGCTTTGTGTTGACAGTGAAACGCGCATTCTCACAGCGATTTGGGCGAAAAACTTGCGAGCAACTGGGTAGTGATGGAAGGAGCTTTCTTACCGAGATCGACCAAGTGGTATTGTGCGCTCTCACCCCAGCTTTGTCTTGTGTGAGTAGTGAAACACGAAAGTCCAACAATTTATTTTATATTTACTCTCGGACAATGACGCCGTGATATTACTGTTGGCGGTTCTCGGCATGACTTGATTGCGACGCGCTGCGCCAACCGTCCAGGCTGTTTGATTTTTTTCGTTGAAAGCAGAGAATTCATCGAAAAAGCGAAACTAGTAGCGGCTTTCAATAGCCAATGAAACCCATTCCGTTCTTGTGCTAACATCGTTTTTCGTTTGCTTACAATGCCAACCACGTGCAAAATTGAATTAGGACGCTCGTTGATGCATTTAATCAAGGCTGAAACTACCTTATTCCAGGCCACACGGACTTTGTGCGCGACGTTGCGTGGTGCCCGGTGGTCGGCCATGACACGCTATCGATCGCCAGCTGTGGACAGGTACGGTAGAGAGATCTCAAGCATACGGTAATGATATCAGGGGTAAGAGGGGCTGTTGCACTAGTCAAGGCAGGGAGTAGGAAAGTAAGGGTAGGATGCAATCGAAGAAGTGAGTCCGACAACACATTTTGGTGCACTGGTTATCGAGAGTCAATCGCAGACAAACGGGACGTCATCAAGGTGTAGGAGTGATGAAGCGGCGGAGGTGCAGGGGTAGTGATGACTTACAGCTATATCGTATTTGGGAATCTCAATTTAATCTGACGCATGGAGCTGGCATTACTTTTTGTTCTGAGACAAGTGTGATGTAGTGACTGTGAAACGGAAAAGAAACTTTTGGATATAAACCCTAAATGAGAAAAGTGATGCGGTACTTGGTGTTAATCAATCAACCGATATCTCGCTACCGTAATCACCTCTTTCTCCTCTCAGGACCGCTCCCTGCTGCTCTGGCGCTGCCGCGGCACCGGCGACGGCGAGTGGTCGTGCAAGCAGCTGGACCCGGCGGAGGGCGCGCTCTGGTACGGTAGTTATTGATTGGAAGAGGATTACGGTAGTTATCGATTGCTAGAGGGTTGTCCGTAGTCATCATATGGCCTTCTCTTCTATAAATTGTGCAGGGAGAGTTAGTGCTTCCCAATGGGTTTGAATAAGCGAAAAATCTGCTGGCTACGATTGATGAAGAATGAATTAATCAAGAAAATTGTGTTGTCAGTCGTGATAAGGTGATCTGCTCCGTACCTCGGCCATATTATGGGGCTGACGCTTCGGATAGTGCGTAGACGGTGCTGAGCATTTGAAAAAAAATGCCTCTTCTTTCTATTGGACGTCGCGTGTTTGGAACCAAGTTCGATTGAAGTTTCACGGTTCCTTCATGACAGTGGAATCGCAGTGATGACGATAGAATCGAGGTAGTGAATGGTTAAAATATTATTGATCCATTTTGGTGAGGACTTTCGTAAATGCGCATTTGCACTGCACGATCCGCTGAAGACAGTGGACATCTGCAGTGTAGTTGATTCCGTTGTCCTGCGTGGTCTAACAATACACTATTGATATTTCTATTTTTATTCTAATATGATGTAGGGTTTCTTGAAGCAAGGATAGCTGAGAACAGCCGCTAGACACTGATTCGTTCCCGTCCATGAGGAGAAAATAATAACAGCTCGAACATGCTTGCAGGCACGTTGTTGGTATTGTTGGTTGTTGGCGAGTATGAGCTTCACAATGGAGTGAAAACCAATGTCATTTTAGCGAAGCCAATTTTGGAATCTTTCACATTTCTCAATAATCAATCGATTGCAGGCACGTCTCGTGGAGCCAGTGCGGCTCGATCCTCGCCGTGTCGGGAGAGGACAACAAGGTACGGTATGCGGTGGTTATTGATTGAGGGGTTATGGTAGACTACTGTGGAAGACATAGATCAATCGATATTTGAGAAATTATGATCGTTTTCTTCATTTATTTTGAGTTTCACAGTCGAATGAAAACTGTGAACGTTCTTCAAATTTTGATATCGAACTATCTTTCATGGATAACCATCAACAGTAACTATGTCTAGGAGTACTGTATCCAGTCCATTCAACCGCCAACTGACTTTATTCATCCCTCATCTGCAGATCAGCTACTGGAAGGAGAACATGGAGCGACAGTGGATTCGGACGGCGGAGGATGATCAGAGACAGTAGGAGACACTCTCTCGATTTGACACGCTCTCTCGTTTTTGCACACTCTCTAGCTAATGTCTGACTCTCTTTGCTCTCTTGTTTTACGAGGCTCTCTCATCCTGAATATGAGTGTGAGGAGGAGACTGTTGTACCGTTTCTGTTTAGTAGAATACTTGTTTCACCCTGGTTTCATGAGTCTGTTTGGTGGAGAATTTTATCAATATTTATCGTAAAGCACACAATTGGTTGGTGTATATCGATTGTTAGATCCCAAAAAGAGTTGTATATGTACTATATTCTCTCTGTCTATCCACTGAGTATTCCCTCGCTTACTCCTTGTGATCATTCGTTGTTTTTCGTATTTATGAATCATAATAACAATATTTTATTACAAAATCAGACAAAGTACAGTATGTAACAGCGGTATGGCAAGACCCGTGGGCAGTAATACAGTATATTCACACTCGGAGTTTGTTAGCACGAAAAGGGAGGGCAAAGACCAAAGATCAGACAATTCCACGGCTAGGATTCGAGTGCACGAAAGGTAAGACGGGTTTGAGCATTCACAGGTAGGAATCGATCGATAACTGGGGTTACGGTAAAGCAAAACGTGCATAGGACAGACTACAAAGATCAAAGATCAGTTGGTATCACCCGGACGACACTTGACGGACTCCGTCGACACTAAAATGGACAGGCATGCACAGGGAATCGATAATTTGTTAACGATACGGTAATTAAGAGCAAAAAATCGATAACATTTGAACGACGGTGGGTCACGCATGGAACTTCTCGGGATACGGTAGCTTCACCTCGTCTTGTACCACGAGTTGACGACCTCGCCCGCCTCGTCGTACCAGGCGATGTAGCCGCATGTGGCCTTGCCCTGGGGAGATCAAAGATTAGTTTAGAGATCAGAGATAATATGAACATGCCCTGAGGGAAGGAGAAACCCCAGAGTCTAAAGGTATCGATTTTGTTTCATTCCAGGGTGAGGTTTCCCTAAATTGCACAAAGTTGAGTATTCCGTTTGAGTTTCACGAGTCCTTATAAATTCTATTCGCGATTTCAGGTCGATCCTCCCTGGTTACCTGTTGTTAAAAATATAAAAATTTGTCACTAATGAAACTACAAGTAACGAACACATCCAAGATCAAATATAAAGCAGCACTTCCTCACCTTCAGCCCAAACATGTCCAGTCTGTCACATCGATCTCCGTAGATTTCCGACGAGTTGTGTGCCTTGAGGGTGAAGTGGTTGATCGAGCAGTCGAGAGTGCCGCATCTGATATTATTCACCATGATTGCCTTTATTTCTGGTAGGGACATGCGTGAAACATCCTGCAGTTCCCTGTTTAACTGGGGTATCCCCGGTTAGAAAATCATAGAATCAGGTATTTCCTAGTGGTTGATCGAGCAGTCGAGTGTGCCGCATCTGATAATTAGAATGTGGTCATACCGGAATTAGGGACACCGTAACCGAAGCAAAATGAGGAAAGTTAGTTTCTGTCGGTTATTTGTTTCGCAATTCCTTGAATTTGGTGTTTTCTCAAACTAGATGTTCTTGCGATCTTGCAGTAAAACATTTTCCAGAAATAATATTAACATTCGAGCTGTAAACGGAAAGGTTATCTATATTTTTCAATTCCCCATTTATTTCTTGCACAGATTCAGTATCCTACAGTTCTTACTCACTTTCCGGTTGCCGTATCATTTCTGTAACAGAGCATCGCTTGCGGGAGTCATACTTTTTTTTACTTTAATGCTCACTTTTAGGTTTCACATTTCCTTGAAGAGACCTGCTTGAGACATGCTTTTGATTCTGATTCGTCACACATTCCAAAGTTTAATCTAACCAAACCCAATCACTCGATACCGTATCCTACCGTATCCACTCACGATCAATCTATCGATCGCAAACTAGCTTTTCTAGGCTCAATCGATACTACCGTATCCACTCACGTTCCATGGGCGTTATCGTATCGGCAGTAGATGTTGTACGGTAACCGCTATCTGTCTATCCCAAACTAGCGTTTCTAAGTTCAATCAATACTACCATATCCACTCACGTTCCATGGGCGTTATCGTATCGGCAGTAGATGTTGTACCGTAACCGCTATCTATCTATCGCAAACTAGCTTTTCTAGTATCAATTGATACTACCGTATCCACTCACGTTCCATGGGCGTTATCGTATCGGCAGTAGATGTTGTGCGCCGTGTTTGCGCCCATCCACCGGCCCGACCACGTGCACTCGGCCGGGTCCGATCTGGAAGAATGAAAAGATTACGGTAGATGATTATCGATCGGTGGTTTTGGGTACGGTATACTAACCTATCCTTCCAGAGCCGAGGGTAAGCGAGGTCTGATCTATTAGAGCACGGATAATTGAGAACGCGTATTGTGAGGAATAGGTTTCACGGATCTCTCAAAGATCGTGCTCGTTCTTGTGATGCAATAGTAGAGCAATTGCCGCCCCATTGCAACAATAAATTATTTTTAAACGTCATTAGACTCTTCTAGACGTATCAGCACGGAACAGCATGGGCTTGAGAACTGTGAATGCTAATAGTTACCACATTCACATATTTTTCAGGTTTCACGAACGTCATATAAACCGTGTTATTTTTTGGTTCAACAGACGATTCGACCGGAGTTGAAGAATACTAAATATTCTCACTTGCAGCAGAACCGCTTGCAGAAGTACCTTGTGAATAGAATCGAGCTACCATATTAAACTATCGTATTTTCCCCAAATATAGTATCCCTTAATTCTACCGTACTCACTTGCAGCAGAATCGCTTGTAGAAGTACCCTCCGAGTACGGTAGAACACGATTTACCCACCTACCACTTTTTCTAATCGAAAGATGCACAATACGCTTTAGATTTCACGACTATTATAAGATCCGTTGCCTAGGTTTCTGTTCAAGAGAAGAGGCTTACCCCGCAAATAAAAATGAAAAATTCTTACTTGCAACAGAACCGCTTGTAGAAGTACCCTCCGAGTACGGTTGAGCACGGCTTGCCGAACGATTCATCCGGCACGCACATACCGGACAACCACCAGTCCGAGCACCTGGAAGACAAGGATGAGTAGATGAAGGAGAGCTCACTCTAGGAACGACGGGTTTGAGCCCCATTACCCAATCCCTGAATAGTGAACTATGCGAACCAGTCGGAGCACCTGCTAAGGATTGATAATGACAAAATACGTGCATCAGTTATTTTAGTTTCTTGAATACCAACAGCCACAGCACGAATTGCTTTTCCAGATTCCCTACGTAATTTACCCAACCATCGCGTCAGAGATCCACCTTGAATCTCGGTTAATTTTTTTTGAAACTACGTAGAAGCGAACTGGCAGAACCTCCCTGGTTTCTAAACGTTACCTAAATCTAGAGTTATCGTAACCCCCCCGTACCCCAAACTAACTACAGTAACCCCTACCGTACCTTCCGTTGCTCGGCCGGATGTAGTCGTACTCCGCGGAAGAGATTCCTAACCTAACCTCGCATCTACCGTAACTAATCGATACCGTGCCCCTACCGTACCTCCCATTACTCGGCCGGATGTAGTCATACTTCGCTGTTGGGAAATCTAGCTTACCTCATCAACTACCGTTTCTAATCGATACCATACTCCAAACAACAGTACCCCTGCCGTACCTCCCATTGCTCGGCCGGATGTAGTCGTACTCCGCGGGGCAGGGATGCCTATCATACCCCCACCTACCGTATCCAATCGATACCGTACCCCTTCCGTACCTCCCATTACTCGGCCGGATGTAGTCGTACTCCGCGGGGCAGGGGTAGTTGCACAGCGGCGCCGTGCCGAACCAGCTGCAGCCGCCCTTCAGAAAGAGTCGGGCATTAGCGACGACGTAATTAGAAAATCGATAATTCGTGGATTACTGTATCCTCTTCTAGACTCATGAGTATGAAAACACACATCGTCGATTAGAGGTTGGAGTAATCAACACTAGTTGTCAAACTACATCCGCCCTTCAGAAAGAGTCGAGGGTTACGGTATGATTGAAATTATGATAGGATATCGATTTATCGACAAAGTAGTTATTGATAGGCTACCAGAACTGCTCGAATTGGTAGCATCGCCATCCTAGTTAATTTACTACATGGCTGCAGCCACAATTCAACAGGCCGTAAGAGTATGAGTAGATGGTTTTCGCATCAACCGATCGATAATCGATACCTGGCTCATCTGCACCTGGAAGTTGACGAGGTCCTGAACCGCGCGCGCTGTCATACCTGAGAACTACGGTATTGGAACGTACAGTATCCCCAAATGCTCCTAACTAGTCTTGTTTCACAAAAGTAGCCTATTTTTAAATTACAGTAACCGTTAAAGTATCTCCTAGACTGTCCTGGGGTACCGATGACCCTACCGTACCGATCATTCCCGTGACCACGGCGGTCGCGACGGGACCCGACAGGATCCCTCCGTCTCTCTTCGACCGGAACGAGCCGGAGAAGTCGACTGGCTTGACGGGCTGAGGATTATTGATTAGTGATCGACTTGCAAGCTACATTATCCTAGTAGTGAAGTATTGTTCTACAGTGATCAAGTCCGCTTTTGGTATCGCCTCAGAAAACGTTAACTCGGATTGTTCGGCTTGGTTTTCACAAGCTCGCTATGAATCAACTTTGTTTCACTTGATCGATGGAAGAACAATAAAATCTCAACAATAAAATCTAATTGCTGTCTGGATTGGAGTTGGCTTCACCGACTCAATACTAAGAATCTGCCGTACCTATCAACTACCGTAGCCTACAATGATCTACCGTAAGAAACTCACCTTGACCCGATTACTCGCCACGGCGATCGTGTCGTTCCACGCATGGTAGTCGTGCCCGAACTTCTCTCTGGGAAATCGATCAATTATCTTATGCTACCGCACCCTCTGTTTCCCGCCAGGTAATCCTAACTGTGTCCGAACTTCCCCCGATAATCTACCGTATCAAATTTCCCAGAGTGGCAAGCATCGGTTATGCAGTACGCCAAGCCTTGCATCTAATACTGCATCCTTTGCTAGCAAAGGTGATACAAACGCTGCGTAAAATACAAAATTGAACGATAATTCCTTGGAGAGAAAAATGTGGGCGTGGCCCTCTCACTCACCGCGCGTACTCCGCCATGCGGCCGCGCATCTCGCGCTCGTCCGGCCAGTTCGTCACCTCCGGGCTTTCTGGAAGTAAAAATCACCTTATTCTCTGAGTTTACTGAATGTTGCGTTTTTTTCACGGGGCGCTATGAATACCATATCGAAAATGAGGAACACCGAACACGTAAAACCCAGCGACATCATTTGAGTTTCACCTGCATGATATAGCCAAAAACCTCGCGAGCATTCTAATAGATATCTCATTGCCGGTCTAAATAATTAATCTTATTCGTGATTTTCCCAAACATTCAAAACCTACTGCATCATTTGAGCGTCAACTCCAAGCTAAAACCAAGTATCTACGATGGTGCAACAACTGCAACTCCACTATGATATCAGTAGCGTGTTATTATATCATAGATACAACAATACCATACTCACCCCTCTCGCTGGTGCTCCCTATCAACCCGCAGCACGCCAGCAGCAGCACAATCTCTGGCAGTCGCATCCCTGCTGCAGCTGGCTGAAAAGGAGATCATTAATTTAGAAGAGACGGTGGAACTAGGAAAGTAGAATAATGGCAGGCAATACGCGCGAGTGATAAACGTTTCAACATTCAAATATCCAACCAGACTTGGACTCTCTGGTAATTCTTCCATCGTGGGCCTTGAACATCAACAAAACTATGAAATGAAAGAGAACCTCCAAGTTGGAGCCACATAAATCACATGAAACGATAGAACAGAGGTAGGCCATAACATTTACAACTCCTTCTTTCTCTCTCGCGAACCCTAGATGCAGTCAAGCAGGTGGTAAATTTTATTGGGGCATGTGAGAATGGAGCGAGACTGTCTCTTCTCAATGCTAGCGAGCGAACATGGGTTTGTAGATCGCTATAGAAAATAGTCAAAAGAGATCGAAACTGTTCAATACCCGCAGAGCAACCCGCTGATTTCATGAAATGCCTGCCGCGCTACCACTTGAACAGGTTTGAGAGTTAGAAATGATGACGGGCGAAGGGAATATGAATGCGCCAGTTCATTGGGCAACTCCCTGCCTCTCTCCATTTCGCCTTTTCTCTCGTTCTAATGGACTAGATAGCGCCTGAAATTATGAGATTCAGAGACAGAAACAGAATGTTACTCATCTGATTGCATATTCAAACGGAACAGCGGAGGAGAAAGACAGGAGCCACTGACTCATGCCACCGGTGATCAGTGTTCTAGCAGACAGAGCATGATAGCGTGTTGAATGGAGAGAGTTTAGTCATTCGTAACACCGTTCTCCACCGTTCGAACAAACAATGAACGTCCGATCCCCAGCGGGGGCGTCCGGTTTCAGAATCGAGATGGGCAAAAAAGGGAAGGGGCTACTCATTGTGTACCCATTGCCGAAGAAAAAAGACAGACAGAGTGATCAGTTAATTTTGTTCAAAAAAGCGAAGTGCTCTAGGTGCAAAGGATTTGAGAAAACGGGAGCGCTCGATCGTGAATCATTCAAGTGGATGTCGTACTACTCCAGGATTAGTTGGCGCTTTGGGTTTTTTAGAAGAAGAAGAAAAAGGAGAAAGTGATTGCTCAAAAGTGAATGATTGAGCAGCAAATGATTGGAAGCAATGGAGGGGGGGGGGGGGGCGCAATGAATCATCCCAGTGGATGCAGTACTGCAGGGTCAGCTGCGATCGCTTTTCCTCTCTTAAATTCGCTCTCATTCTTTCCCTAACCCCTATCTCGCTCTGCCTCTAACCAGCGAGAGAGCGCAGTAACTAAAGAGATCAGACTAGAGTCACAGAATAGATCAATGACAACTGACGGAACGACTACGCAATCTTCGAAAGAAATCTTAACTGACTCTCTCAATATCAAACACTCTCTAGCTCTCTCTCATCAACGACATAGCGCGAAGAGGAGATGTGTGAAGAGGTTTTCCGGAAGCCTCAGAACAAAAAACAGCGGTTGTGCCAACGAAAACATTGACTCACCGACCTCTCAAGTAGGTTGACACAATTTAGTGTTTCACGAAAAAAATTACAGAGATCACACCGGAAACTTTACGATTCAACGCCCATTCATGGTCAAAATATACGTAAAATAGCGGAGGGAAGCGACCGCCTGCGGGCACGAATAGTACATACAGCAGCGCACGAATGGAATGAGTCAGCGCTCGCTTCTCTCACCATCTCTCTCGCAGTCACCTGTCTCTCTCCTCTTTGCCTGCTCTCTCGCTCTGTCTGACCGGCGAGAGAGTGTAAGGAATGGAGAGAGATACTCACATTTCGCATTTCCCTCACGGCGAAACGAACCGAGTGCGCAATATGAGAAGGCCGAGGGAGAGAGCCTGTTGGAAGGTGAGAGAGTGCAGAGCGAGAAAGACTCTCTCACTTTAGCATGCTCTCTCGCCGGTTAGACAGAACGAGAGATCGTTGACAAATGAGAGAGCGCAGAGTGCGAAAGACGCTGACCAATCGTCCTTTCTTTCCGCCCTATTGCGTAGGCATGACTCAATCGTGCTTTCCCCAATTCTACCGTAATCGCTACCGTATGTAAGTATGATTGACAGACAGCATTTGAATGAACGAGGGTAGTTGGTACAGAGCAAAGCTCATCCGAACAGACTAATCTATGCATGAAAAGTGTTTAAAAAATAGTTTGAGTAAAATAACAATAATGACAGCGCAAGATACGAATGAAGGCAATCGAACCTCACACTTCAACGTTGAACCCACTTCAGAATTCATGGTTACTTTTATCGACAGAAACAACTGCCCAACGAGCGCGAATCAAGACAATTGAATTGAGCAAGAGAAAAAAGTGAATTGGACGTACCTCAAGGACAATGCACGCAAAATCAGTGAATGAGATCAAACTAAACAACAACAAAACGTAGAGACAAACAAAACAATGGGCACTCGGGTCTCACCACGAACAGCGCACTGGACGAGTCGGGAACGGAGTGCGCCCACTACCCCAACAAAAATCGATGATTCTATGGAAGATAGCATCATGCGTACTCTTAGAGAAGTTTGGCAATTCTGGCATCTAAAAATCGCATTACTACCAAAAATGTTAAGAAATTAAGAAAAAAAGTTTCAACTCATTCCGGAACGAGCAACCATTTACCTCTTTCAGCTCAAGAGCTGTATCCATAGTAGTGAACAGAGCTCTGAGACAATGGTCCTGCGATTAGATAATTAGCATTTATTGATAGATAGAAAATACGCTTAATTTGCTAAAGTCAGATCTCTTGCACTTTTGGTTCAGGCTGCTCAAAACGTAGAGAAAATCAATAAAACACCGTACCCTGAGAACGACGAGATCGTACTTATCAGCAAGAATCAGCTTTCTCTTCACATCGAATGCAGTCGATTGAATGAGATGTGTCTGCGACTGATCCAGGATGCGCTGAGTTAAAAATTATCGTTGATCTAGATATAAGGAGGGCCAATGGGACGTTTCCCAAACACTACAGCACTTTATGGTTGCAATATTTGAAGTTTGCTTCAACTATTGCAAACCTCTCGATTGCACACACTCTCTCGCTTGTTTGCAATAGTTGAAGCTCCTTAAACTGTTAAAATACTTTGGGGTTTGGGAAACGTCCCATTGGCCCTCCTTATATTATTCCGATATTCAACGTTTATTAGGGTCGATTAATAAACAAATAAAACCTTCATCTCGAATCGAACAGCCAGAAGCACCGTGCCATCTGTAAATAAATTAGTGAACCGAATTAGTAAGCAAATTAGAAATGATTACCCGTGATTGTCGTCGATTCATGGTAGATCAAGTTCAGAAGATTGCGAAATTCCTTAATTAAATAAATATTATGAGTAAAAATACGTTTAGCATAAATAATCACCTCGTAATCAACGTTTTTAATCTCAATTTCATCTTTGTTCTTCTCAGTGAAATCTCCGAAAATCATCGACTTGAGGACAGGCGAATACATGGAGAGAAGCTACAATTTTGCTACGTTTTTTTACTGAGAAGCTAGGTTAGCATTCGTCTTTCATTTCTTAAACCTCCTTTGAACGACATGAACATTTATCTCACCGCTTTAGACGCCTGTAGCATCTCATTTCCAACTCTGAGAACGATTTTGTCAATTTCGTACAGTCTCTTGTTCACTCTTGCTCTCAGTCGATCTTCCATGGACATGAATGAGAAAACATGAGCGATAATCTCATTAGGCAGTTTGAGGAGAGGAAACTGCAAAAATTAATATTTTATTCATTAGTATTTAATTTACTCATTGAATAATACCTAGGAATAATAATAATAGCATTGACTAATAATTACTGAAAAAATATGCTAATGAGTTGTACGAAACCGACTCACGGTGCCTCTACACTTTCTTGCTCCCTTCAGTCCTCTTCTCAATCTTAGACTACATATCAATTTCTTTCTACGGGCAAGATAGAGATTCATCTAAACGGAAACGACAATAAATGAGGGTAGCTCAACCGTTGAAAGCGGACTAATGTTTACATCCAAATGTTGTCAATGATGGACGTGTCAGATAAAGATGAAGAATATCGAACCTCTATGCTCGTTTTATATCGATGATTATGAAAAATGATTTATCGAGTAAAAACAGAAAGTTGAATGCTATGTACAGAGATATACGAAGTAGAAAATGCAAACTACAAAATCGGTACTCTGGAGTGCGTAAAATTGAAGAATTAAATATACATCGAGAACAGAATAGAAAACCCATTTCTAGTGTTAGTGAAAAATATCGGACCCTACGGGTGCGAAATAAGCTCTAATCTATCGACGATAACGAGAATTGTTTCCGCCGTGAAGTTGGCCCATTCTGGCGACTGAAAAGGCTATCTTATGTCATAATGAACTTGTTTTAAAGTATTTCTTATGAATTAATAGCGTTTCAACCCGTTTCGAAATGCGCAAACCTGTCTCAAATCATGAACATCATTTATTGAAGTGAGCATCGTATTCACGCAGTGATCCTGCAAGTATATCATTAAGCAGAATTATCGAAAAGTAAATGTAAAATACATTCCGTCAAGGCACTGTAGTCCTGCGGGAGATCACTGCTTGCTAGGTTAGTGATATTAATAATCAGTAGATACACTAAATGATACACTAAAAGTGAGTAGCAGAATGAAGTTAAAGTTTTGCTCAGGCTTTCACTCAGGCTATTCAAAACGGAAGCACAGAAAATCAATAAAATACCTTACCCTGAGATCTCCGAGGTTGAACTTGTCAGCGACAAGCAGCTTTCTCATCATTTCGAATCCCGTCGACTGAATGAGATGCGTCTGCGACTGATCCAGGATGCGCTGGGATGAAAATAGTGATGAAAAAAAGTGATCAGTGATGGATTCCTGATTATTGATTGAGTAGCAAAATCACCCGTTTTGTTTCTTCTAATCATACTTTTTCTGTGCATTTTGTATCTATTAATAAATAAATATTATCGACCTAACCTCCATTTCGAATCGTTCCGCCAGAAGCACCGTGCTATCTGAAATGAATTTATTGACATTCGTTTATTAATTAAAAAATATAAATGATTACCCGTGATTGTGGCCGCTTCGTGGTAGATCAAGTTCAGAAGGTTGCGAAATTCCTTAATTAATTATTAATTATCATTTACATATCTTCAAAAAACCTCGAAATCAACGTTTTGAATATCAATTTCATCTTTGTTCTTCTCAGTGAAATCTCCGAAAATCATAGACTTGAAGACTGGAGAATAGATGGAGAGAAGCTGTACAATGTTGACAAGTAAAACTTTGAACTGATCATTTTAACAGTAACAGGAAATGAAAAATCGCTAATTAATATTTGAAAAGTACCGCCTTGGACGCATGAAACTTCTCATCTCCGATTTTGAGCACGATTATGTCGAGTTCGTACAATTTCTTGTTCACTCTTGCTCTCATTCGATCTTGCATAGTCAGGAAAGAGAAGACATGAGTGATAATCTCATTGGGGAGTTCGAGGAGAGGAAACTGCAGTGATAAATGATTTTTTTTAATTAATTAATTAATTAAATAGTAAAATATTGATGGATGAACTCACGGGTTCTCTGCGCTTTCTTGTTCTTTTTCTCTTCCTCAAACTAACCATCCACTTCCTCCTTCGATATAGATAAAGACTCATCTAAAGGGAAAAGATTGAAAGAACTGAGATTCAGCCAATTCCTTCAACTTCGGAGCATCGGATAAGCATGCTCGGTGATAACCGCTTCAATGAAAATAAGCAGCATGTGCGTCATATCTTTATCTTTTCAAGACACTAAAACACACTACTAAAACTGCTTGGAGCACAAACTACTATCGAATAAATACTATATCATCTTACATTCATGAACAATCATCGAAACACTACTAGTCAGTCAACGGATAGGCCTGATTGAACTCGACCGAATCAAGGGGAGGGCTCAGAGATCCACTTCTAATCACTACACGGTACTCGGAAAGATTCGCGGGGCGATCGATGACTCTGAGGAAGGAAGTGATGACGTTGTCCTCATTGTGATTGAGTTCGAGGGAAGTGGAACCGGGATTAGCCGAGTAGACCTGAAATTGAAATTTTGGATTCTGGAACTCTGAACTCTGGGAAGTGAAACAATTGGAACTTTAAACTTTGGATGAATCATCAAAAATCACTGTGCCAGACAGTTCTCTATCCGCTCGATTCTCAGGCAAACGGTCTCTTTTGTTCAGTGTTCAGTGTCACAGCTCAAAGGCAACTTCCAGGACAATGAAAGAGCGAACCTTGACCGATTCATCCACTACTCGATAGGTTCTAGTCAGAGGCTGATCACCATCATACACATCTTCGATGATGATACCGAAGCACGAACTCAGAAACGCCTCCTCCACTTCCTTTGTCACATAGAGACTGAAGTAGTCCATCTTGCAGGAACGATCAGTGAGCGCCTGCAATTCGGATGGGTTGAAAGCATAGATGCACAGGGTCCGTGTCGGGGGATGCCCTCCGGGAAGGACCCCCCCCCCCCTCCATCCGTGTCGTGGGCACCTATGGTTGAAAGCGTACATTAAGTACTGTGATACGGTAAAATAGTGAATCGACTGGATACAGAAACAATGGAGTCAGTGGCGTTGCAGGTATATCAAATTACTGACAATGAGAGATAATCCTACCCAATCAAACTCGACCTAGAGATAACGACTAACCTTCTGAACAGCGCACAAGTCTTCTGCGGTGAGCGAAGTGCAGATGAGGCTGGTCCAGAATTCCTTGGCGTTCTGAGCGAGAATCAACAGACGATCGACGTCGAATTGAGGGAAGGCAATGCGCTCTCCCTCGCCTCCGATCGCGAGCTGGAATGGTTGGGGGGCTTTCACTGATCGGAGTAGAGAACCCGAAGGAAACAAGGTAGAATATTTTCGCAAGATTCAGGAAATGTATTCGAAATACAGTAAACGGTCAGTGAAACGGTACAGAAAGTTGAAAAGTAATTAAACATACATGAGTGAGAAAGAAACGATTTCCTTGGAACTTGAGCAGTTCGTCAATGACAAGCATGTTACGCTGAAATAATATTAATTATTAATATTTGAACATAATATACCCATCAACCCCTTACATGCAAAATGAACTACGTATCAACAGATCAAAGAGTGGGGTTTTCAATTCAAGAAGTAGCTTCAATGTAAATAAATTAATACCTCAGTAGGTTCGGTGCTGCTCGTTAGATAGGTTCTAGCAGTCACATGAGTGTTGAGGGCCAGACGACTGAGTCCCGCTGCCAATTTGTCGAAATCTTCCTCTTCTCGAGCAACGAATTCAATCGATGGCTCGTTTTCACTCGACACGACCACTTTGGACTCATTGTCATCGAACTGTAAATGATTATTTACATTGTAATTGCCTTTGTCACCCTGCATTCCTAATATTGCCTATCCATTATAAATAATTGATTGATTGATATTCGAAAGGTAAAAACTAAAGATTAAACTGCACGAAAAACATACTGTTCCTTTGATTTCCTCCACAGTATTCTTGACTGCGAGTTGAATACTATCCAATTTCTTGTTCAGCCTCAGCTTGAGACGAGTGGCGAGATCGAGATAGTAGAAGATCCGATCGACAATCTCAGGTGGGAAGTCATCGGGGAAAGAGATCTGAGAAGAGAGGGAAATAATGATTCGCAGGATTGTCGGCGAAAAATAAACGAATACCTCTCCAGCCTTCTCGATTTCATCAACAGGGCCAATCACTGGATCTTGAGACATTTCAACCCTGAAAATTGAGGGAAACAGGATGAGCGCCTGTTCTTCTTTAACGAAGATGCTACGCAAATCACACAATACGCAAGAAATTCGATTTTCTCTTATCACTCACTCTACCGAATCTTACCATACTGCCAAAGTTATCATAACGTGATTCAATAGTTCGTAATTCTACATTAGATACACGTGTTTGGTGATTAACCAATCATAATCAGATTCACAATCTCTCCGTTGCATCTTTATCAAATTAAATGAAAAACAAGATAGTAATAATTTGCGAATAATTTACGGCATACTTACTAGGAGATGCAAACGGAACAAGGTAGGATCTTTATCAAATTAAATGAAAAACAAGATAATAATAATTAGCGAATAATTTACGGCATACTTACTAGGAGATGCAAACGGAACAAGGTAGGAATAATTAGAGTGCTATTACAGAATCATATCATATCCATGATTGAACCTGATCATTTCGGAATATTTTCCCTTAGGAAAGCCGTGCTTGAACGCGACGCAATATTCGTACATTTCAACGACGTCAATTGTCCGTCCAATCATCGAGACGAAATCGCCTTCGTGGTGAGAAAGATCGAGGTAGACATCACCTGGATCATACTTGTAGACCTGCAATCATGGCGACAATAACTTCCAAAACAACGTAAAACAACAACTTCCCAAGTGTGAACCAACCTGGATCGATTCATCCGTAGCTCGATATGTTCTAGTGAGAGGCTCATCACCGTCATACACATCTTCAATGGTAACTCCGAAGCACGAACTCAGAAATGCATCATGAGTCTCCTTGGTTACAGTAATCCATAGCTCCTCCAACTTACACGTGCGATCGAGCATTTCCTGCAACGGTCGCAATAGCTTAATTGTTTTAAATAACTCAAACTTGCAGTCCGCGGCACTAACTCTCTACTAGTGTTCGAAACAAATCTGGGTTGCTTTCACTTATTAATTTCGCATAAAGAAACAATAGGGCGTGAGGAATTGAAAGAAGATATTTCCACTTTCAAGCTAATCTCACCTTTCTAACAATGATCAAGTCCTGAGCGGTGAGTGAAGTGCAAACGAGATCGATCTGGGCTATGGTGACATTCTGGGAGAGAGTAAGGAGACGAGAACGATCGAATTGAGGAAAAGACCAGCCTTCGAAGTCCTCATCCAATTTCAGTTCGTCCTAAAAACGCCCCTCACGTATTATTAAAAATCGATAAAAATACCGGATTTTTTCGAAGCAGCAGAAATTTGTGAGCCTTGAAATTGAGAAGTTCATCAATGACGAGGAAGTCGCGCTAGAATTCTACTTATCGCAAAATATCAACCCTTTTTTCAATATGGCACAAAACATATCAAATAGTCACGATATTAATTTGATTATATGGAAAATGAAAATATACAACCCCATTGGAAGGCATTGAGTATACCGTTACTCCCAAATTCTCAAAATCATTTTAATAAGAAGATCCATACCTCATTCGGTTCTGCGGTGATCAGCAGATCGATCTTATAGATGTCAGTGTTGAGCGCCAGACGACGGAACCCCGTTGCCAACTTCTCGACTTCCCTATGACCGCGTCGCGTGTGGCGAGCGACGAAGTACTCAAACGATGGAGACTCGAATTCCTGTTCATTTGCCTGAAAAAAAACAAAGTTGGAACTAGAGTATCCGGAACTACAAAGCAAATGTTTCACCATCCCTATAAGAGACAAGCAATCGACAGTTAGCTCGATAGCGACCTTGGCGTAAATTAACCCCACTTTTGCCAACTGAAATTTTTTTTCGAAATCCCAAGCTAGACATTTGTTTCACAGTCACCACAAAGCTCAAGCGCTCGAATGCAGAGCTATTTGACCGGGGACCGCAGTCTCCCAAATAACTAATTGAAAACTCACAGGCTCACGTTTCACAATCACTATGAGACTAAGGCTCCTGATGAAGAACTACGTGTCCGTATCCGACGGACGGCCAAATTGCACCGGCTCTACTTGGCTATGTGAAGGATTGGGAAAACCGCCCGGCGGTTTTCCCAATCTTTCAAATAGCCAAGTAGAGCCGATACTTAAAGGTATTTTCCTTTGTCATTTTCATATTCAACAACTTGTCCTGAGTAACACGGACATCAAATATTTCACTCAAATTTCCAGAATTTGTTTGATAAAAGTCGTGAAATGATATTGTAACCCAGTAGTCGAGTGTGAATAGCAGTAGATCACTTCAGACCCCCTGTCCCTATACTACACGGGGCGCAGTAAATCGTATTCATTGATTCAGACCCTTCGAAATCGGTTATGAATCTAATTGATTCTTGAAATATGTAACAACATAACGCAGATAATAAGCAGAAGGTGGTTTTCTAGAAATATCGCCGGGTTTCTGAGTGGAAGGTCCCTAAGCCTTCTGAGAACAAGGTTATTTCTGCGTATTCCTAAGCCTAAGCCTAAGCCTTTTTGGAAGGAAAGCCAAGGGTGATCTCCGGCGCGAAGAGCGATTTAGTCATAT
>LS495821.1:39923-74267 GCA_900490845.1 Pristionchus japonicus | reverse complement strand
TCGGCCGTCCACTTGGGCTGCTCGTGCGCGCCGCCCTGCACCAATCACCCCGTTTCCCAAAGATCAACCCATCGAAACTAGACTCTAGTCCCGATATTACCTTGCCGTGGATCTGCTCGGCCGTCCACTTGGGCTGCTCGTGCGCGCCGCCCTGCACCAATCACCCCGTTTCCCAAAGATCAACCCCATCGAGACTACACTCTAGTCCCGATATTACCTTTCCGTGGATCTGCTCGGCCGTCCACTTGGGCTGCTCGTGCGCGCCGCCCTGCAGCAGCCTGTTGGCGGTCTGGACCACCATCTGGAAGAGTGTTGATTAGGTAATTAGTAGACTAGTCAATTAATTAATTAGCTAATTAGCATCCATTGATCAAAGTATAGCAAAGACGTACAGAAAATTCCGCAACTCGTTTGGATCGGCGCACCAATCACAATGGGGTTTCGAGGGTAGCACAATATCCAGAGAAAAACAAAATTGCTTGATAATCTTCCCGGTTGCACTGGATTACATATTTTGAACCTAAATAAGCCAATAATTTAATTTACTGATCAAGCCTAATCAACCAACCTGCAGCTTCTGCCGCTGCCCCTCCTTGTTTCAACTAGCCATCACCCCTGAGCTCCTATCGCATGTATTACCCTGCGGAAGCCATCCAACCTGTTCTACAATGCCAGCTAATTAACTAATCTTAACTAATTAACTAATCTTAACTAATTAATCAACCAACCTGCAGCTTCTGCCGCTGGCCCTCCTCCGACTGCGACACCTCCGGCACCTCGATCTGCAATTAGGGAGTGATTAATTGTGAATTGGCTAAAATTATATTTTCCTGTTAATGGAATCGCGACGATGATCAGTTATTGTTGTTGAGGCAGCGCTACCTATACTTGCTGTAGCCATAACTTCACTGGCCGAGTGCGTGTTTCGTGAACTATAGACAACCCAGGCAAATGAGTTGCTTTTGATTGTTTCCTCGAGTTAAGCAGCAATACAATTTATTTTAATCATCTTTTCATAGACGTACTCACAGTGACCCGCTGATGCCGTCAACCACTATACCAAAACCATGTTGCTCTTGCTTCAGGGTGAAAATTCGGGTGAAAAAAAACCGCTTGATTGCGAATTGGTTCAACTTCTCCAAAAAATATCACAACATCTCTACGGCTCCTTCCAGATCACTGTTCCACAACTACCACACATACCAGCCATGAACCGAATGGCAATAAATCACAACCATAAAAGGAAAAAAAAACACTACTGCAAGTAACGGGCCTACGCATTTTATCCTCCCCAACCTCCCCCATCGAGACTACACTCTAGTCTCGATTTGCCACTCTTACCTTGATGTTCTGCAGCTTCTCGAGCAGCTTCTGCAGCACCTGCCCGTCGTAGAGGTCCTCCTGGAATGATGGAGATTATAGATGACCACGCTAGCTTCAATACCCTATAGCGAGTAAGCCAGAAAAATATCCAAAACAGTGGATGTTGAAGCAAAGAGCGCGAAAACTTGTCACTTGTAGGCTTCACGCGCGATTAATAGTCCATGCGCAAAATATAACTTCGATACGAGCACTGCGGATGATGCAAAAAGACAAACGATCTCTCTATGACCTCGTCGTTGAGTTTCCTCATTACCCATACTCTTCAGCTGACCAGAGAGAGAGAGAGAGAGAGAGAGAGAGCTAGAGAGTGTGCAAAACGGAGAGACGCAAGTGGAATTTTATCTGTAGCTGGAAGACACTGTGGTCAGACAATGCTAGACACTGTGTAAAACGAAGAGACGGCAAGACAGGAATAACGACAATACCTGGATGTGCTTGATCACTCATGCCCTCTAGCCTGTACACCCCTGTGAACGATAGCCCGTCAAACATTCAAATCGGGATTGAATTGAACCTCTTTCTAGAATTACCCACAGCCGGTCAGAGCGCGTTTGGGGGAGGTGGTGATAAGGGTAAAATGACAATACCTGGATGTGCTTGATCACGATGCGCTCCGACGCCAGCTCGTCGTTCAGCCAGCTGGAATGGAATCTCTGATCAGTCCATAAACGAGACTACACTCTAGTTTCGACTTGCAGCGTCCCTTCTACTTGATACCCACTGTACTGTGCCACACAATTAACCTGTGGGTTTCGCGCGCACATTAAGACCCGTGAACGGCTTTCAATTTGATTTAGCTTTCTTGAGGAATGGAGAAAAAACCATCGAGGTCGCTGATTCATGAATTGCATATAAGTGCTTCCTCCACTGAACGTTAGTTCCAAGGACCCACCCATTTCAACAGAAATATTATTTCAAGTGTGCCTAGAACTCGCTTACAAATAATCAACCCTTAGGTATGTTCTAGGTACAATTCATCCCAGCGGAGCGCAGTTTTGTTGGCTGGACTAAATCGAAGAAGCAATGGACTCGACAATAATTGGTGAGCAAGCCGTAAAGAATATGAAGTCCTGGCTACGGTCATTTTTCACTCGAGAGAATAGCTGTTGCGCTTGTGAGAGGATTTAGGCAATTGGTCAGTGCACTCAACTATAAAGTCATGGTTGTCTCAAATATCACATACTCCACTCAGTGGCTCAGCCGGGCGAATACCTCGAATGCTAGCTAGAGCTCATACTATGACCAACCGTGCCCTCCAACAACCAATCGAAAATCAATGCTCACTGGATCAGCAGACGGATGACCTCGAGCACTCGCGCGTCGTGCGCCGACTCGGCCGTGAGGAAGCGACGCTCCTCGCCTGCAAGGAGGGCTTCGATTATTTAACGATACAAATGAGGGTTATGATTTTATTTGTAAGTTTTCAAGTCCAATAATAAATTAGTTGTAAGAGATAGAGAAACTGTTTTAATTAATTTGAAAACGGCCTAGGCGCGTATGAATGGGTCCTGAAACCAGAACATTCACTCTGCAGGTCCACTTTGGATGGGCTCTTAGAGATCGTTGATAATAGTGTTTTATAGAGACAAAAGTCCGATCATCAATGCTAAACTGAAAATTTCAGCCTTTGAGAGCACATTGAAACACGAATTCATCAAAAGTAGCTATCCTCCGATGTAAGTCTCATCGAGTGGCCTCATTTAAACACTCTCTTGGAGCAATTATCTTATCTTCCTATCAATATATCACGAATTATACAATCAATCAATCGATAATCCTACTCCAATCAATCAATACTCACCCTCATCCAGTCTCACATCCTTGGCGAGCGTGGGGATGATGGAGGCCTCGAGCGCGTCCCTGCCCTCCTGCTCGATCTCGAGCGCCTGAATCACGCAGTGGATACTGTACAGACAGAAAATCGATAATCATGTGGATCAAGTGTCTTCTCTTTGGGTAGATCAAGGGTTTGAAAGAATCAAAGAATCAAGGGTCAAGGTTTGATCAATGGATTCCCGCAGACTAGTACTATCAGTGTAACGTGATTTTGGAGCGTTCAAGGGCACATAGAAACGAAGATTCACCTATTATTGATCTACCAAATTCTAGATTCTGGCCCAAATCAATGCCTGATCTGTGAACGCCTTTCCCCGGTAAATTTAGAGAACCTCGAACTCATGATACTCACAGAAACGGGTATAGTGTTGCAAGGCACGGGGAAACAGACGTTGTCTTTCATTGGAAGAACTAAGAAGAGAAGGAGAAAGCTCTTTCTTTCCTCTGCGCATGGAAAAGCGATGACACATGGCCTAGTCACTATCAAAACTCTCGACGAGTGGTCAGTACGATCCGTAAAGAAAACAAGCTAGGACACTCCCCATTGCGCTTCTTTTGGGCTTTTAACCTGGGTTTCGAGCCTAGAATACCGCAACCAACCTCATTCTCCTCGTTTCGCTCCTCTTCCTGCTGAGGCTTCTTCTTGCGGGTGAGAGTGCCGGCGAGCTTGTCCACGAAAGACTCGCTCTTCAAGCAGTAAATGACCAATTGACGCGAAAACGACCACAAAAGGAAGTGTAAATGAAGTCTAACGAGCAAGAACGAGCCAATCAATCACCTTCTTCGATCTCAGGGTGTCCGAAGGCCCCGGCGTGCCTCGTTGAGATCGATTTGCCGCGGACTGGGACTGCAGCATCACTTGGCAGAAATCAGACTACTGAATGAGCGTCTCTCGTCTCTCTCCTTTACACAATACACACACCCGAGGGCTCTCTCTGCTCTTTCTCCCCTCCCCCGCGCCTCTCATTCCAGTGTGCTGACTAGGCCCACTCTCTCACCCTACACCCGATCGATCGCGTGTCAACTCTGACCCAGGGTCTGTGTAAGGCAATGAAAATTCGTGTCTGTGTCGGGAACAATTCTGATCGGTATGTGTTCAGGGAACAACCTGAGTGGAACGCAGAACGTGTAGTAACGATGTCTTTTATCAAAACATCATAACAAAAACAATTCTGCCGAAGCTGATGGTTTGCCAGTGACAGAAGGGCGTTTACTTGAGCTCCTTAACCTGGAGTCCGGGAGGGAGGGAAGCCTTAAGCTTGTCGGCCTTCTCCTTATCCTGGATGACAAGGGTGAACAGGAAGCGGCTGGTGCGGACCTGCAAATGCGAATTTACAATGTGGAAGGAAAGAGAATAATGACAGAACGGCTAATTGTTAATTTCTACACTTGTAAAATACACGGGTAGGACTTTGGCTCAGTTTACGGCAAATTAACGACCAAAAATATTGTGTACAGAGCCTGACTGCGCATGCCTGTGTACTGAAGCAGTGCCGAGCGAATAAATAAGGAGAACTGATCAAAGCACTAATGGGAGCTTTAATTTAAATTTTCGTCCACTCGAACAAACAAAATGCAAAATGAGAGAATACACACCTTGAACTTGACGTTCTCCTTGTTCTTCTTGATGGTGACGGACTTGGCGTCCTTTCTGCGGGCCTTGAGGAGGAAGTCCTTGATATCCTGGATCTGGCGCGGCATTTTACCTGCAGAAGGAAAAGATATGAAAAGGGATTAAGCGCTACAATTATGAGGAAACGGTGGGAATGCAAGGCAGAATAATTAAAAGAACAGATCCTGCAAAAATTAGCATAGTTTCTACGACAACATTTACGCAAATTTGGGCAAGAACGAAGCGAAAAAGAAGGAAAAAGAAAAAGTCCCAAAATTTTTTGGGATTTTATTAAATCGTTCCGCTTACGAATGTGACAAAAGACAGAATGGTGTGGTATACGGTAGTCGCACGCTTCATGAAATCAATTTGCAATGGTATTCCGTTTTCTTTTTCGAAAATTTAGGGACCACCATCCAAATCTGAATTATTTTTTAATCAGCCTGATTTCTGTTTCATTGTAGTGAGGCGCGGTACTGGACTTCGAAATGATAACTAGATTACCAAGTTTAGTTGAAAGTTTTTGCAAACAAAGGGTCTCGTCGAAGCTCCGCCCCCCGTGGTGCGTTGACTGGTTCCTTGTGTCACCTATTTTTCCGTGAGTCGTTAATTAAAATTTTAAACTATTTTAATTTTTCTTTCTTTATTTATTTAAAGCTGACTATCAATGAGTATATACAAAGTTGAACTGTCCCTATATAAAATTGAGTCGCTCTCACACAAAATATCGATGATATATACCTACAGTAATCTTCTACGGATCATCAGCCCCATTTCACGCTGTAATTCTGCACACAATAAATCCTCCCTGCATTAGCATATACGTCCTTGAATCCTATCGTATCCTATTTGGTGGAAATTCAAGGGGAAGGTGATTTATTGAGACACTCAATCACATCACAATTAATTACTGAATCATAGAAAATAACACAATTTTGCGCTTCATAAGTATCAGGTGATTCTGAGAGAAAACGTGTGATCAACTTGATGCTATTTGACCGAAGATAAACGGATACAGTAACCCAAACATTACCAACCAGCACAAAATTCACTAGAAGCGGGCGTGATTGACAAATATAAATACTCAGAACTGGAAAATTGGCTGGAACAATACATTAGAGAATAAATAGTGATTATATCAGCAGTTGGCCTAGCTAAATTCGAACATTTAAGACAAAAACAATGGTCACCTGACTTCCGACGTCAGTAAAAAATTCGAATGGAAGTGAAATTGATAGAATTTTCTCTCAGGGTTATATCAAGGAATGAGGAGTCATAGAAAAAATGAAACAAGTGAGTACGACAACGATCGAGCAATAACATGAACACAAACCTACACCCCACCTTCAACCACTAATTATAAATTTCCACATGGGAGGATCACAACCATAGTTTTATATCATACGTATTTTGGTGTACTAATTATGTGTGTAGAGAAATAAAAGCGAAAAGAGTGGGCACGAAAAATTGAGGCTCATGAAACATGGAATTTTCAAGACATTGCTTCAGTATAGGCGCAATATCCAAGTTGGTCAAAGAACATAGTGAACGAAACAATAGGGCCACAATGTCGGATAGATTTCCTATCAATTTCACAAACAATTGGGCAGGTGGCAAGACTCTAAGATAGAAATAGACATAGAAAATGGGGTTTTCGGGTTAATTGTCACTGTTCAGACAACCATTACTTGTCAGTTACAAAGCGGAATGATTGGATGCTTCTGTGGTAGGTTCGCCCATATTTGAGGGACACCATAAAAAAGGGGCAAAAAATTAAACAGTCAGGAACATAGGGAAAAGTACAACGGAAATGAACTCAAGCGTATCACTGGAAAACCCAAACTTTGAGGAAGCACAGCGAAAATTGGATAAGAACAAATCACTTCAAACGCTGTCACATAATGTACATCGACCATCTCAATAGATGCAAGAAGGAATTAGGAATAGTCGAGCTAAAACACGAGAACGACAGGCGAAAATCATGATTTTCCCAAAAACATCGTTATAGAATAGGCTGAATTACAAAAAATGGATAAGAACAAATTAAACGAGACGATTAGGAGCGGCTCTGCGATAGATTTCCTAACAGGTGAACACACATTCGGAGAGGGAGGAACTATATTTAATCGATAATCGCGATGAAACCAAATTAAGCCGTAAAATTTTGTATTGCCGCAATTGGGAAAACACAGAACGGTCAACGGCTTTTTCCCGGTTTTCATTTTGAGCGTTCCGGTTTGGGGGTCCCTATCGAAAATTATTTTAAAATGCATTTATCATTTTATATAACAAAAATAATCATACAACAAGAAGATATTGAACCGTTAAACCAGTTTATGCGGTCAGAACAATTAACGATACCGGTAATTAGAGCAATTCAGGCGATAAACAGTGAGTAATAAATTATCGTGTATCTATCTTCGTGCCGTACACGCTTTCTACGATCTCCTTCTCGATTTCCCGCATGTCTTTCCTGCTCATCGTGCTCGAAAACGCCTTATACCAGTCGGATTTCGCCTGCGGAACGCTCACGTCATATGCCTGAATCAAGGAGATTACGGTAGCTTGCCAGATACATTCCGATATGGTAGATTGGCAACTCCGAAGCTTCTAATGGACTCAAAAACTTTCTTGGTACTTAAGCTTATCTACTGAATTTGTCTAGTGCAGACTATCACGAACAACAGATCAATAGAATTAGTACCGTACTCTACCTACCGTACCTTCATGGCCAGATTGGCGACGGCGATCGCGAACTGCTTCGGCGGGAAGACGACGATCAGCTCGGGGCAGATGTACGAGTCGCGCAGGATCGTCGCCGCCGTGTCCTTGATCGGGTACTGTAAGTGATACAGTTATTGATTGCCAGGCAATCTATAATTGGGCACTTCTTCGGTTTCTGGATCTACCTTTTAACTTAAGAGACCGGCTCTGAGAAAATTCACCATTTTCGTCCTTTTCCGGACATTCCGCCAGGACTTTCGATTCAGGCCGCCATGCTCACATATGTTGGAGGGCCTTTGACCTTGTTTACAAAAATTATGACATCACTGGCCGAATTGTGAAATGCGGCGCGCCAGGTGCGCGCCAACTTTCAAAAGTGCCTTTTCACAACTTTTCAACGAAACAAGTTGGAATCAAAATTCCTTCTGCATTGTGATAAGGTTGACGTAAATGCACAGAAACACTATCCGGATATTTTTTAAGGTGAGTCTGTAGCCGATTTTGCATCCCAAAATTTTAGTTTTTTCGGGTTTTCACCATTCCGGAGTGTCGTCCGCCGGCCCAATGGGGGTATGCACGTGTACCTCATGTCCTCTCGCACCAAACGCACAACACTAGAATTGATTTGCGACAATATGTTTTTGCAAATTGTCTCTGAGTAATCCGAAGTCAATCTCAGGCCGGTCTTCTCGGGATTCTTCCACTCAGTATCTATGAGTTTTCTGAAACAAACCATGCACACAGGGTCAGTAGGCCATATTGTGAATATTTTTCATCATACGAGTCGATTCCGCCACCATGACTTTTTCGACCCATGACCCGGGGTTCATGGTCTCGGAAGCGGCCACCACCATGAACCCGGGGTCATGGTCCAAAAATGGTCCGAAAAGTCATGATGGAGAAACTTCATATACTATACGGCATTGCAGAGTGCAGTGGCCCTACAATCTACCGTACCACGTACTACCGTATTCTGGCAGCAGTGGAATCGTAAACTGACGTTTTAAAATAAATGCTCGAAAAAAATTTACAACTTCTCAATGCACCAAGATAAAAATCATTTTCATGTTGCAGGGTGTTAGTTATGATCATGGTGTGCCGTGCAAATCTTCTGATTAAATTTAGAGATAGCACTTGTAATTAATAGAGAATCGAAAACGACGATTTTCTCAGCAAATACTTCATGCTCATTACGTTGCTAATATTTAGAGGAAAACTGGCACAGCAGGCGCTGATCATAACTAACGCCCTGCAACATGGAAATGATTTTTATCTTGGTTCATTGAGAAGTTGTAATTTTTTTTCGAAAAAGTATTTTAAAAAGTCAGTTTACGATTCCACTGCTGTCAGATTACGGTAGTACGGGGTACGGTAGATTGTAGGGCCACTGCACTCTGCAATGCCGTATAGTATATGAAGTTTCTCCATCATGACTTTTCGGACCATTTTTGGACCATGACCCCGGGTTCATGGTGGTGGACCACTCTGAGACCATGAACCCCGGGTCATGGGTCGAAAAAGTCATGGTGGCGGAATCGTCTCCTATGATGATAAATATTCAGAATATGGCCAACTGACCCTGTGTGTATGGTTTGTTTCAGAAATCTCATATAAACTGAGTTGAAGAATCCCGAGAAGACCGGCCTGAGAGAGACTTCGGATTACTCAGCACAGCGTGTCAAATGAGACAAATCGCGGCGGATCACTCTCCATGATCGCACCTCGGTTGAGGTGAAACTAACTGAGAAATTAGGAATCATACAAATAGTATTTGTGAAACACATCCAAAACACACGTTATTAAACTTGATTACGTCATGTTACTGTTTTGAGTTGGTCTTTTATGGAAACCCCCACAGCCATATTATTTTCTAAATCCTTAAGCGATTATCTAAAAAGTTGTGCACTCCGATTTTTGACGATAACGTTATATTTTTGAGAAAAACTCATTTTACACTCTAATTCGCGATTTTCTCGAAAAAACAACGTTATCGTCAAAATTCGGAGTGCACAACTTTTTAGATAATCGCCTAAGGATTCAGAAAATAATATGGGTGTGGGGGTTTCCATGAACGACCAACTCAAAACAGTTACATGAAGCTAACAAATAAAATAAGTAGTCTCAGAATATTCAAATTAGCCCGATCACGCCAGAAATGTCAAATAGGCATCTTTGAGCATGGAATGATCAAGTAGTTATTTTGGTTTTGTATATTCTATCCTTATCAGTTAGATACGGAATATGCTTCACAGATTTTTTATAAATGTTGTCTTCGAATGATCACGCAAAGTGATCCGCCGCGGAGAACAAAGGAATTTGTCTCTCTGACACGCTGTGCTCAGAGACAATTTACAAAAAACATATTGTCGCAAATCATTTCTAGTGTGGTGCGTTTGGTGCGAGAGGACATGAGGTACACGTGCATACCCCCATTGGGCCGGCGGACGCCACTCCGGAATGGTGAAAACCCGAAAAAACTAAAATTTTGGGATGCAAAATCGGCTACAGACTCACCCTAAAATATATCCGGATAATGTTTCTGTGCATTTACGTCAACCTTATCACAATGCAAAAGGAATTTTGATTCTAGCTTGATCCGTTGAAAAGTTGTGAAAAGGCACTTTTCAAAGTTGGCGCGCACCTGGCGCTCCGCATTTCGCAATTCGGCCAGTGACGTCATCATTTTTGTAAACAAGGTCAAAGGCCTTCCAACATATGTGAGCTTGGCGGCCTGATTCGAAAGTCCTGGCGGAATGTCCGCCGGATGGTGAATTTTCTCAGAGCCGGTCTCTTAACAAGTTTTTAAGTTTTCTTAAGCCTTTTAACTTTTCAAAAGTTTTAAGGTTAATAGAATTGAAATTCCTAGAGTATTCTTTCCCTTTCATTCTCATTCCTCTCTTAGCACGTCATTCGGCGCGGTCAAGGAGCCAAAAAACCGAAGAAGTTTTGCTAGATAATTGGGGCGTGAAAATGAGCGATTACACTATTAGGGAAACGGAATTATTTAATGATAGAATATACTACATTGCAAAAAGATATCGAAACGGCACACGATTTCCTTGCTTCGTACCACCCGTGAAACCGAACACTGTCTGGCCCGTCCTAATGGGAACTCGATCAATCAGAACCCTTACCTAGCTATAGTACTCCCATCCTACCTTGGCGAACCGCCCCGGAATCCACTGAGCTAATTGTTAAACAACCTGCTGTCATATCTCTCCTTACCGATCGATAAATCAACAACGCCGTGCATCTTACCACTCGCTACCATATCCCCAACCGTACCTTCGCGAACTGCTCCGGCATCCACGGCTCGAGCGACTGCAGCATCAGCGCGAGGTGCTGGAATAGGAGTACGGTGATCGAATGAACAAATAACGACTACGGGATCCCCCTACCGAACTCTCGCACTGTTATCAATTCCACAATCTCTCGCTCTTTCTGTCTAGCAGTAAAAGGAACGGCCAGCGTGGGTCCAATAAAGCCTTGCGAAAGTTAAGGATCCTTATTTTACTGCAGTAACTATCTTACTACTGCCTACCCTACGAGCATTGGGCAATATGATTTTGATAGCCTCTTGTAGAATATCCGTTACCCGAACTCACTAAGCGGAACTATCCCACAATCTCATCAATTTCAATTCATCCATGCTACCGTGTTCAATAATTACGGAGCCTACTGTACCCTAGCGTATCTCCTTACCGTATGCGGATGGTCGTAGTTGAGCTTGAAGGCGACCTCCCTCACACACACGTACTCCAGTCTGCCCACTCCCGTTGCCAGCAGAGACACCTCCTCGCAGTTGTCAGTGAGGATTTGGGAAGAGACCAGGCTGCAAAGGGATAAATAACCATGCTGAACATAGATTTCCATGGTAGATTACGTTGATATTTCACAGTTTCTCAACAGGTAAAAGCTGAGAAGAGACAAGGCTGAAATGAGGTTTCACCATACCTATAAGAACACCCAAACGAATCAGGAAGTAATGATTTGAAAATGGATAATTCAAACAAAAATATAATAGTGGATAACGATGGATTTTAGTTTTACCGTCCCCGTATTTGTCCGATGCCAACCTAGATGCAATCACTGTACTATATTTAATTCTATATCTAAATCCCTTGGGCTGAAAACATGTTCGAATAGTAGTTTGATTTGCGAGCAAATGAAAAAAATAGTACATTTAGACCAGCTACAATGATGACGGCGATAAAACCTTCGGAAATTATCAAGAACTGGTCTAAATGCGCAATCTAGTTTTGATGGCAATTAGTTGGAGGCTAATATGTATGTGTCCACTCCCTTGAACCGAAGCAAACTTATATTTAGAAAAGCAGATGCACTCAACGTTTGGAACGTACTCATTGCAACTATTGCAGAGGGTGAAACTTTAGTTGGTGAAGAATGGCTTTGAAAGGCTGCAACATACTTCTGTTGCTCAAGAAAATTGCGCATTTAGACCAGTTCTTGATAATTTCCGAAGGTTTTATCGCCGTCATCATTGTAGCTGGTCTAAATGTACTATTTTTTTCATTTGCTCGCAAATCAAACTACTATTCGAACATGTTTTCAGCCCAAGGGATTTCCGAAGGTTTTATTGATTCCGGGAACCGGAGAACGAAGGATCAAATATGTTTCACGAAATAAAAGGAAATGCACAAACTCCTTCATTTATTGTTAGCTAATTCTGCGTCTGAAACCTTTGAAGAGTTAGCGTGCTGAATTCTATTCTGTTGTTTCTTGACTGTGCAAGGGGGGCTCCGCCCCCCTTGACCCCCCCGCCAGGGGGCTCCGCCCCCTGGACCCCCGATTAAGGCCAAGTAGGTCCTATGATATTGCCTTGCGGCACCAGTATGCTTCCGGAAAATCTGGCGGCAGAGCGCTGACGGCTTGGGGTGAGAATGGAGAGCATGGGGGCGGGAATCTTACGCGTCGGTCGCGTGAGGAAAGCGGATACGCGTCACTGCTGGCGGACGCAACGCAAAGGCACACACGGACGAGCGCCGAGGGCGGGAGGAGCGAGGAGAGAGTGTGGAGACGAGAAACTCACGCGTCACTCGCGTGATGGAGGCGGACCCGCGTCACTAGCGTAAGGGAGGCGGATATGCGTCGCTGTTAGCGGACGTGGCTCCGGAGCCCTCGCGGACGAGCGTTGAGGGCGGGAGAAGAAAGGGGAGGGCGAGGGAGGGAGAAGAGGAAGCGAGAAGACGAGAATCTCACGCGCCAGTCGCGTGAGGGACGCGGACACTTGTCACTCAATGCGGACGCGGCTCCGGAGCCCTCGCGGACGAGCGTTGAGGGCGGGAGAAGAAAGGGGAGGGCGAGGGAGGGAGAAGAGGAAGCGAGAAGACGAGAATCTCACGCGTCAGTCGCGTGAGGGACGCGGACACGCGTCACTCAATGCGGACGCGTCCCCGGAGCACGCGCGGACGAGCGGGAGAAGCGGGCGAGCGAGCGGAGGGAGAGAGGAGAGCGAGAGAGCACGCGGAATGGAGAGGGCGGCGAGAGATAGGCGAGACGACGAGAGGGAAGCGAGAGAGTATGCAAATAGGAGAGACGGCGCTCCGGAGTGTGACGGACACGGCTTTTTGTCGAAATTTCAAACGTTAATAACTCTGTTCAAAATGAAGATATCGACTAGTTCAAAAGCGCGTTGTGATCAGCGTCCAAAAGGTATTGTTCACTGAGCGAATCAAGGTCCTAGCTCAAAGGGGAGCGATTTCGACCTGGCCTGTGTATAGAGATTTATGTCAGTAGGGATAAAACCGTAGTATCTGATCTAAATGTACCAGACAAGTCTGGTCGGCAATATATTTGAGCGAATGTGAAAGTCTTGAAAAATTAACCAGGAGAGAATTTGCTTCAATACAAACGGAAGTATGGAATTTGGCTTTGATTGCGATAAAAATTCCTTTGACTTTTCACAAAAAAACTATACAATTTCAAACATACAACCATTCTAGTCTCGAAGTGAACGAAATATGAATGCACTTTTTCCAGATACTTGGCATCAGAAACCTTAGAGGCAGCAAAACAAGGGCGTAATGTCACTTGCTTAGACTTGCCATACTAGGATCCAACGGGACGTAACGTCCTGGTTTACACCCGGATATGAATAACTAAAGTTTGATAACCAGGCACCAAAGCGCTTCGTTCGTTCTACAAAAAGGAACAGGGTCACTTCGTTGCAATGCGGTGATCTTTTTCATCCAAGAAAATAATAAAGCAGCTATGAGTTTCACATTACCCTCAAATTCACAGAGTTGAATTGAGCTCTGATCACAGCACGCAATAATCTTCACACACTAATCTATCAATCCCTTCATTGTGTGAGATCGGTAGCGTCATTTAGTAAACGTCGCTCCCGATACACCACTCACCTCTGGGCCGCGTGGCACACCTTCTTGATGCCCACGTCCCGCGCCTCCTCGTACTTCATCCCCTCCTAATTTCTATCTATCCCTTGTTTTGTGTGCTATCGCCGACGCCGTTTACTAATCGTCGCTCCCGATACACCACTCACCTCTGGGCCGCGTGGCACACCTTCTTGATACCCACGTCCCGCGCCTCCTCGTACTTCATCCCCTCCTAATTTCTATCTATCCCTTGTTTTGTGTGCTATCGCCGACGCCGTATACTAATCGTCGCTCCCGATACACCACTCACCTCTGGGCCGCGTGGCACACCTTCTTGATGCCCACGTCCCGCTCCTCCTCGTACTTCATCCCGATCATGATTGCAGCTGTGGCGAGTGTCTGAAATGGGAACTGTATGCACACTGAAATGCGGCTTCACATATAATATGGCACTCGCAAATCACTCGTATGCTTGATTGGCCTGCATCTCCTAAGTAATTAGCTAAAAACACGATCAGATTTCCCAGGCGAGTCGGTGTTTCTTGCCTAATATGAAGCAATGCGAATACCCACATTTTTGATGAGGTGTCGGTGTTCGACGAAATGCAAAAATACGAACCATAATCCAAAACGCGCTCATAGGCTACGGCTTCGTGCGCACTATGAGAGTCTATGATCCGAATTGCGAGCGATGACACAATCAATGGCGTCAAAGTATCCAAATTGTAACAGCCAGGTTCCAAATCCATCAAACCTGCTCGTGTTCTATCATTTTCGTGCTAGACGCGGAACTCCAACCCGCCTGCGAAGAACCATCCAACTTAAGGAACATTACATTGATTTATTAGTTTAAAAAAACTGTTTTCACGGCTGTACTGCTACAATCCCACGACGCAAAGAATAAGGACCACGTGGAACACCAAAGACACCATTTCACAAATTGTTTTTCCGTTCGAATCAGAGAAGCAGTTCTATCCCGACTTCCCGAGTCTAGTCCCACACTCGAAACCACAGCATGTCTGGTGATCCTCACCCACATTCACGCACAGCAGTTGTTAATAGAGTTCGAAATTCGGGTCGCCGTCTTTTCATTCCACACACTCTCTCTTTACTCTGACCGGTGAGAGAGTGTGTGAAATGATGAGACGGCGACCCGGATTTCGCACTCTAGTTGCTAAACGCAGCCGAAATCCAGGTTTCACGTAGTCATTACAGTTTCCAGCGCTAACTCATGCCAATTTGGCTTGGGAAATGAACTAATAAACTCACGTAATTGCAGACCACCTTCGAGATGCCCTTCCTCTGCAGCTGGTGCATCATTTCAAACCAAAACCACCAATCAACCCAGTACTCGATCCACGAGTCTAGTCTGGCACACTCTTCTTAACCATTCAAGAATAAGCACCTATCAACCCAGCAGCGAACCCTCTAGTCCAGGGTTGGCAATACGATTGCGGGATTGCGGGCCCGCATTGAATGAGAAGGAGGAGGGGAGGAATTGCGGGCCCGCAATTCTCGCATAAACCCGCAATGAGAGAAGGGATGGCAGACACGGCGAGAGAGTGTGTGAAATTGAGAGGGTCACTCCCTATTTGCATGCGGGCTGATGCGAGAATTGCGGGCCCGCAATCCCTTCCCCTCCTCTCTCTCATTCATTGCGGGCCCGCATTGTGACCTCTCTCTATTGCGGGCCCGCAATGCTCGTATCGCCAACCCTACTCTAGTCGAATACCACTCTCGAAACAATTAACTTGCCTGGTGAATCTAAACTAATTAAGCTAATTAACTTAATCAACTCACATAATTGCAGACCACCTTCGAGATGCTCTTCCTCTGCAGCCGGTGCTTGATTTCTAGCCATTCAAGAATAACCACCTATCAACCCACTACTCGATCCCCAGCCTAGTATCGGGCTTGAAACCGATAAGATCCCTGGCGAATCCGAATTAATTAACCTAATTAATCAATAAAACTCACGTAATTGCAGACGACCTTCGAGATGCCCTTCCTCTGCAGCTGGTGCATCAGCAGAATCGCTGTGCAAACGGATCGATTCTTCAGCTTGAGACGGACTCCTGCAGGGATTATCGATTGATTATTGATTATTGATTATCGATAAACCATACCCGACGATTAATAAGAGACATTAACAGCGTAAGTTGTAAGTACGCTCGCGATTTTTGTGCTTTGTTTTAAATTCAAGACGGCGCTCGAAGAATCGACTCAATTTGTTAGCGGGAAAACTTAATGAAATCATGAAACGCCAACACTACCGAGACAGATCATCACTTACAGCCATGGTACCGTAACGCTGCCGTATCCAAATAAAATCACTACTCGATCTTGATCGGCTTTTAAGTACCGTAACCCATACCGTACCAATCTGGATCATGAAGGCAGCTCTCTATTTGCGGAACTCTAATAAAATCACTACTCGATCGGCTATAGTAATCCTTCCCGACTGAATTTCGATCGATTACCGTACCAATCTGGATCATGAAGGCGTACAGCTCGCGCGACGGGACCCAGATCCGCTCCTCCTCCTCCGCCTCCTCATCGGACAGGTTGACGACACTCAAAAACATACAATTACTATCTGTCCGATTCTGTCCGATTCCCCGTTTCGCGCGCTCTCTCGCTCTGCTTGCTCATCTTGAGCACATGGAGAGGAAAGATTTAAAGCTCTGGAAAAATTGCAAAACATCATTGCTGGATCATTCAATTTTCTGATAGAAGCCAGAGAAAGAATTTCCGAGCAATAATTAATTTTGATTAATCCGATGCGCTCGAAACAGCCAGTAGCCTTTAAACAATTAATTTTGGTATATTAAATCAACCTCTCAATCAGTTAGAATACATTCATCATTGACACCTGGAGAGTTCTTGCTTCCCTGCTCAGACTAAGTGTTTGGCTTGACCTTCCTATCCGATCCGTCCCATGCTCCTTCGTGCACTCAACGATTAACAACAAACCGGCACTTCTATAGATCCCCGGCCCGTTGTAGATTCCTCTCTCCCCTCCCCCCTCATTTTTCCTCAATCGGCGTGCTCCGCACGTTTGTAGTCGGAAGAATGAGTGAGAATGAAATCAATTTACTCGTAACTCAATTAAATCACTCGCCCAGACCAGCTTATGTCTCTCAAAATTAACACTCTCTCACAATCTCCATTTACATTCCTCCTAAAAGTATATAAGTGTTGATTCTCATTTCTCTGGTTCAGTCCATCGCTCTCTTATCGGAGGAGAGGGAGGGGAGCATTTGCCCCCGCGGACTTGGTCTCCTCTTGTGAGGAGACCGCCCTCTCCTCTGTAGAGGAGAGGAAAATGAGGGGGAGGGGAGAGAGGAATCTACAACGGGCCGGGGATCTATAGAAGTGCCAACAAACCGACGATTCAGTGCGTCCCCATCAAATAAACTTTGTCGATTTCAACGGCGAGTTTCCCTAGTAAATTTCTTACAAAAATGCTCGGGTGTTTAGAGTTTTCTTTTCAGGCCAAATCATTGCAAAAAAACTGACCATCAATGAGTCACAGGGTCGCTGTGAATATAAAATGTGTATGGGAAGAAACACTTAGACATTTTGTCGGACGAGAACTTGTTCTCCCTACGCTCAAGCCTCCCGATATCTCAAAGTGTCCACCTCCCACAAAAGCATCAACCCGAGCACCGTAACAATACCTTTTTAGTTATGGAGTGCGGAAGAGCAAAACTTCAGCAGAAATGCGCAATTTGCACAGAGGAACCGAGGTAATGAACGATTCCCGAGTTATCTCTTTACATTATTCTAAACCCATCAATAAACGGACTGAGGAGACTACAAGAAGCCCTGCTTCTCTCTCGTCGCCGAGGCCCCCTCCTTACATTCTCCCGCGTATCCAGCGCTTCCCTGTCCTACAAAGTCGCCAACCACAACCACTGTTCGATTACAGATCCGCTCTTTCTTCAATATTAAGAAACCTCTAGATATTTTCGTGTTCCCCTGACAATGAGAGCTATTTACTTTCTAAGAAAATTTTCCGTTCAATATCCGGTCGCCGCCAGGAAAAAAATCAATAAATACTCACTGCGGAGGCAGCGCGAAGTCCTTCTTCTCTCGCTTCGCCGTCGTCTGGCCCTCCCCGTCCGACCGACGTTTCCCGTTCATACTGTATCGATTATTGATTGTTGACTACCGTATTACCTCAGTGATCTCTTTTGTCAACTGCAGTGTCAAAGATATCACACCAGGGTTCCGAACCATTGCTTTTTTTCATTCACAAGTTCCATATAAATTTAATTTTATTCACCTTTATTACACGCGTACCTATCACAGTAGAAGCTTTACATATTTACAGAATGAGATCAGACGAGACAATCACGAGGGACAATTGACGATACGACACTACAGAAAATAAATTACTCGAACAATAAATCGATAATTTAGAACATACAGACACAAAATCGATACTTAAAAGTGAAAAATCAGTAATCGATAACCGGAACCGATAATCGATAATCTACACGGTATGAATCCTGATCAGGTCCCCGTTTTGTGGCTCGTAGAAGGCGAGCGGCCGCATGACGTAGTCGAGCGCGATGAGGAAACCGTTCTGGAATGGGAAATTGCAGGTCTGACATTTTCGAGTTTTTGTATGAACTACACAGGTCAACCATCGCTTACACTGTCCTCTTACCGACTTTAAGCAATCTTGAAACAGAAACAGAACTTCCTCATCTGTTAGAGTATTTCAGAATTCTCAATTCCAGCAATATAAACATCTGTGGCACTCTACATACCCGCCAAAATAATTATTGTGATAGCTACACGCCTTTCCCGATCCACTTTCTCGTATGAGTAAAGACTTAATCTCATATTAAAAACAAACCGCCCAGTAAACTACATCGACATCCCTTGAAACCCGTCTAAACACGCTGATCTCATCATTTCCATGTTACTCACCTGATCCAACGACGCCGCTACTTCCTCTTCCCTTCTCAGACAATACACTTATTGTTCTAATTGTATGAGGGATTCCCCAGTCATAACACTACCGATTGCCAAACAAACAAGGTATATGAACCTTGTAACACCACACCACACTGCATTTCTCACCTGATCCAGTGACGCCGCTAGCTCCTCCTCTAGGCCCATTTTCTCGTATGCGTACACACTCGCTCTCACATTGTCATGTCAATTACTTTCCACCCAGAAAGAAAACCAACACCCCTTGAAACCTATTCCAGCCATGGAAAAGTGCTCACAACTCGTACCTGATCCAGCGACGCCGCCACCTCCTCTTCCCGGCCCAGCTTGAACAGCTTCTCCCATTCCTATTATGCACGCCCAAAAAAATAGCCTATGAACCAACGCCACCGTCCCTAGCAACCCACCCTAACCATGGGAACCTGCTGCTTATCAGAGAGAAAGAGTCCCACCTGATCCAATGACGCCGCAACCTCCTCCTTCCTGCCCAGCTCGGCCAATAAATTATCGTCTAGTTGTCACCATGTCAGATTAATCCAATTCAACGTTATTATAAACATCTTCAACAACCCTTGAAACCTATTCCAATCATGAGCATTCCTCACCTGATCCAACGACGCCGCCACCACCTCCTTTCTGCCCACTTTCCCGTATGTGTAGAGACATGCCCTCGTATCAACAACGATACGTCCAGGAAACATCATCAACACCCATTGAAGCTCGTTCCATCCATGGGAAAGAGATCATCTCTCACCTGATCCAGTGACGCCGCCACCTCCTCCCACTCCTCCCACTAATATGCGCGAAAATATCGCCTATCAACCAACACCCCGTCCCTAGAAACCCACCCTAACCAGGGGAACCCATTGATATTCAGTAGAGGAGAGCCTCACCTGATCCAATGACGCCGCAACCTCCTCCTCCCTGCCCAGCTTGAACAGCTTCCGCGCCATGTCTAGCACCTGCAAGTAGAGTATTATATTATTTTTGCACTGGACATCTTCGAAGGATCAAATTCTAGAAGAGCAGAAACGATTAGTAAACTCGGCGAAACACCGACGAGCCATAACGAAAATGATCCAAACGGTTACGGGCCGTTTTGAAACTTGCTTGCTTTGACGCTTGTAACTCGTTTACGCCCACTTCACCGAAATGGGGCATCAAAAGTCATCGCTATTGAAAAATGCTCACCTTTTGCACAGTGAGCGAGGTGGGCAGGGAGCGCTCGGGCAGGGTCCTGCAAGGAAATGGAGATTACGGTAAATTACGGTAACAGCGGGATTAAAATGCGAGCCATTTGATGGTACTACGGAGACAAACAATAATCAACAGAGCGGGCTTGTTTGCTGGCATAATTGCCTTGTGAAACTTCAACTCTCCAGTCAATGAATCTTCGAGAAACAATGGCATCACACACTCTTACCACACTCTAACAAGATGCACATCTCTTTCTATTCGTTACCATCGCCGAATCAAAATAGAAAGATCACCAGCTACTATATCTCTTTTGTGAAACCTCGACTCTCCCAACAATGCATATTCAGAACGCAGAGAGAGAGAGAGAGAGAGCAAAGATCAAAGATCAACGACTCACTTGTCCCCTCTCACGAACACGATTCGCACGATGCTCATCCGCTTTGCGTGTTTTCCACCTCTTGACACCATTCTTGTAATTTTTTACAGGCAGTGGCCACCACAATAATCAAGAAATGAAATCGCAAGCTCTTGCAAATACCCAATGAAACCCGGACTTTCTCATGATCATTCGTTCCCGGAAAACTGGGGGCAACGATGAAAGATCACTTCCCCTCGCGTGAACACGATGCCCATCTCACTAATGGCTGCAGTACTTATTTTGCAGAGCGCGATAAGAAGTGTGATCAACAAAGTGTGATCTCTTGCCAGTATACACTAGCCGCCAAAATTATATGACATCGCGTTTTTCGGTCGTAAGTTCTTTGAAACTCGATCAATCTTCACGAAATTCTTACCATGATTGTGCACACTCCGGTAGTTAACTTTTTGAAAACTTCGAAGTGGAAGGTAGGTCACTGGGAATAATGCATTTTGAAGAATTCATTATTTTCCAAAAAATGTTCATGGAAAACTTTTCTCTGAACTGCACGCGTACTTTCTGATTGTTATTCAGAAGAGCTAACATGTAGCTACATAACCCACATTTTACCAAAGATATCTGACCATTTTTGGCTGAGTTAAAAAAATGACGAAAAACCACACGATTTTTACATGCTGAACCCGTAACTCGCTCCGTAAAAGCGCAATTGAGATGAAATTGATGTCGTAGCATCAGGTGAAGGTCTGCAAGGTTTGATGATGATATCGGACTGCTAGGTCAGCTAATCACGGATATCATCATTTTGAGTATATGGTTTTGCGCAGAGCGGTAGTTTCCGTAGCGAATTTTTCCGATGGTCACCCGTTCAGAGGGAGACTCCCCAATGGTTATGTGGGTGTTTCGCGGAATTGGATACAAATTGCATTACAGTTGAGAAAGTTGCGACACGTCAAATATGTCCATTTCGGAGAAAAAAACCATGTTTTCTATGCAAAATGGTCTATTTTCGTCATTTTTAAGGCGGATCACCATCCTGCAACTCATTTGTTTTTCGAGTATGGGCATCCGTATTTCACAAAAAGTTTGAGTATACATTGGGGAGTCTCCCTCTGAACGGGCGACCATCGGAAAAATTCGCTACGGAAACTACCGCTCTGCGCAAAACCATATACTCAAAATGATGATATCCGCGATTTGCTGACCTAGCAGTCCGATATCATCATCAAACCTTGCAGACCTTCACCTGATGCTACGGCATCAATTTCATTTCAATTGCGCTTTTACGGAGCGAGTTACGGGTTCAGAACGTAAAAATCATCTGGTTTTTCGTAATTTTTTAACTCAGCCAAAAATGGTCAGATATCTTTGGTTAAATGTGGGTTATGTAGCTAGATGTTAGCTCTTCTGAATAACAATCAGAAAGTACGCGTGCAGTTCAGAGAAAAGTTTTCCATGAATTTTTTTGGAAAATAATAAATTCTTCAAAATGCATGATTCCCAGTGACATACCTTCCACTTCGAAGTTTTCAAAAAGTTAACTACCGGCGTGTGCACAATCATAAAACATTGATATGGTAAAAATTTCGTGAAGATTGATCGAGTTTCAAAGAACTTACGACCGAAAAACGCGATGTCATATAATTTTGGCGGCTAGTGTACACCACCTATGAAACATAAACTTTCCTGACAAGAGAACAAGAACAATTGTGAGAACAACCAACCCATTTCGAAATCGGAAACTCACTTGTCCCCTTGCACGAACACGATCCGCACGATGCTCATCTGCTTGGCGCGCACGTTTCTAATCGCGCTTACAATTAGCTTTACTAGTACTTTGTCCCCGCTCGGATGCAACGATCAACAAATATTGAACACCAGCCAACATAAATCTGACATGAAACAGCCATTTCCCCCGGAACAGGGTCGTATTTACTTCCGTACTATTTGACCAAGATCAAGGATCAAAGATCAACGACTCACTTGTCCCCTCGCACGAACACGATCCGCACGATGCTCATCTGCTTCCCCTCTCTCACAATTAACTACTCCAACAACGAGACCCGCCTACTAAGTTCAAGAATTTTCATTACATTTAGCGTGATTCAAAGCCAGATACTACTCAAAATGGAAATGGTCACTCACTTCTCCCCTCTCACGAACACAATCCGCACGATGCTCATCTGCTTGGCGCGCGCGTTGTCCAGCACGGGCGCGCCGTGTTCCTGAACGGAATGATTACATTACGGTAAGGTACGGTATGTGTAGATTATCGATTAATTCACATTGTAATCAAACAAAGTGAGCACAAATTACTACAGTCACAGGCACGCCGGGGCAGTGAATTATTTGGATCACGGTAATCATCGAGACATCAAAGTCTGACAGCAGTCAGCTACTATACATGTGCCCACGAAACCGCAGTACGGTTTCCACTACCGTATCCCTCAACTACCGTACCTTCTCCAGCCTCTCTAGGTCCTCCACATGTTTCTCTGCCCAATTCCTTACCCAAAACCAGTGGTAATGCCAAGTACCGCTTCCAACTACCGTAACCCAGAGCCGTCTAATCCATATTACCGTAACCCTCTCTACCATACCCTCTCCAGCCTCTCCAAGTCCTCCACATGCTTCTCCTCTCTTTTTCTCTCATCCGGCAGCGCCGAGTGCCGTTTCCAACCACCGTATACGTAGCTACCGTAACCCAGATCCGCCTAATCTATAACGCCGTATCCCTCAACTACCGTACCTTCTCCAATCTCTCCAGGTCCTCCACATACTTCTCCTCTCTCTTCCTCTCATCCGGCAGTGCCGAGTACTTGTTGAGGTAGCGAATCTCCGCCGACCGACGCTCTATCTGAAGTTACTTTGTAAAAAAGTATTTAACAAACTAATTAATCAATTTGTGCCCTGTATCTATTTGAAGAAACAAGCACTAACCCGAAAGAAATTGGCATAGAAAAAGCCCGCATGATTGACATGCATGGCGGATGAAAGTTTCACATGCGAGATAAAGCTCGAAACCTTGCTGCGGTTTCGATTTTTGTCGACTGCTCTTCAAAACACACAACTCTCAGAGGATGCTCGTTTCCAAAGTCGTAAAATTGCATTCGATCAGTTCAGTCCTGATAAGGATGCGCTCCACTCCTCACAATTGAGCATGCCGAACGAACCAAGTATTTTCAGAAGGCATCGCAAGTGAACCAATTAGTCATTCCCAGGGTTAATTTCTGTTTCAGAAATACCTCAAGAACTGGAGGTCGTCCTAATACCAATCCCTTTTTGGCAAAGAAGTCTACAACAGATAAAATCAAACGTACATTCAGCACGATCATTGCCGGCCCCATCCATAGGTGTTCAAGTTAATTCTAGATTGGACTGTGCGCAAGAGGTGCCTCATCGCCAGTCCTGGACAAGTATGGGCAGCCCCATCAGCCTGCCTATCATTAGTCCTGATTTCTATTTTTAATAAAAAAAATACTATTTTAATAAATATGAAAAAACCACGAACCACGCTCAGCTCGCATCGCTCCAGATTCTTCAGCGACTGCAGCTTCGCGATGATTACCTGCGAGAATAAGATGAGAAGGGTTCGACGAAATTATACTGATGAGACGGAAGTTTCAACATCCGGCTAACATCAGAACCCCTTTCAGAGATCGTTTTGCGCAGAGTATTGCTTCGAAATATAACAACCCTAAACTTATTTTTAGTCTCGAGTCTGATCCAAACGATCAAAATAAGACAAACCCCTGAAACAGTAGAGAATCGCCCGATTCTCTACTGTTTCACGGGTTTGTCTAATTTCGAGCCTCGAAGTACAGAGCAGTAAACGAACAGTGAAGAGGTCGAAACTAAGTTGCCCTTATGTTTAGCTACTTCTCATACAGTCACACCGTATTCTAGTTTTCTCCGTAACCGTAGTCACCCCCACCGTACCTCTCTCGGGTCCATGCCGAACTCGGCGTGGAACCGCTCAAAGTCGATGTAGAGTGTGGCCAGGGCGGCGAGTTGCCGCAGCTGCCCGATCGATTCCCACTGGAAGAAAGGAGTGAGGATTATCGATCGAATCCCACCATAAGGGGGGGGGTATGGTGAGCGTTGTTGGCCGATCGGTTTTTTTTTAAATTAATGAATCTGCACTGCTAATGCGACAGTTCTAATAATTTTGCTCTAACATATCTAACATTGATCATGTAAGATGCCAGTTTACGAATTTGAATCACTGCTGAATCCAGCTTTCCGCACGGCAGTCGACATACAGAAAGCAGGTTTCACCAATGGCGTAAGATCAGAAGTTCACCACTACCTTGCTGGTTCCATCTTCCAATAATCTACCACACCAGCCGAATTACTACCGTAACCCCCAACTTAATTGCAAACTGAACTCACATCTGATATCTCGTTCCCCTTCAAATTGAGCGTGTGCAGTTGCGGGAAGGCGTGTCCGCCTTCTATCCTCACTCTCACTACCGTAACCTACCGTAATCCACTCTCCTCAAGCCTACCGTAAACCCTCAACTTAATCGCAAACTGAACTCACATCGCTTATCTCATTGCCCTTCAGGTTGAGCGTGTGCAGTCGCGGAAAGACGTGTCCGCCTTCTATCCTCCCTCTCACTACCGTAACCTACCGTATCCCTCAAACCAATCACCAACTGATTAACTCACATCATTTATTTCATTGCCCTTCAGATTGAGCGTGTGCAGTCGCGGGAAGGGGTGTTCGCCCTCTACCCTCCCTCTCATTATCGTAATCCACTCGCCTCAAACCTACCGTACACCTCAAACCTATCGCCAACTGAACAACTCACATCACTTATCTCGTTCCCCTTCAGATTGAGCGTGTGCAATCGCGGGAAGGCGTGTCCGCCTTCTATCCTCCCTCTCACGACCGTAACCTACCGTAACCCACTCGCCCCAAGCCTACCGTATCTACAAACCAATCACCAACTGAACTCACATCGCTTATCTCATTTCCCTTCAGATTGAGCGTGTGCAGTCGCGGGAAGGCGTGTCCGCCTTCTATCCTGACAGACCGCAATCGGCAACGCGCCAGACTCAGCTTGGCGAGACTGCAAAACTTGGAAATTACGAAAAGAACAGTAAGGATTAAGTTGGGGAAGTGGCAATCGACAAGTAAACGGCTGCGAAACAATGCGCGGAAGATATCCAATGCGCGCAGCATCAATCACCCCTTGCTCGAGAGTGAAACAGGGTGCAGGCAAACTGCAGCAGAATATTTTTGAGTGTCGCTATTTGAGCAGTAGGATCGAAGCCTCGTTGGGCGCTTATCTTGCGCTACACTTGTATAGTGCGATAATAACGTCATGAGCATGGTTGAAAAACAAACTTTGGCAGTTCTCCTTATCTCCTCGCGGTGACAACAACGCTAATTCAACCAATATGGATCTTATGGGCGATAGATCATCCGAAATCGGGAGTTTGACTCACTTGGGCAGCTCTCCCAGCTGTCTTATCTCCTCGAATGATCCTAACCATAAGTTAGTAAATTACAACAAGGGTGGTTTCAGGTCACATTCCTTGATATTGCTCATTATTGGCTGATACTATCAGCATAACCAATGGAGGGAGAACTTGGGCACTCACTTGGGCAGCTCTCCCAGCTGTCTGATATCCTCAAACGAGCCGATGGCGTTGTCTTCCAGGTCGATCAGCGTCAGGGACGAGGGCAGCGGAGGGGAGGACAGGCCGAAGGAGTGGATGCTGGAATACAACTTATTTATTGATTTCTGCCATACAAATGGTAGTCTACATGAATTAACTTGAAACAAAGCGCCTAAAATTAATAAACACTTGAAACACCGAAGTTAATGGATTCTAATGCGCGTAAAAGGAAAGCGGGGGGATGAGAGACCGAAGGAGTGGATTCTGAAGAAAAAAGGTTTTTATCATACGTGTATTATTGGTGTATGGCCACATCGCGCAGCTTAGTGGAGAAGATAACAGATTTTTTGGAGATCATCACGGCTTGAAGAGCCTACGCGATAGAACAAGATTGCAAATGGAAAGAATGGAATGCGGAAAGGGTAATCTAATGATTGAGAAGCAAAGGGTGAAAAAACGAACGGGCAACAACGCTCAGAGAGATCATGAGCACTTGAAACTCGTTTATGATCAGATACGGACGCAGAGATCGAAGGAGCGAACGTTCATTGAGAGAAGAAGTGAATGATTGTTGGAATTCTCAAGCCGTAACGAATGAACGGCAGGGACGAGTGAGGTGATCTACGCTTGAAACGAGTATGCGAACGGATACGCAGAAAATGAATGCGAGCTTGCAGAGCAATCGAGAGGGTCCAATCAATCTAATTCGGCCATATAGGTGCTTCAAGCTTCAATGACCTCTCACATTTTTGTCATCTACTCAATAAGATCAGGTATTCTCAATCGGTTAAAAAAATCTATATACCATAGTATGGTTACCGTACCCATTACTCGCCGCGTACAGCTCCTCGATGCGCGGGAAGAGGTCGAGGCAGCGAGCGATCTGAATAGGATGGAATCTATAAAGTACCGCAATATGATTTATAAAAAATCGATTTCTCACAGTAACTCTGAGCTGTTCAAATCAACGAATAAGCGCCTGCTCAATCCACTACAATTCTTTCATACTGGCTAACCCAGACTCACACGTCTCACACGTCAACGCGCATTTCACATTCAGAAGGCAGTCCTGCGTTTCAGGAATTTCAGGAAAAAAAAGTTCAAAGTCGAGAAAGGACTGTTGAAATGATGAGAGCGCTACGGTTTATCTACTCAAGATTATCACCCCTGCAGACCTATGACCCCGCCAAATCAAAGAACCACCGTAACCCCCTACCGTTCCCTCGTCGAGCCCGCATCGATTGAGCGTGACGCGCAGCACCGAAGGGTGCCTCTCGACGCCCTCGAGTACGGTGGATCGCTCCGGGATCTCCTCGAGGAAGTTCGAGCTGGAAAACAATCGATGATTCGAGTAAAAAAAACTGGCAATGCAGAGCGATGATCCAACAATAACAAGATATAATGAGGGGGATCCGTACAATTTGTTCGAATTTTTCGCAGTACCGATGTCGAAGAAATCACACGCAACTATCAGACTGGTGTATAATCTCCGCTCTTCACCTCGACACGAAAGTCAAATACCAGGGAATCATCAATCCTCACCTCAGCACAACCTCCTCGCAGCGCGGCATGTGCGCGAGGATGTCCGCGACGTCGCGCCACCTGCAATTAAATATTTTATTCGAATAATTACATTCACAACTCCATTAAGGACTATCATGCGAGCCTTGCGAGTCAATTGGCCATTCAAGGCTACTCGACGCTTCGGCGTGTGAACATTCAACGAGGTAGATATGCAAGACAATGTCATTCTGATTCATGTGAAAAAAAACCAATAAATGTAATAATCAACAAACCTCCAAGGTTCAAGATAATCAAAGGCTGCTCGATGATTCACCGAATCTACATTCCCAGATGCAACCACTTACCACAGTGGGTTACGGGCATTGTTGTTACGAGAAAAAAAAATCATTCTCACATGCCAATCTAGGTATTTTTTAAGCGTGAATGATTCGTTTCGTTTACGATCACTGGTCAACACTGATCACAGATTCTGTGATTCACAGAACAATTTTAAAGAAATAAATTCACACCCCTCACCTCCTCAGCAGGTTCCCGTAGAGATTGACTTCGATACATCGCGGGAAACGAGGCTCGCCGCTCTGGAAATTCAATTACAATAAGTCATTCATTCAATACATTTCGCGTTAATTGTTCTAAACGAAGTTCCAAAGAGTGATTACAGGAGAAAGAACCGATCTGCTAGCTAGCAGGCGTGAAACACAGATCAAGACACTATTATTACAACATCGAATATCGAATTCATCGCACGCATCTAGCGTTGAAATCTCTAATTAACTAATCATCTAATTAATTCAACTCACCCCTCTCATCGCCCCATTCACTGTCATGTGGTCAAGGACGATCACGCGGAGAGCCGAGAGGTTTCTGAAGGGAAATGTTGATTTTGAGGTTTCACAATTGCTTTAGCAGAGCTTCAACCGTTTCAGTGGCAATAGGTCCTGGGTTTCCCGTACAAAGTGAAAAGAACTAATTTAAATCAGTTCTAGAACAAATGCATGCTTCCCCACTTTTATACTGATGAGATGTTCGCATGGGCCCACCCCGGTTGCAAAAGCTGCTTACCGCTGCCTTCCCTTGTCCAGGCCGACCATCTCCACGCTCTTCGTGCCCATTGTCAGCACTAACAATAACGTTACTAGAGACTACCTACTAAGGTTGCTAAGTCATAGGCTTAGGGTTAACGCGGCTTAAGTATCGTCTGAAGTGTAAAACTTCTTACCGCTGCCTGCCCTTGTCCAGGCCGACCATCTCCACCCGCTTCGTGCCCACCACGAAGTCGTCGTCCGCATTCTCATTCGTGCCGTACCGATCGGCCACCTGTGACAGAGTTTGGATAAGGAGACGTTTAGATTGAGAAAGTCACGTCTCTGTTTTTTGGCCCGGGGCCCGGGCTATTCTCACAGAGTATTCTATCCCTACCATTCTCATTTTCCGCCTAGCGCGTACTCAGAGCGGCCGTATCCCGGGCCAAAAAAACAGTGAGGTTCCTTGAGGAAAAGAGCGACTGTAAGCGGAAAAATTGATCGTACGGAATTGCCGAGGTACATTTGACGAATAGACTTTTTTTCGTTTCAGGCAGGCATTTCTCGTTTCTTGTTTCAACGTGACCATAAGAACAGTCGTGCTTGGAGCGAACGATAACATCAGGGCTCCCTCTTCAGTAGAACAAACAAATCAAACAAACCGTAAGCGATATGAATGAAAATCTAAAGTCCACGGCACGAAACATTTCGCGAAGTAGGCTTATCGAAGAATAAACTCACAGCCGCCTCAAGATCCACTCCGAGAGACACGAGATTTGGACGGACGAGCGAACCACCGGTTGGGTGCCTGAAGGGATGGTATAGTTATCCAGTTTTAGAGCACCGTAATTCAGTGAAAAATTTGGACGGAATGTGCTTGTGTTTCACTGATTCTATAGTAGAGCATCCCCCCTTCAAGAAGCAATAGTCCTTGTGTAGCTTATCTTTAAAAACCTCTCTTTCTACGACTCTGAAGGCCAAATTTTGAGCTGATACATTATTCAAACCTGGTTGTGAAATAGCGCCGATCCTTGACGGTGCCGTCGTGCTTGCCCCTAGAGGGATCATCCCACTCGACGCCCACCCAGTCGCCGTGCACGCCCTCGACCTGGCCTGGAAAACAAGCAATCACAACATGAAAACAACCAATCATAACAATAACAATAACAAACGAAACACAGAAAACTCACCCAGATACCGGACGGTGGCCTTGTCGTTGCCGACCTGTACTCGCGCGCCGACTTCCATACTCAATCTGACACCGATAAGCCACCTAGCAGCAGCGAACTAGGTGAGAAAGCCCGGAATGGCGAAATTTTCCAAAAGTAGACTCAAAACCGGAGCCGGCGAATAGTGTAACCGCGAACTGATTTTAATCTTGCGCCATTTTCGAAATTGGCCAGGACGCGTTCTCTTCTTTCACACACTCTCTCATCTTAAATGCTCGTAATTGTGGCCTTACTCATTGCAATCCCATCCGATTAGAAGGAGCACGCCCACTGGGTAGCCAGCAGTGCGTTCCCGGCCCTCAATCCGCCACTAATTCGAACTTTTCGAAAACCGATCCTCGTTGTTTTTCGTATTGTTACCGCGTTGTGCCTTTGTTTTCGCTGTTTTCGCTCATTATTTATATTAATAATTGCTTAATTATCGATAATTAAAGGATATGGGACGTCATCGCAGTCGCTCGAGGTCGAAGGAGCGCGATCGTCGCGACAAGAAGGACAAGAAGTCGGATCGGCGGTCGGACAGGAGCGATCGGGATCGGGATCGCGACCGTGAGCGCGACAGGGATCGCGAGCAGCGGGACAGGAAGAGAGACCGGAGCAGGGTTTGTTAAACTTCAATTTGATGCATTTACTAGAGTTTTGAACGAGTCAGTAGTTATGGCGTGTTGCTGAAGCTCATTTGTGCTTGTATGAAGTTTGATGTTTGTCCTTTTTGATCGAAACATAAGATGTACCGGGTTACTGATCTCTAATTAACGATTTTAATCGATTATGGTGACCGTAACGTCTTTCATTCCAGGATCGCAACGACAGGAAGCGCTCGCGCTCTCGCTCCACGGACAGAAAGCGCGCCAAGAAGGAGGAGGAGAAGCGGGTAGAGAAGAAAAAGGTTAGTCTTGATTTCACAAACTTCTTTTCACCACCGTTCAATCTTTCCTTGAAATTCGACGGCATTTCAAGAGAGAGAAGGATCACAACAATCATGTGTTTGATAGTTATTGTATCAAACCAAATTGAAGAATGAAATGCAAAAAATTGCTAGAACCTGTTAAATTGATCCCATTCCAGGAAGAGAAGGTGGTCGCTCCACCCCCGGAGGAAGAGGAGGAGAAGGACCCGCTGGTCGAGCTGCTCGGAACGGATGATAAGGTACCGAGATTCATCCTTTTATCTTCCTGCTGAAACTCTAGGATTGTCAGCAAAGCCCTCATCTTGTGCTGTTAATAAGCCCTGCGACTTAAAATAACAAGTTATCACCGCATTTGTCTTCTCGCATCTCTTCCGAAACTCGATTATTCTCGGATTTTTCTTCAGGATTCAGTTGATTCTGTAATGTTAGTAATGCCCAGTCTGCATCTAGAGCTGTGGTTAGTTACTGAAGCGCAATATACCAAGGTTGCAGTTTGCGTCGAATTTTACCCACTCATATTCAGTACTGTTCCGTTAAGATTAGGTTGCTAGATGTAGGTCGAGATATGAAAGTACATGCTCGATTCCGTCTATCCGATAGATTGATCAGCACTCGTAACGCAACAGTCCTTACCTTGATGAAATGTGTTTCGAAACTGCTAATAAATCATTAATTAATCAAATTTCAGGATGAGCAAGGCACTGAGCTGGAGAAGCAGATGGAGGAGAGGAGGAGGAAGGTGAGTATTTATCCGAATGTGTGCCTTTTTATATTACTGACGATGATTTCGCTCTAGTGACATGCGAATAGGATTGAATGGTTGTAGTGTGGGTGTAGCACGAATATGCAACGATATCTGAAAAAAAAGATGGAAGGAGAGGATTAGGAATTTCAGTGACCTTCTTTTTAACGTCTACTGTTAGGGACATTGCCGATGGATTTTTTTTGAAATGCCGAAGAATTCGAATCTATCGCTTTCTAATGAGACAGTCATGCTATGTATTTGTACTGCTGCTCACATTCGCCTTGTGAGTTGCATGATGCGATCTGCGAACTTATCTTTAGATTGATCAGTGGCCTTGAATCTGTGAAACAACTCGAGTAGTGTCCTTGAAACCAGGGTATTGAAATGAAAACAAGAATTATTTATTTAAAAAAATTAGAATCATTAATTAATTTTACTCCAGGTCGAAGAATGGCGTAAGCGCAAGGCCGCCAAGGCCGGCGTCCCTCTGGAGACCGCCGAAGTGAAGAAGGAGGAACCAGCTGGGGGAGAGGAGGGCAAGGAGGAGGGCGGAGAGAAGAAGGTACTTTTGGGATATTATTAGAGTTTTTTCTTAACAATTGCCCATTGTTATCAATTATTCGTAGGATTTGGGCATGCAAAATTTTGATTTACCGCTTCCGTTGATTCAAAGACAAGATCATACGAATGCGGAGGATGCATTTCCGTTTCGAAGTATCTACGTAGTCTCTGAGGGATGGAGAAGGGCGATTCCGCGATCTCATCTCGTGAATAAGAATTGATACTGTAAACAACATATGTTTGGGTTCATGATTTGTCGCTTGTAGTCCAATATTGGAGTTTGTTAGCAGTCTCAAAAGGGGAGAGTTCTAAATAGAATTAAAATCTACCAAAGTCGGAACTTCTTGGATATCTGGCCCAGAACAACCGTTCTGGCTGGTAAACGAGGGTGGGAAATGTAAATGGTAGGAATAGCATGCTCTGTGAGCAAAGGCTGGGCCAAAAAATACAGAAGTGCCGAGTTTTCATATTATAAATCAATAATTTGTTAAAATAAATAAATAATCGATATTCGTCAGGGCTGGTCGCTGGAGGACGACGACGAGGACGACCCGGTGGAGGCTGCGGCGGCTGCAGCAGCTGCTGCGAGGTACGGTAGATTGATTATTGATCGCTAGGGATTACGGTAGATCAGGAATTGCTAGTTGTGGAGCTAGGCCGTTTAGATAAGAGAGGAGCTTGTATTTTTCTCGTTTCAGTGAGACTAGTTGTTTGATGTTGAAAAGAATGCCTGCTAGTCAGAACTCGAATGTTTCAACAGCGAATCGACTTGGTGTCTTGTCAGTTCAATGCTGCTGGTTTCGCTCTTGACAGAGCTTGATCACTATCAGCGATAGATGCCGCTTTTCTTATTAACTAAAAGCGAATTATAGTTCTAGCCTTTAAATTAAGCTGTAGACTATGCTAGAATGTTCCCCGCTGCAAATCCGTGTATGGCGCCAGTGAGTTGCTCGCTGCGTGTTTCGGTCTTTATCAGACGTTCTTCGAAATCGCCGATAGTTGTTGTATTGCCGCCTTTATCGCAAAAATATTTAAATGTAGAGGAAAATTGTCATTCCGACGTGGACTGTCTTGAATGTTTCACGCTTCACGATTCGCACTTGACTAAGCTGTGTTTGGGTAACTGATTATGCTAGAATGACCATGATTTTCTTTAAAAAATCAATAATTCATCATTTTCCAGTGCGGACTCCGAGATGAAGCCCGCGGACGCCAACGGTGCCGCTCCCGAAGCACCAAAGAAGGAGGAGAAGATGGAGGAGGACGAGGAGGAGGACCCGCTGGAGGCATTCATGAGCGGCATCAAGAAGGACCTGGCGCCGAAGACGGTGGTAAGCCGGGTTATGAGCAGATGGTGCACGCTAGACGCGTGGGGTTAGTTTTTAGGGAGGATAACTGCTTGTTATTGGCAATGACTCTGTGCTTGACGTAAGTAGAACTCGTGAAACGCAAATGCTCACTGGAAATGTTTTAGTTTTGATCTTTGGTCGGTGCGTAAAATCGAAGTAGCTCGTGGAGTTGGGAGCATGTAGCTATCCTGAAACCCAAGAGTTACCCGATGCTTGAATGACAATTTCGTACCGGATCTCACAGACTTACAATAAGGAAACGTTTACTGCATTAATTAATTAAAATTAAGCCTAATTAATAAATTTCCATTCCCAGGGTGGCGTGCGCGTCGTGACCATAACCGGCCCGGCGGCGCCCGAGAAGCACAAGGGAGAGGTGCTGGAGAACGAGGACAACCACGATATGCTCGTGGACGACTTCGATATGGAGGCGGTGAGTGGATATGGTAGATTACGGTAGTTGGGGAGGGTACGGTAGCAGGTTACGGTAGTTGGGAGGGGTACGGTAGAGAACGAGGACAACCATGATATGCTCGTCGATGACTTCGATATGGAAGCGCCTGCAAGTTCTGGTGATTTGAGTGCTTCATGGCTTTGTGAAATAGCCAACACGTTGTGCAAGTCTAGTAACTTTGCTTCGTGTAAGTCAATATTGAATCAATAATATTCCCTTAATATCAGGCGACGCAATCTCTGCTCGCGAAGGGCCGCCTGCTGCCCGAGACGGACCACACGAAGGTGTACTACAGGAAGTTCAGGAAGAACTTCTACAATGAGGTACGGTAGATGATTGATTGGAGTACGGTAGGGAGGGATTATCGATTAGAATGGTGTCTCCACACGAAGGTGTACTACAGGAAGTTCAGGAAGAACTTCTACAATGAGGTACGGTAGATGATTGATTGGAGTACGGTAGGGAGGGATTAT
>LS495821.1:1548-33252 GCA_900490845.1 Pristionchus japonicus | reverse complement strand
GGTACGGTAGGTATGTTTGCGTGGAATACGGTAGCCCGATCGCCAACTGACACTAATCAATCGATTATTGCAGGCAAGGTGACGAATCTGCGCCGCTGCACGTACCTGGTGCTGGACGAGGCGGATAGGATGTTCGACATGGGATTTGAGCCGCAGGTTTGACGTTACTCTATCTGGATTTGGCGTTGGATGATCCTCTTTTTCGATCTCGCTGTCTTTCATGGTCAATTAAGAATTTACAATTGCCGAGTGCACCGTTCCTATCTCTTTCAGCCATTAGCAAAATAAAACAACTCATTAGCGTAATTAACTAATTAGCCTAATTATCAGGTGATGAAGATCGTGAACAACATCCGGCCGGACCGGCAGACGGTCCTCTTCTCTGCGACGTTCCCGCGGGCGATGGAGGCCCTGGCGAGGAGTATCCTCGATTCGCCCATTGAGATTGAGGTGAGGGATAAGGGAGTGGTGAAGCGTAGATGATCCTGGATCGATATAGGGCCTAGGGCCAGGGTGTTAGATGGTAGGGAGAAGTGTGAACTGTGCGAAAAAGCTTCTGGATCGGGTATTGTGGAATCCTGAGGGGGGGGGGGGGGTCGTGAGGAAAGATAGGAAGCAGACGGTCCTCTTCTCTGCGACGTTCCCAAGGGCAATGGAGGCCCTGGCGAGGAGTATCCTCGATTCGCCCGTTGAGATTGAGGTGAGAAGTTAGAGAAGCAGTGAAACATAGACGTTTCTGGATCAGCATAAGGCTAGATAATAGGGGGGTATTAGGGGATGAGAAAGCGCAAAGGAGGCACTTACGAGGAGCATCCTGGACTCACCCATTGAGATTGAGCTGATGAATATCGGCTGAGCTGGACAGCATTGAACTAAAGCACCTCAGATCGGAGTGTGGTTTTTTTTTCTTATCGGCGCCGAAGCTGGATCGGCGTATGGCTGAACGCCAGGGTCTTGCTCTGCTACGGGGACATGAAGTTTCCGGGGTTAGCTCATTGGGATTGATTGTGTTTTTTTGGACAAGCGGGTATCATGGAATTGACGTAGGCACTGCCACGAGGCTGATTAGGTGCTGGCAAATCACGAAGGTGTCTGGTTCCGATTTCAGTTCGCACTCCGTGCTTCTTGGGGTTTCTAGTCTACAATAATAGTCCAAGGTGAGTATCTGTTTTGATAAAGCCTGCGTCTTCTACTCCCAAAAACAATTTAACAGTTCAAGTACGCGGACAGGTTTGTTTTTGCCCCCCCCCCCTCCTTTCTAAAACCAAAACTTCTCATTATTTATCTAATTACCATTATTCAGGTGGGCGGCAAGTCGGTCGTGTGCAGCGACGTGGAGCAGCACGCCATGATCGTGGAGGTGAAATTTTAATTTTATTAATTAGTCAATTGATTAATTAGTTTATTTAATTTAATTGTATCTTTGCTTTGGAAAGTGAATCTTCTGTTGGACAAAAAATTTGTGTACACAGAAGATTCGGCGCTTCATGTGATTGATTAAAGAATGAGTGGCTGTAGATGTCCAATGGAATCTTGTTGCATCACAAAAATTTCTAAAAAGTCAATGGATCCCAAGTTTCATTAGCAACATTAGAATGATTGTAGCTGGGTCTGACCGATACGTGTTCGAAATTCCGCAGAAGTACAAATAATTGTGACGAGTACTGAAAACCACAAATGCAGTGTTTCAACTTCAACACTTGAGCATCAGCATCTTTAACTGTTCAGTAATCTTCCACTTTCTGCGATAATAATGAATTATTTCCGTTCAGGAGCACCAGAAGTTCCTCAAGCTGCTCGAGCTGCTGGGCAAGTACTACGAGGAGGGCAGGAGCATCATCTTCGTCGATAGGCAGGAGAAGGTACGGTAGGATTACGGTAGTTAAAGGAATGGAGGGTACTGTAGAGGAGCAGGGAAAAGTACGGTAGGAAGCGATATGAGGGGTACGGTAGGGGAGGGGAGGAGCATCATCTTCGTGGATAGGCAGGAGAAGGTACGGTAGGGGAGGTTATGGTGGTTAGGTGTACGGTAGAGGAGGGAAGGAGCATCATCTTTGTGGACAGGCAGGAGAAGGTATGGTGGGAGAGGGGATACGGTAGGGGAAGGAGCGTTACGGTATGGTGGAGTACGCAGGGTACTGTAGAGGAGGAGGGAAGGGTACGGTAGGAGAGGAAAGGAGCATCATCTTCGTCGATAGGCAGGAGAAGGTAGGTAGGATTACGGTAGTTAAAGGAATGGAGGGTACGGCAGTTCAGCAGGGAAGGGTACGGTGGGAAGAGAAATGAAGGTTACGGTACAGGAGGGAAGGAGCATCATCTTCGTGGATAGTCAGGAGAAGGTACGGAAGAGGGTAAGGTAGAAGTTCACGGGGAGGGGGGGGGGGGTATAAGAAAGGAAGTTCATTGAAGTTTCATGGCGTTCGTTAGAAACCTTGGAAAACTAGTAGTGTTGTTGAAATAATTGAAATGTAAGTGCAGGAATATGTCCCCATGTTGATGTTTCATAGGCATAGCAAAACCCAAAGGGTTCTTTCGATCTAATCCTTTCTCCACTGATGTTGCCAAACAATTATAGCACGATCTCTGTGGTCACCCAATTTTTTTCCGTTCCTCATTATAGATAACAACTTCAGGTTCCGGCGCATTATAATGCCTCCTTTAGATACGTCGTTATCAAGACTAACTTTAATTAATTAATTAAGAAAATGTATTTAATTAACTCAATTACAGGCCGACGAGATCACCTCCCAACTGATGACGCACGGCTACACCTCGTGCGCCCCGCTGCACGGAGGCATCGACCAGTTCGATCGAGACTCGAGCATCAACGACTTCAAGGAGGGAACGATTCGAGTGCTGGTACGGTAGTTATCGATTGTGTGAGGGTTACGGTAGCTTGAGGATACGGTAGGGTACGTTAGGCTAGGAGAGGTATCGACCAGTTCGAACGAGACTCTAGCATCAACGACTTCAAGGAGGGAACGATCAGAGTGCTGGTACGGTCGCTTTTACCTTAAGCGCCTTAAGCTTAGGGTTAGGCTTAAGCAGCGTTAAGCTTAAGCGTTATGCAAAGGCTAGGGTGGGTAAACTCATGAGAAAGTGGGTTTGAAATAAATTGGGCAGTTGCAGTAAACGCGCTGCATTATTTCCGTAGTGGGGCGAGCAATCAATTCCTGGTTGCATAGCTGGCACATATCACCTTATATTTACTCGGAGTGATTAGTCCCAGCAGGGTTCTTCTTAATGAAAAAAATCACTTCGATCCGCACCATTCTCAGGTAACAACTTCCTGTCATAATAGTGCACTCTAATATTTTTTATGACGTGCTGTAACAGAAGGTTCGGTAAATTGATTGAACTATCTTATCAAAGAATTCTTCATTGGCAGGTAGCAACATCGGTCGCCGCGCGTGGACTCGACGTGAAGGAGCTGATCCTCGTGGTCAACTACGACTGCCCCAATCATTATGAGGTGAGCATCTTATGAACAGCCAGTGTAACACTGAAACTGATGGTACATGCTGCGTTACCTAGTGTCGGTCTGTTATTGTGCATCAATGGGATAGACGAGAGTCAACTACGACTGCCCCAATCATTATGAGGTGGGCTGTTGATAAATTGTTGATGTAACCGGAGGGCATATCGGAATTGATTAGACGTTGCGATGGTTGATCATATTAGCCTTAGGAAACAAGTTAGTGCCAGGATTCGAAAATCATGTGGATTTTTTCTTCACAACTAGTAGCTCCACCACAATTGACGGTTGTGTGTTCATCGAGTGTATTCAATTGTGAGCGATCACATAAGATTCATAACGTGAATTCTCTCATTCCAGGACTACGTGCATCGCGTCGGCCGCACGGGGCGAGCGGGCAACAAGGGCTTCGCGTATACGTTCGTGCTGCCCGAGCGTGAGTTTATTGATATTCCTAAATTTAATTACTTGAATGAACAGGGGAAAAGTTCGTATCAATTTGACAGAACAGTAAAATTTTGGTATCTGGATTTTTTTTCGCAATTTTGGTATCTGGATGTTCGATTTTTGTTGGCCTGCAGCGTGTCGCTGATCAATATTGAATGCCTGTCACAAGACAAGTAGATGCAATGAAACTGAGAATGGCCAGAATTCTATGTATTCTAGATTTTTGTATCCTCACACTGAAGCTTCGACGATCAGAGTTTATTGAAAAATGAAAGACTTGTGGGTTCAAAGGAACTGCGAATTGCTAAGATAGTCTGGATTCAAGACTTGTTTTCCCAGCAAGAAGCAGCGCGAATCACTCTTGTATGACGATAGGAAGACTTGTAGATTCAAAGAAACTGAAAGTTTGCGAGTTTCCTAATCTATTCGAATTCCAAATGTGCATTCTAATTCAATTCCATTGCAGACCAAGAGAAGATGGCGGGCGAGATCTGCAAGGCGTTCGAGACGGCCGGTGGGTTGATTTATTTTTTGATTAATGAATTAGCTAATTATTTAATTATTAATTATTAGGGCTGTTGATTGGTTCATTAGTTTTCATCATTTTCGAGCAATTTCCTTGTATCATCATTGCTTCGGGCCTGACTGTTTGACGTAGTAGCGATGGAACGCGGATTTGCAAGCTCACTCGCTTCCTAGAAGTGCGATGAAATAGAATCATGTTGTACTGCACGTCCACAAAGGTGTTTCGGTACTGACTTATGTACATGTCGAGCTGCCCTTCTAGAATAGAGACACCGAATCGATTGGAATGAAAACCCTATCACCGTCCCTCCTTTGCTAGGCGCCATGATTTACTGCTATTGAAGGCCGAGTAAAGGCGTGGCTGATAGAGTATCTGACTTTCATCTGATCTTATCGCGTATCAATCAATTCTGCTCATCTTATCTTCCATCTCTGCAGGCATAACTCCGCCCCTCGAGTTTTGATATTTTATGGCTTACACTATTAATGGGTCAAGGGTGCTACCATGGCGCGTGGATATCACTCTATGTCATGTCATCAAGATCTTATCACCTGATTATAATCATCTCCTTATCAGGCGTGGCTCCTCCCGAGTTTTGATATTTTTACAGCTTACACTTTGAATGGATCTCGGGTTCTGAGACTATCTATGAGTTATCATTACGATCTAATCATCTGATCATAATCATCTCAGGCGTGACTCCGCCTCCCGAGCTCAAGGAGATGTTCGACAAGTTCAAGGCGGAGATGGAGGCGCAGGGCAAGCAGGTGCACCTGGGCGGACGAGGGTGAGTATTGGTTGATTGATTGACCGCGACGCCCCATATTGGACGCGTCGCGGTCGTGCACTTATTCAGAGTTTGGTGGGGACTTGGAAGATGACCGTGTCGACCAGAGTATAGTAAGCTTTGTATCTAACTGATGTAATTTACGCAACAGGAAGGTTCGAAATGGAAGAGAAAATGTGCATGGTTGTTAGAGGTTTCGATCAGATCACATATTCAGTCCCCGGTCTCTACGATAATGCGCCGGTGGAATGCGTCCCGAAAGAAATGTTTAAAAAAAAACATTGATCCTAATCTACCGTATCTGTGCAGATTCGACGGCTCCGGCTACAAGTACGACGACACGGAGGCGGACAACCAGGCGTCCCAGCGCAAGATGGCCAAGCTGCTGATGGGCGTAGAGAACGGATTGGTACGGTAGTTTTCGGTATTGATTCATTGATTGAGTGTTTGGAGTGCGGTAGGCGATCGCGGAGTGATACGAAGGGCGATGTGAGAGTACTGTTGGATGGTAGTACTGTAGGATTGTTCATTGTAGCTAAAGCGAATTTGGACGATTGCAATGGGAACATTTGAGGAGATCTAGTACACGCGCTGATGCTACGAGTCACCATGTGCAACTGTTTCCCAGTTTTATTACTACCCTGGTTCCTGGAACGGAGAATGGTTAATCTCCTTGTGGTATTCAAACTACTGTAACCTGAAGATACCGTAGGTTACCGTAATCAATAAATCGATAATCAATCGATAACTGACTGAATTGCAGGAGGACGACGACGACGAGATGGACGACCAGCTGAACTCGCTGATGAGGAGCAAGACCAGGGTGAGTGGAGGGTTACGGTAGAGGAGGGGTACGGTAGGTATTGATTGATTGGAAAGGGATACGGTAGTAGTATCGAGTAGTTGAGGCAGGATACGGTAGTATCGTTTTTTACGGTAGTAAGTCGCTCATGAGGAGCAAGACCAGGGTGAGTGGAGGGTTACGGTAGAGTACAATATGGGAGAGGTTGAGTACGGTAGAGATACGGTAGGAAGACTCTGGAGATGGTGTTAATAGGAAGTTCGAATCGAGTTATGTGTGGATTCCGAGTCGGCCAACCAAGAAGTAGGAACCCGGAGAATTTTGCGCCCGCGTAGTTATCAAAAGTCTCTTGATTTGTCTTGAGTAGTTCTGCAGTCGGTTTATCTCAACAACAAAATAATCGTCGAGGCGTGAGTGTAAGGGGAGACGCGTGATTGTTTCAGGTTTCTCAACCATTTTATCCTTTTATGAGATGAGACGAATTTCGTCTCATAAAAGGATAAAATGAATAGCCTGCAGAGGATAAAATGAATAGCCTATGAATAGCCTGCAGGATGCCCTTTTCAAATCCAATTTTGAAATATTTAAAAAAAATTTCATTCTCGAGTTACAGCTGGTCAAAGGTGGTCGCTTCAGCGATTTTTCTCAAAACTCGCCTCACAAGAAAAATCATAAGTCCGTTCAAAATGAAGATTTTGGCTCGTTCTTGACTCCAATCGAAAGAGGAGACCTCGAGCAACATTACAACAATTATAAACTCATTCCTAGTCCTTGCGCTGGTTCGGAGCAGTCGGGCGACGGTCAAAATGGTGTAATTATGGGGATACCGAATTCCCCAACAAAAGTTGATAATTTTTGAAAAGTGTCAATATAGGTCTAAAAAACCACCACAAAGCTAAGCTTCATCGAATGGAGAAAAAAAATGGCGCTCACTTTAGTGTGAAGACGTTGGAAAAAGTTTTTAAAACAAACACTTTGACCGGTCCAATTGTACTCAAATGTGTTCGAATTTGTTGAAAACGATCACAAACAAGGATTAAAAGCCTCAGGGAGCACATGCCAAGGGTTTCCGAGGGTCAAAATTGAGATTCCAACTCGCGGTGACTCGTATGTTCATGGCCGTCAAAATCGACATTCTAAAAGCATTTAACCCGTCAAATGACCGCCGTAGGGATGCATTTTCATGTAGAACTCGAAAATCGACCATAGAGACCCATATGGGCAAATCTAAGAGCTTGGCTGTGTCTGTATTGCCTTCAGTGTGAAGACTCAAGAAAGCTGCTAGGAAACTTATACGTTCGCTTCATTTGTAAATCAAAAAAAGGTGAAATTTATCGAAAATGATCTTTATTAATTATTGAAAGTCTCGAAAGTCACTTTTCAGGGATTTTCGATGGTCAAAAATGAAATTCCAACTCATGGGGACTCTTGTGTTCACGTGTGTTGGAATTGACATTTCAAAAGCATTTCTTTCGTTAAATGACCGCCGTAGGGTGAATTTGCATGTAGAATTCGAATATCGACCATAGGGACTCATATGGTCAATTGCCTGGTCAATGCCTTGACTGCATGTCCTCTAATGTCCCGACCCAAAGAATAGTTTGTAAAGCAAACTCTTTAACCGAACCAACAAGAACCAAATGTGCTCAAATTTATCGAAAACGATCATAAACAAATAATAAAAGCTTTTGGGGGCACATTTGAGGGGTGACTGTTGGTCAAAAATGAGATTCCTACTCATGGTCTCTCGTTTGGTCACGTGTGTTAGAATTGACATATCAAAAGCATTCCTTCCGTTAAATGTCCGCCGTAGGGACGCATTTTCATGTAGAACTCAAAAATCGACCTCAGATTTGGTCAAACCCCGGTCAATGCCTTGACTGCAATAGTAAATTTCAGGTGATTCCGAGTGTCAAAAAAAAATACGGTTCCATCTCATTGGCGACCCGCAAGTTCATGATCGTCTCACTTTTAAATTTCAGGCAATTGTTTATTTTGTTTACCCCCAAATTTGCTGTTCGCTTAGTTCACGTCATCTCACCACTAAAGCGCTGGGTTACAAGTCAGACGATCATGGCTTGCGGTCGCCAAGGAGATGAACCGTATTTATTTGACACTCGGAATCACCTGAAATTTATTAATGCAGTCAAGGCATTGACCGGGGTTTGACCAAATCTGAGGTCGATTTTTGAGTTCAACATGAAAATGCATCCCTACGGCGGACATTTAACGGAAGGAATGCTTTTGATATGTCAATTCTAACATACGTGACCACACGAGAGACCATGAGTTGGAATCTCATTTTTGCCCAACAGTCACCCCTCAAATGTGCCCTCAAAAGCTTTTATTATTTGCTTATGATCGTTTTCGATAAATTTGTGCACATTTGGGTACTGATGGATTTTCGAATTCTACATGAAAATTCAACCCTACGGCGGTCATTTAACGAAAGAAATGCTTTTGAAATGTCAATTCCAACACACGTGAACACAAGAGTCCCCATGAGTTGGAGTCTCATTTTTGACCATCGAAAATCCCTGAAAAGTGACTTTCGAGACTTTTGATAATTATTAAAGATCATTTTCGATAAATTTCACCTTTTTTGAATTACAAATGAAGCGTTTTCAACAAATTCGAACACATTTGAGTACAATTGGACCGGTCAAAGTGTTTGTTTTAAAAACTTTTTCCAACGTCTTCACACTAAAGTGAGCGCCATTTTTTTTCTCCATTCGATGAAGCTTAGCTTTTTGGTGGTTTTTTAGACCTATATTGACACTTTTCAAAAATTATCAGCTTTTGTTGGGGAATTCGGTATCCCCATAATTACACCATTTTGACCGTCGCCCGACAGCTCCGAACCAGCGCAAGGACCAGGAATGAGTTTATAATTGTTGTAATGTTGCTCGAGGTCTCCTCTTTCGATAGGAGTCGAGAACGAGGCAAAATCTTTATTTTGAACGGACTTATGATTTTTCTTGTGAGGCGAGTTTTGAGAAAAATCGCTGAAGCGACCACCTTTGACCAGCTGTAACTCGAGAATGAAATTTTTTTAAAAATATTTCAAAATTGCATTTGAAAAAGGCATCCTTCAGGCTATTCATAGTGCATTTTGGAGATCTGTAGGAACAACTTTTGGCGGCACTAGGTCGGATGAGAACTATTTCGCAATACCGTCTCTGACGTAACAGTTGTCTCTCGCCTCCCAAAGTTCTCATCCGACCTAGTACCCTTTTGGCATACCGCCGCGGGGTCTGGAAAGTGGGTGATTCTATCGCGATTCGTCTCTTATAACTGCAATGCAATTTCAATATTTGGGATCTTGCCTCTTCAAACAATCACTCAATTTATTCCATGGTTATTTTTATTTTACCAAAATATTTAATTATACTAATTTATTATTCACAGATCATCGACGCGACCACCGCCGGCGTGAACGACGTGGTGAAGATGAGTAAGAGAGTGGAGGAGAAGGTGGATGAGGTGAGGATTCTCGATTCACAAGGTTGAAGAAACAAAGGGATTGAGGCTACGGGCGCCACATTACTGTGTGAGGGATGTATAGAGTCAATGAATGTAGGGAGTAGGCTGAGCCATAAAGTGAAGTTGATGTGAGTGGGTAGAGGAGAAGGTGGATGAGGTGAGCGAATGAGAGGGGGAGTTGAGGTTTTCCAGAGGGTACAAGAACATTGCAGTGTGCCTACTTTTGATGGCAAAAGCAGGACCTCTTAATTTTGTACAAAAAATAGTCGCTCTTTCCGATTAGATGAATGTTTCACGAGTAGGCCATAGTTCTGATGAGTATGATCGGCCAATGGAAGAAAAAAACCGACCTTACAAAAAAAAAGAGAAAATGTTAGAAGAAAAAATGTCAGCATCAATAAATTCTCCTTCTCGGCAATCTTTTTCTGAGAAAAAAATCCATAATAGTGCCTCGGAGATACTGCCTCCTCATGTACCTACTCCTCTCTCGTTCTTACCCTAATGCTACTCCTCTTTTCAGGCCAAGGCACGCGCCCAGCAACTGGCTTCAAAGATCGCCACCGCAGTAGCCGCGTCGAACAGCGAGAAGAAGAGCAACGTCGCCCTCGCGACGGAAGCGATTATGAAGGGCACGGAACCGACGGAGATCAAGAGGAGCGCGGCGGATATTGTGAGTGAGGGCGTGCTAGGAGCGCCGGGTTAGGGAGGGGGGAAGGAGGTAAGAGCGACGTGTCGGGTGTAGGTTTGTACTTGTTGCCCTACCTACTCGCTGAGCGCTAGTGCTGCACGAATGAGTTTTGAGTGGAAGGTTGCTGCTTTGAACAATTCATTCTTGAATTCCTGTTGGTGAAAAAAAACTAGATGATTTACTTCGCTGATCCGGTGAAATAGCGAACGCACCCTCTTCACTGGAAGTGCAGCGGGCCGATACAAGACGCGCACCTGTAGGATGTGTAATACGTTGTGGACATGGCGGGCTATATAATCAACCTCTCTCATTGCTTAATAACTAATTAAATTGGTTACTTATTAACACTAATTGCAGGCTCGAGCGCGCGCCGCCCAGATCTCGGAGGGCCTCACTCACATCGCCAGCGAGGGACCGCCGGATGTGAGTTATTGATTGATTACGGTAGTTATTGATAGGATACCGTAACCCACAAACTATCGACAACTGACCTAATTTGCAGCTCAACGCGCAGTACGAGGAGATGCAGTACTTCGAGGAGGAGCTGGACGTGAACGACTTCCCGCAGCAAGTCAGATACAGGATCTGCAGCAGAGTGAGTTTATGGATTTGCAAAGTGTTTTCCAAAATGTTATTGACAATGGAGCACATGACAATATTCATAGCATAGGTGGAACGCCGAAGATGCTTGAGGATGAGCCTCTCTTTCCTGGATTTGGGTATTTAAATGGAATTAATCAATTAATTAAGCTTAATTAATTACACTAATTGCAGGACGTCGTTGGGCAGATCTGCGACCTGGCCGAGGTGGGCATGAGCATCAAGGGCACGCACTGCCCGGCTGGAAAGGTGAGGACGTTTGGAACTTCTCTGTTTTTTGGTCCGGGCTGCGACCGCTCTGAATGCGCACGAGGTGGAGAATGAAAATGATAGGGATAGAATACTCTGCAAGAATAGCCTCGGCCAAAAAACGGAGAGGTGCCGGACGTTTTTGATAGTGTTGACGAAACAAGCACTAGCAAGGTGTAGCGCGATTGTAGTTGACAAAGGCCTGATCAATAGTTGTTAGAGGTTTTGAAAGAGTGAGCATCAAGGGCACGCACTGTCCGGCTGGAAAGGTAAGGGGAGGTGGGGTGTTTCGATGGGTGAAATATCAACGTAGCGATCTTTCCGGTTTTTGTTTAGGCAACTAGTGATGCAAGTGGTGATGTGAAGTTGTGGTCTTTCCGCTAATTGGAGATGACGTCGCGGTGGCAATATATTATATATTAAATATATTTTCTGCGAGTCGGAGTGCAAAAATGATTGATGTCTTTTGCAAGCGTTGGGAGGTTTCAATGATGCGTTATTAATGTATCTTATTTTCGAACTCTGATGATTAGAATGTTTCCTGTTCCAGCATCACTATTAGGTGTGGCAGTACGACTAGCATCATTGAATCGAACAAGCCTCGCTAGAAAACCACAATTAAAATGAATAATTAGAATCAATCGATCTACCGTAATCTCAACTCTTTCCTTGCAGGAACCGAAGGAGGGCGAGCGGCGACTGACGATTCTGCTGGAAGCGAGAGACGAGAGGCAGCTGAAGAGGGCCAAAGACGAGATCCTGCGAATCATGAAGGAGACGATCAGGCAGTTGGTGAGTATACGGTATTACATGGGGGTACGTTAGGGGTACTGTAGTCAAAGAGATGAGGGTGCGGTAAGCCGGGATTTGGAGTGGTACGGTAGGGGTTGTGAATGATTAGAGATCCTGCGAATCATGAAAGAGACGATCAGGCAGTTGATGTGCGGTAGAAGGGGTACCATAGGACTACTGTAGTCAAAGATATGAGGAATACTGTGGCCGGCATGACGGTAAGGAGTGTCGCGATAGGGGTTGCGGTTGTGTTGGCATTTGCACCTTGTAACACTGTGCTTCAGGTTGGGTGTAAAAGGATCAGTGTTCTCTGGTTTCGATTACTACGGAAACGTTATTACAATATTATTACAGGCCCAGCAGAATCGCGGCGGCCCACAGGGACGTTACAAGGTCACGTAATCACCGACTGCACCCTCTTCATTCTGCACACTCCCTCACTCTCCCTGCCTAGCGAGACCTCATTTGTTATTGAGAAGTTTTACCCCTAGACTCATTTGGAATATTGATCATCAAAACTTTTCATTCATTCGCTTTTCTGTTGTCTAATATTCGATGCGAGAAGGTTGTCTGTTGCATACTGTGTAGTTTCTGATAAATATGAGGACGGATAAAGGTGATGTTGGAATGGAGGAGTGGAGGAGAGAATTGTACCGGTTGCATGGAGGCTGCCGTATACTTGTATTAGATATTGTATGTTGCATTCAGAAGTTGAGAGACCCGATAGAGACTAGGTGAATTTGAGCCAGCTTCAGTACATGTTATGATGTTGCTGGCCTTTGGTGCGAATTACATCGTTTCTGTTTTGTTTAGTCCGAAAAGCTGGACAATTGCACTGGTGTGGGTGCTGATTGAGATCATTAGTATGTGTAGTGGAGAATAGGCTGATTTTCGATGCACCTGGAACAGTGAAACTACGTAGCATAAAATAATTCTGATTATTTTGTCAATTAATGATATTGCATCGGTCAATGAGGTTCGTAATTCCTTGTAAAATAAATTCGCAAAGGTTCGATGGCTTATTGAAGCTTACTGAGAATTGATGCGTTTTCTCCTTGACGGATGAGTGTCTGATCCACCTCGTTCATTCTCTTTCAAAATCCAAAAAATTTGATATTTAAACTGCAATTTTTCCCCATCAATCGATCCTTTTTAGTTCAGATGAATCGCGATCACACCATTCCCAGAAGGAATCCGATTAATATTCGGAAGACTAGAAAAGAAATGAAGAAGGAAAAGAAGGGCAAAGAGAATGTGAGCTGGTTTCGTTTTGTTTTTGGCTATTGAAAAATTCGGGAACATATGTGATCACTACCGCCGGTGACCCCCATGCTCGACCTCGCCAACACTATTCCGAGGTCGCCCCAGGTGCTTGTGACCTATGCGTTGCTATTTTTTCATTATTCTTATACAGTTACTGTACTTGCTTACGTAATAGAGAATGTTCGAAGGGTAGATGGACGAGAAGGACTTGGGTGCGGCGGGAGCCTAATCGATAGAAGATTGCAGAGATCGATCGAAGATCCATCGAAGACCCACGAAATCGACAAAATCGTTCTCAAAATCGGAGATAAGAAGTTGGATGCGTCTAAGACGGTAGGGGGTTCACAATTTAGAAAATCCCCACTGCGTTCCGGATTCCCCTAGTACGAAGTTCGTGTGAGACCTATCTTCCCATTGGAACGTTGCCAATTTCATAGTGCGATTCAGTTTTTCCTCGTTTTTCTCTGCGCTCTCTTTCTCTCGCTCCCGCCTCAAAGAACGCAGTGACCCCTGTCCTTTAGTGACTACAGGTAGTGACTTTAGTGACTCGTTTAGGGACACTGGATGCTTACTGAAAGGCCGAAGATTTAGGCCCGTTCTGATGGGATATTTGCAGGTTTTCTCCAAGTGTTCGCCTGTCTTTCACTCTATGATCTTCGGAGATTCTAGAAAGGGCAAAGATGAACTTGAGATCGAAGACGTCGAATACAAGGTCGGAATTTGATTCGAATTTTTGGAATATTCATAACTTATGACTTTTAAGGAGTTTCTCACTCTATACCGCCTGATCTACCAGAGAAAGTATGCGCGAGTCACGGGTAATCGATTCTAATTTATAAAATTGAAAACTAATATAAATTAAAATCTTAAATTTCAGATGCCGCAGTGAACCTGGCTGAGCGATTCAAGATCAAGGTATGTTTTCATATAAACAACTTCGAAACCGTTAAGCAATGTTTAATTTATGTAGGTTGTGCAGCAGGTTTACATTATGTTCGATAATCAGACAGATAATAATGGGCACTCCGGCAACTCTCCGTGCAGTGGGGTGAAAATAGTAGATTGAGATTTAGTGATTCCCTAAATGGAATAGTTTTTCGTCGGGGGTTGGTTATGGATGGCGGATAAGTGGGTATTAGCCAATGACCGGAGATGTGGAGGAGTGCCGGAACTTCTGTACTTTTTGGCTCAGGATCTCCCTCACTACGACCGCTCTGTTTGAGAAGTGAGGCGGAGAATGAGAATGACAGGGATAGAATTCTCCATCAGAAGAGCTGGCGCCAAAAACAGAGAAGTACCGGAGGAGAGAATAATTTATTTATATTTATGCGAGTTCACGAGGAGAAACGCGGTACAATAGGAAATATTATTAAATTCAATGAAGCGTCGTAGAATAGCAGGTAATGGGCGGATGTGGGGTCACTCAGGGAAATTGGTCAATATTCCGGATTTTACTACTAGCCTTGCCGCTCTGGGGAAGAAACTGTGGGGTCTGTAGTTCGAGGGGGATACACTATTTGTGAAATTGATGATAATGGCATTCATCGCAGCACATCATGCAGAGGGCTGAGGCGTATATTATCAAGTCGAGTGCATTCGATACGATGAGAAAGCTGCGTCTCGCCGATGAATACGATCTCGCCAACCTCAGGGTACGGTACTATTGATTTTTATTGATTTCGAAAATTGAGATATCCACCAATTGAAAGTGTTTCCATCACTTTTGGAATAGTAGCGTAGCGAAGTTTATTGCTAGTATAATTCAAATATCTTGCACTATTCCAGGACTACTCCCTCGATTTGATGGCCGGTCGTCCCTCGCATGCGCATGCGCTTATGGAGGTGAAGTATATTTATTTCTGGGGACATTTGGGTTGCAGGTTCGGAATCGGAATTTCCGACATGTTACCAGAAGGTTAGTGATGAGAAAATGTTAGAGAGACAATATGCAAACCGAGTCGGAATTTCCGACATTTGTTGGAAATCCCGGGATTTTTGGGTAATTCCGATTCCGAACCTGCATTCCTAGGGGACAATACGTAGGATGAGAACTTTGATAGGGCAGAGACTAGTGATATGCCAGAGACGGAATTGTGAAATAGTTCACAACCGACCTAGTATCTTTCTGAGTAAAGTTAGACGTACGAATCGTTCGATTCATTTGCAATAAAGAAATCCATGATCTAATATTTGTAGATGCCGGAATACGCTACCTTCTCTGCTGATACGAGGGCTGCTATCAACCAGAGAACTGTGCCCCGTAGAATGCGATTGCCTTGAGTGCTTATAATGTATACTAATAGTTTACCGTTGCAATGAGACCTTATTCTAGTCATAACCATCTCAAGTTACGAGTTTTAACCTTACTTACCTTGTTTATATTCTACATTGACTACCTTGCAATACTCAATTTTTCATGTTTGTACATTGACGAATCTTTAGCCTAATTTTAAATCCCCGCTGTACTTATTCGATGTTAAAATGACATCACCTAATTTATTATTATCGATATAACTCACATGTGCAGAAAGTTGTGCTCAATCTAATCGGTTGTTACTCTATCAATTCCAGTATTGCTTATTTACGTTCCAATTAATCTGCCGATCGATAAATGCTTTTTCGGAAAAGACTTCAACACGGAATAATGTTGCGTCTGTTGCTTTGAATCTGTCGAATACTTTGAAATAGTTACTTCTGCAGTTGAGAAAGCTTGATAGGAATTTCTGGAGTTAGTATTGTATTTACAGTAATGTGATAGCTATTGTGCCCATGAGGAAAGTTTTTTTTGTTTTGACTTCTTGTGTAGTCTGACATTGCGCATTTAGTCAAACGTCATTCGTAGCTGCGCATTTCATCCCATCATCATTTTTTTCTGTTTCAGTATTACAATATTTATCAGTGTCGCTTTAAATGCGCAGATCAAGATGGGTCTCAGGATGGGATAGGTTCTTCTCTTTCGATCATCATTTGGTCAGGTTCGAGGTGGGAAAATCGAAGTGTTTCAGGATGATATTCAATCGTCAATTCGTTCTCCGATGGGAAATCGACAATGCGACAGCGAGATTCGCAACGACAAAAGTGGAGTCGGGAGTATTCGAGGAGGGAGGATTGAGCTGGTGAGCAATCATTTATTCATAATTTGAGAGGAGGGCTTTGTCAGAAAAGATAGCAGCAATTAGTGAACAATTGTTTTATGAATCAGTAGACGGGTATTTCGGTGAGCGGTCTCGTGTTTGCTAGACAATCGCACAAGAGCACTTTTAGGCAATTTCCGTGTTGCTAATGCAGAAGATTTAGGCTCGTTAATGCATCGAAATATTCGACAGTGGAATTATCATTTCCAGGATGCTTACTGCTCAGCGTTTCTGGACGCGAAAGGCGAGGCTCACCGTGGCCTTGCTTGGAGACCCCTCGCGACCGTGGAAGTGTGAGGCAAGAGTGGAGCAGATCAAGTGCGTTGATGGAGGAGACTGCGTGTTCGAGCAGCACATGGTGCGTGATTACTCGCTCCTTATTTGAAGTGTTCTGAAATGTTTGAGGACTATAGGCTTGACCAAAGCCCGTGTTCAACGTAATACTGCAAGAATACATTTGATCTCCACACTATGCAGTACGTGCCCGATCGCAAGCAGTGCCGCTGGGCGTGTGAAACCGAGTGGCAGTGGAATGACCTCTCTGATATGGTATTATGGTATTTTTAATTAACTTAATTGTATATAAAAATAAGAGAAACATGATGAATATTTTGAAAATTTCGACTGCTCATGATCCAATCGCTCCAGGCCATCAACAATGGTGACCACGTCACGTTGGAGTTCCGCATCAACATCATCAGCTCGGAAAAGTATGTTGATTAAAGTCGTCTACTTCCATATTACGATCGACCATTGTTAGCATAATTTCCTAACATTCCTGTTCGTATTGTGCGTAAATTTTAAAATCTGTTAGAAGATCGATTGCTCCAAATTTCTGTTCTCTAATCGCTTCATTTTCAGTTGCACGGAGGTGGTTGAACCGGGCCGCTGGGGTGTCCCGCAAGAATCTGGCAACTTCGTGCTGAAGTTCGGCGATGGCATGTTGTACGTGAACAAGCATGTAGGTTTAATTTAATTTAATATTAAAATATTCAAAGACTGCAAAACATTTTTGACAAGATGGAAACCAAAAGCCCCGTTTTTGCTCTCTCAATAAAAAAATCCAAAATTGCAGCTGCTTGCATTGTACTCTCCGGTCTTCCGCAATCTCTTCTGTGGAGAATTTGCTGAGATGATCAAAGACGAAGTGGAAGTGAAGGATGTCGTCTATGAAGTGAGTGACCGTTTTCGAAATGGTTGAATTTGTGGTGCTAGTGGTGTTTTAGAGTGAACATCCACCCCTGACCACCAATCCTGGCCAGGGCAATAACAATTAACCCGCAAAGTTTGTAATACGTTAATCATTAAGGAATTCATCGATCTCCTGAACGCGTTGCACTGGTGCGACATCACTGGTAATAGATTTCACTTGATTTATTCGAGCTCTTTCTAATCTTATTCCTCTTATTATATCAATTATTGCATCTCAGACCGCACTGCGATGCACATTCTGAAGCTGGCTGATAAATTCGAGCTCGAGGTTTGACCGAAACGTTTGTATATTTTGTTTTGTTTTTGTTGAACTGATTATCTTGAAAGACAGATGTAAACATTTCTTCTGCATATTTAGAACAGTACTTGATACATCTGTTCCTCCTATATTTCACCCGTCATTTTATTGGAATTTAAATGCGTTGGATGATATTTTTTTCAGGGAGAATTGGGCCGGGCTTTGGACCATCTCATGAAGTCTCCGAGATTCGATGATATCATGGTCGTACTGAGAACTGTCGACAAATTCAACTTCGTCAAACAGCGGGTACTGTAATTTTCTTATTGTGATGAACCAGGATTTAAAAGCAGTGATTGTGAGAAGAGGCACAGCATTAGTTAGATTTTTTTTAGCTCTTTTAAATGGTTAATCATTTAATTGTAGGCGCAGTGTCTCGACTCGTTCGCCAGTGTCACTGAGCTGGCTAACCTGCAGGTTCGTTTTTTTTCATTTCTCGCTCAACACTGAACTCGATGTTTTTTCTGTCATGTAGAGATTTATTGTTTTGTATGGAGCTGCTGTAGTTTTGACTCTAACAACATAGAATCACTTGGATTCTTTCGTCTATGAAGCAAATTTTCAAGCCAAATTTTCCTTCAGACGTCTCCTGAGTACGCCAACTTCTCTGACGAGACGAAGGCTGCAGTCTGCGATAGAATCGAGAAGTGGCCAACCGAGCGACTCAGTGAAAGCGACAGTGAATAATTAGATTACGAGCGAAGAATCTATGAGTTTGAGCCATGTGTGAAATGTAAATAACTTGTTTTAACCCTTTCTTGTCGATGTAATCGTTTCTTTCTCTACTCACCAAGTGATTTTCGGATTGTAGATTGCTTTCAATTAATAAACGAGTTTCGTAATTTTTGATGCAAATGGTTTCGCAAAGGTTTGGTTGCCTTTATCTCTATCTGAACATCCTTTTATTGCTGCTCTTTTTTCATTCTTTCGATAAATGAAAGATCGAGAAAGAGCGCTGAATTATTGAACCATTCATGCTTGAAGGATGACTGACGATTCCAAATTCGAAATTCGATGGCCGATCGATAATGCGAAGGAGCGTATAACGAAGGAAAAGTTTGAATCGGGAGTATTCACGAAGTGGGGATTCAACTGGTAAGCTATTGCTTGAATTTTTGCACACTCTTAGTGCACACTCATACACACTCTTGGTCAATAACAGTCTACTTCTTGCATTTGTTAAGCCTTTTTTCAACTGTCAGCACGTAATCGGGGATCCTTCCTTAAATTTGCATACCTTTTCATAACAATGCAATTCATTCCAGGATCGCTAGTATCGAGCCGTACGACTTCAATGATCATCTTACCCTCGGCTTGGTACGCTGATTTTTTAGATATTGTTTTATTCGGCGATATCGGCACAAGTAGCATGAGACTGTTCGAATGATGAATCAGACTAACTGTTCCATATCCGAATCCCGCCCCTTTCCAATTCTACCATGTCAGTCGAGTGTGGTGGAAGGATAAAGAGATGTGACCTCAGATCGCTCTCGTTTCCCCTTTCGCTTTCACCGGCTCCTAGTTGGAGGCCGACTCTTCCTACTAGTACTTCCGTCGTAAGGATTCTGTCGTCAAAAGACTCTCTTCTGGTTGCCATTTATCGGAGACGACACCTAAGCTTTGATTGGGAAGCTTAGAGAATTATACCGTAGCACGGGAATAGTACATAACGATATTATTTTCTTTATTTAAATTACTGATGCATGTAAAAGAGGACAGCGAGAGTAGTCATGATCTATTTCCCAGCCCTGCCGTGGACCCGGTCCGCACGAGCAGGGGCTGTTCACTCTGAAATGTGACGCGGACCACTGCGGGACGTGGAATTGCGATGTGGAGCTGTACGCCGACGTCATCTTCCACAAGGAATGCCGTGGCGTGATGGAAGAGTGGGGCATAACTGGCGTTGACGTGGTATGATCTTTTTGCAAAAATTTTGATGGCAATCTTTCATATTGTATGGTGAAAGATGAATATGTAGCATCACTACCTTCCGAGATATTGATTGATATTGATATGAATGATATTGAACGGCATTTGTTGCTATTATTATTATTTCTAGTATTGATTTCAGCCTCGAGTTCGATTCGATAAGACCAAGAACCTCTGGTTTCACGTCTTCTGGTTCGACTTCCTGAATAATGTAAATATCTTTATTAATTTAATTATTTATTTTATTTTGATCAATGCTCGTCCGTCAAATTTTTCAGATACTTGTCGAAAACTGCTGGGGATCAATGGTTATCAAGATGCTCAGATCGGTCAAGTACGCTATTTAGAATCATCTCTTTGGCGTTCGGTAGACAAAGTCCTCGAAAGAATTCATCACGAAATAAAATTGTATCAATAAGTGACCATTCAAAAGTCAATGGGTCTACTTTTTCGGAGGTGAAGTGAAGTTGTTTATTTCAGCAACTCTCCTATCGCTGATCCGGACAAATTCTCAGCCCCGGATGACATGAGTAACGTCATTCTGAAGATTGAGGATAAGAAGATTCATGTGTCCAAGGAGGTATTCATTGTTTTATAGTGTATAGTAATTCTGAAATTGTATTTTGCCATTTGATGAGTTTTTCCTCGGTTGAATGCTGAATTCACTCTTTTTTATTAGATAATGTTGAAGATCACTAACTAACGAAGAATGCCAATTTCAGTATCTGTCTATCCACTCTCCAGTCTTCAAAGCTATGTTCTACGGAAATTATTCTGAGAACGGAAAGGAGGAGATTGAGCTCAAAGATGTCGTACATGAGGTCTGTCAACCGAATAAAGTCAAATCGACTTTGTAGAGTAAAACATTAGGATTAGCTCAAAACTGATCAAATTCGTCGTTAATTCTATCAACTATGTATTGTGTTTAAAAACTTCCGAAATCTCTCTTATTTTTCAAGGAATTCATCGACCTCCTGAATCTGATCTACCCTGGAACCATGAAGATCACGGGTAATAAATTATTTTGTATATTTTTAATCCCGAACCCTATTTATTTATGTTATTGCATGTCAGACCGCACTGTTGTGCACATTCTGAAACTTGCGGACCGATTCCAGTTGGAGGTTTGTTTATTTCGTCGGTTCAACATTTTTTCCAAGTAGTGTTTTTTATGCTGAACTGGTTAGTGATGGGGTGAAAGATGCATTCATTGTTAGGTGTTAATATAGACAATTTATCTTGCAGAATGGTATAATGTTCCGAAAATGAATACATCTCGTTTCCAATTTAAAGAAACGACATTAAGCATCTCGTGGATCAATCGAAGGAGCATCTCATTCTATCGAAGGGAATCGATCCAGTGACGAAGATTCTCACTGCGGAGCAGTACTGTTTCGCCGAGGTACGGTATTTTGTCGGGGTACGGTATTTTGATTGGGGTACGGTATTTTGTCGGGGTACGGTATCGGTCAAGTGAATCTGCGATATGGGAGTAATATTGGTCGCGACATGCAATTCATAGCATTCAGATTTTATACTATCCATTAGTTATTCCGATCGAAAAGGGAACCGTATTATTCAATCGATTTATTGTTTCTCTATTTGCATTTACTCTCTCAGGGCCTCATCTTGTATGCAAGTGATAAAGATCTCGTCAACATCAAGGTTAGTGGTTTTCTCTTTCCCCATTTGTGGTATTTTTTGTGAGAAACAGGCTTATTATTTTTGCAAAACATTACAGTATCAATTGAATGCATCAGTATTCAGGTTGATAAAAACTGTATCCAGGCTTCTCCTGAGTTCGCCAACTTCTCTGACGATACGAAGGCTGCAATCTTCTATAGAATCGATAAGGATTCAACCCCAGTGAATTGATTACGAGTGAGTTTGAGCCATTTGTGATATGTAATTCACATGTTTTATCCCTGTTCCGTCGATGTAATCGTGTGTTTCTCTGCTCACTAAGTGATTTTCCGATTGTAGTTGTTTTTCGTTGATAAATGAGTATCGTAAATCGTTGTGAGCGTGTTCGCAAAGGTTCCATGGCCTCCATCGTTATTTGGCCCTTTGTTTTCCTGTTTATTTTGTAATTTTTGTCGTTTCTGGAGCACACTCCAATGTGCATATGAGTAATATTTTCTGACTTTTGTTTCGTTTTTTTTTAAATACAGGCTCGAGATGTCTCGAAATCCAGTGGATGAACTCGTTGATGGAATGGACAAGAAGGAACAGGTACTAGTTACACAGTTATGTAAAAAACTTTAAAAAAAAGAGTACGAAGAAATTCTACCCTTTTCGGGTGTCTTTCCCTGGAGAATTTCCACCTGAAATCGTTGAACAAAACCTTCTATTATCTCGATGTGGCCACTCGTTTCAAACTGAGATTGAACAAGCAATTGGATGCTGTTCAACTTTCGATCAAGAATACTGTGGAGGAAATATATGGATTTGTATGTTTATTTCTTGTTTGTGCTTGTTCTTGCTTTCCCTGTTAAAACTCGTTTACAGTTCGAGGGTAATGAGTTCAATTTGGTCGTTTCGATTGAAGACGACGATGAATCAATTGAATTTACTGCTCGCGGGGAGGAAGATTTCGAGAAATTGTTGTGCGGACTCAGTCGGCTGGCTCTCAATACTCATGTGACGGATAGAATCTATCTAAAGTGCCGCACCGAACCTACTCCGGTACTATTATTTACTCTATTAAACCCCGAGAATGAACATACTTTATGGTACATTGTTACTGTCATAAGCTTGTAAAATGGTGCAAAATGCACAAATATGCACATATATGTAATTTTTTTGAGAAGCATTATACTACTTCCAGCGTAACATCCAAATCATTGACGAATTTCTCAAATTCCATGGAGGCGGCTTCTATCTCGGTCTTGTACGTGTTTATTTTTTTTTTAAATACGTTTTCTGACCGGAGCGTATGACTCCTTGTTCATAGAGCATTCCCTTGAACATATCCAAAGCCGTAAAAATGTTACGAACTTCGTTCTCACTTTTTACCTGACGTTTACCTTTTTACCTTTTTTTGGCTGGTTTAATTGACAATTTCACAATGTAGCTAACAATTTAGCTATCTCTTTGATGTTCTCCAGAAAGAATCGTTAATGATCAAACATTTCAGTATGAAGTTGGTGTAGATGCAGTGGAGACATCGTCATTTCCCCAATTCGACTTCTCTCGTCTTCTGATTCTATCTCAGAACTTCGACACTTTTTGGACCAGTTTCAATTGCTTTTCAATCACAGTTCAGGATTTGAGATCTATGCATAAGGCGAGCCACTACATTTTCTGTTATTGATGCATTTTTGAAGTAATTACATTCTCTGTCGGCTTTATTTTCTCGGAGGCTCATAACGTTAAGATGTAGATATCATAAACCCAATCTCAGTTGCCATTTATTCATTTTAATTTCAGGCGATTCTCGATCGGTCTTGCAAAATGAAATACTTCAGTCTTTGCGACATCTCTCTATATGTACAGAGATACAGGTGGCTCTCTGTACCCTCTGGCGAACATGGCTCCTAGGGAGTGGTGGTGGCTCCCGACCAATGGTGTCTCCAAATCATTAAAAACGCTTCCACTTCAGTATGATACGGTGAAAAATGAATTGATAAAGTATCGGACTGTTTCTAACGTCTTCTTCCTCTCATAGCTGCCCAATGTGGCCACCGAGTCATTTTTCACATAAGGGCCCCCCTTATGTGAAAAATGGTAGTGGGGTTACGGGTATCAAAAAAGTGAGTCCGGATACAGTGATTCCAAAATGCCTTATTTTTCAATATGAGTCCCCTTACTCTCATTGTTTGAGAAACAAAAAAAGGTCGCCTAATTTTCACATAAGGGGGGACCCTTATGTGAAAAATGAGTCGGTGGCCACATTGGGCAGCTATGAATGGAAGAAAACGTTAGAAACAGTCCGATACTTTATCAATTCATTTTTTCACCGTATCATACTGAAGTGGAAGCGTTTTCAATGATTTGGAGACACCATTGGTCGGGAGCCACCACCACTCCCTAGGAGCCATGTGCGCCAGAGGATACAGAGAGCCACCTGTATCTCTGTACATATAGAGAGATGTGTCTTTGCGTGGCAAGAGAAGTCGAAGAATCATTTCTGAGTTCTTGCTTCGGAATCACCATCGAAAATGTGTATGAGGGTTATCCGCCTCTCACAAGAACTTATCGAGCTACGAATGAATCGATCAAGGCTTGTTTATTTTCTCTTTATAACATTGTTATCACAAGTGATTTAAAATGCTAGAAATGATAATCTTCTTTGCTTTCTGATCCACTCTCTACCGTTCGTGATTGCCTGTAAACATTTTTTTCCCATTATGTGAGGTGTTGTAATTCATTCGATTCAAAAACGAGCTGTAAAACCAACAGACGGTTTCAAATTCTAGGTCTATTCGGATGGGCCTGGAAAGGTTGCTTTACATCTCATTCTCAATGAAGACTTCGTCATTACTCATTTTCTCAGAAACGTCAATCGTTCAACTAGTTTACTCAACTATCGCGTTGTTGTCAAAACTGGGCTCATGAGTACTCGTTCTTGTGTTCCGATCAAGTACAATCATGCCTATCCCTTGATCCCTTAACTGAGTAATCGTTGATGATCTCCGTTCAATCTCTTTCGTGATAATTATATCGTTATTTATTTGGTAAGTTGCCTGATCTCTGTTTGATAAAAAAGTTAAGAAGGTTTTTGTTCCACATCTGGTTACAACTGGTTTGTCGCCTAGCATGTTTATCTGGTTTTTGAGTACGGTAAGCCATGGTGGAAGCTGATTCTGTAACAACCCTGGCAGCTTATCGATGCGTTTGAATATTTGTTCTAAGAATTTATCTTCTAACGTGTACATCCAGATGGCATTTCGCTGAATTTTGATTAAATATTTTGAACTGCAGGTCAGAGATGTCTCTAGTTGACGGTCTCGTTGATGGAATGGAGAAGAAAGAACAGGTATACTATTTTATTTATTCGATATCAATTGTATGAACATTCACATTTTTTAAACTCTAATTTTCCAGATCTCGTTCCCTGGTGAATTTCCACCAGAGATCGTCGACCGAATCTTTTATTACCTCGATCTGGAAACTCGTCTCAAACTGAGATTGAACAAAAGACTGGATCGCGTGCAACGCTCAGTCAAGAATCGAATCTCTCATATCGAAGGAGAGGTAAGATTTCATAATTTCGAATATTGGAACAACAATTCATTTCGACGATCACATCAATTTCTCGTACACGAACGGCATAATTTAAACTGATCTCGTCCTTGAACTGTTTTTGTAGGTGAACGAGCACGAATTTGAGTTTACCGTGTCACCGTCGATTGAGTACTTCGTCTCTCGGCGGACGCGACGCGGTCGCAAAGATTTGAGGAAATTGGCAACGGGATTTCGTCGTCTGGCTCTCAGGCGCTTCTGCCGTTGGTGGGGTCTCCCACTTTCCCCCTATCCCCTCCCTCTCATTCCCTCTCCCTCGCAAAGGAGAGGGCGGTCTCCCCTCTCGGAGGAGACCAAGTCCGCGGGGGCGAATGCTCCCCTCCCTCTCCTCCGGTAGGAGAGCGATGGACTGAACCAGAGAACTCAGAATCAGCACTTATATAGGTTTGGTTGGAATGTAAATTAGGATTGCGAGAGAGTGTTAATTTTGAGAGACGTAATCTGGTCTGAGTGAGTGACTTAATTGAGTTACGAGCAAATTGATTTTCATTCTCACTCATTCCTACGCGCGACAACCGCGCGGAGTACGTCGAGGGAGAGGGAATGAGAGGGAGGGGATAGGGGGAAAGTGGGAGACCCCACCAACGGCAGAAGCGCCGAATTGATTTTGCTTCTTTTATCCTCATTTTCCATTATTTGAAAGTGAGAATGAATTACTGGCTAGAGAGACGATAAAATGCGCGTGTGTATAATTGTTAGTCAATTCCCAGTAGTCACTCGAGTTGAAAATCCATTTTTTGCTAAGGAAACGTGTACCATAATAATAGTGAAACTAAAGTGTGCGAACGATTAAGTTTTCACGATTGCGTATGCTCATAACATTTTAGCGCGACAGTGAAGTCATCGAGCAACTTCTCAAATGCGAAGTGGATAAGTTATATATTTACGTAGATTATGAGGTACGTAACACCACGTGAAATTCGATTTCTATTTCATAGTGATTCTCCTCTCCAGGGTGTGCATCGCAATGATGAAGAACAAACCGTAGCGTGGTCCTTCCCGACATTCGAGCGATTCGATCGCTACCTCATACTCGGTCCCTGCAAGAATATTTCTGAAGTCAAAATCGAGCTCTTGTCTCACTCACTCACCGCTGAGGACGTGTGCTCTGTTCGAAAGGTGAGGCATGTTCATTGCACCCAATAACTTTCTTCTGTCTGGTGGGTGAAAAGCAGAACTGTGCTTGTTAGAATAGACTGTTGCAGACTGCAGATATAGTTAATTTGTAAATATACGTTATAAATGCCCAGTGACAAGATGGTCCGATATTTCCCGCAAGATAATAAGCCCAACGTTTCTCAGTGAAGCGAGAAATCAGACTCCCACTTTTTCTCATCCCCTGGTCTCTTGATAAATGTGTTCAAATCGGGATTCACGTTATAAATTTATTTGAACTGTTCCAGGCAATGCTCGATCGAAGCTGCAAGATGCAGAGTCTGTACATTGCCGTAACGAAGGATCTCCAAGAGGCGGTTCTGAATACTTGCTTCGGAGTCACATTTGTGGACGACGATCCTTATTCAAGAACGTATCGGGCTGTTGATGAATCGATCGAGGTTGGTTGCTAATAGGTGCTGGATTACATTTTTTTGGGTAAATAGAACTTTGTTCTTCTAAATCTTCAAACAAAAGCCCCGAGTTTTGAGTTTCGAAATGCCATGGCCCTAATTGCAGGTCTACTCGGATCTACCTGGTCACATGTGCCTCGATATTCACCACTACGAGGGCGATTTCGTTTCCATGTTCGATAGAGTTGTTGAGGACGAGAAAATGCACGAATATCACGTCTCTTTCAAGCGAACGAACGAACCGAAGCCTCACAATTTCGAAATGATTATGTTCAATCATGCCTATGATTTGCTTGATTCCAGTGATTGACTTGCATCGTTCAATTGTTGCAACTAATTAATCGTTGTTTGTTGTCTGCGTTGATTTGATAAAGTTGTGAAGGAATTATGCATATTATGCACTGAGTGCGGTTGATCACCAAGCATGCTTATCCGTTATGGGCTGAATTTGCTGCAAGAATATGAATTTACGCTCCCGATATTTAATAACCGCGGGATCTGGTCACAGCGTGATGATTCACCTGTGATCTTTCATATTCTTTCATATGACTGCTCGCTTCTAAATTTGTTTGCGCAGAGTCATCGTTTATTCTTTTATTGAACGAAGAAGCTTTTTTTCAGACTTGAATTGTCTCTAAAACCAGTTGATAATTTCGTTAATGCAATGGAGAAAACTGAACAGGTTAGTCAACTTTTAAAGCCCATTAATAATGCATAATCAGTGCAATGGACGATGTTAAAAATGTAAAGTTACCCTTTCCAGATCTCTTTCCCTGGTGAATTTCCACCTGAGATTGTCGAGCGAATCTATTATTATCTCGATCTGGAAACTCGTCTCAAACTGAGATTGAACAAGAAATTGGACGCTGTTCAACTCGCAGTCAAGAATAATGTGGAGAGAATTAAAGGAATCGTATGCCTTTCCTTATTTCTGTCTAATGTTTCTTAAAATATTTTGCAGTTTATTAACAACGAGTTCAAAATGCACGTTATTTGCAATGCATTGCAAGTGATTCAATTCATTGCTCATGGAGAGACTGATTTCAACAAGTTGACAATTGGACTCAGTCGTTTGGCTCTCAACACTTATGTTACTGGTAGCATCCGACTAACTTGCCGCTTCGTACCTACGCAAGTAATATTCCTTGTTATTGAAAAAAATATCGAGATTAGTTGTACATCGCTGCAGTGAATATAAAACTTTGTATTTTTGGCACGCCGTTTATAGTCGATTGATATTGTTTTTTTAGAACTATTGTAAAACACGCTTCATATTGTCAATTTCAGCGTACCATTCTTGTCATTGACGAATTTCTCAAGATTCGTGGAGAAGGGTTCTTCATCACTTTGGTATAGTTCAGAAGTTGTATATTTACTGGCAGCAACATCGGCACTGTTTTGTCCGGGCCAATAGGAACCCATAGTGTGAAATATTTAGGAACACTGCGAGCTCATTGAATGTCCCAATTATCCGGGCAAAAAGACCTCAGAGTTACTTCTTTTTCAGATATGCATTTTTTTTGTGAAAATTTTGCTTATTTAATATTTCCATTTTACTTTCTTTTATTTTCCTTGCAGATTATTGAATGTCAAGCATTTCAGCGAGAAGATGGAAGCTTCGTAGGAGAGCGATTCTCATTTCCACAATTCGATCTCTCCCGTCTGCTTATTCTCTCGCAGAATGTTAGAATTGTTATGATCGGTCTCATTTGCATCTCCCTCAATGCTCAGAACTTGTGCTCTATTCGTAAGGTAATACATAAACTTTATATCTCATTGTCAGTAGTTTGAACACTCCCTTAATCAGCAGATAATGTTGTTTTAATGCAAAAATGTAAGTGAAGTTCAAATGCAATATATCTATACTTTTTTTAAAAAGTGGTTACTTTTAAATCTCAAAACGTCTATTGAACAACATTTTTTTTTGTGATATCAGCAATGCATCCTCTCATTAATACCAACCTTTCGGTTCCCAATCGATTGAATCCCATCTACTAATTTTCAATAATTATTTGAATACATTCTGATTGCAGGAAAATATTGATCATACTTGTATGATGGAATACATAAATATTTTTGTGACAAAGGAAATCCAAGAAGCATTTCTGAATTATTGCTTCGGGATCACTATCGAAGATGCGTATGACGGTGACCAGCCTCTCACAAGAACCTATCGTGCTACGGATGAATCGATCAAGATTAGTTTATCTTTTTTGGTTTGTTCATTTGGCTACGTTGTACTTAAAATAGATTACAAGTAGTTCAATATGTAAGCAATGATCTTAACCGAGCGCTTAACTGCTCCGTTTAGCAAAGGAGGTGGTAAACAATAATTGGGAGAGGATGTGATGTGATTCACTCTGAAACTATGAAGGGAATAGAAACTATTAAAAGATGTATAGAGTGAAGGTTTATAATTAACATATCTTATGTGAAGTCAGCCAAAATGAACTCAAATTCCAGGTTTACTCGGATAATCCTGGTTGTATCTCTCTTAACCTTCATCACATCGAAGGAACTGGCACGACATGTTTCGGCAGATGGATCAATATTTCAACTAATCACCTTGAGTTTCGTGTGATTATTAGGAGCAGTCATCCTTTCGATCCTCGTCCTCCCTTTGTTTCGCTTAAGTTCAATCATGCCTATCCGTTGTTGTGGTAAAATGGCATTCTATATATTCTCACTGCATTTTAAGCTGTTTTTATTCCTTGTTTGTCGAGTAATTGTGATTTCAATCGGGAACTATAAAGTTGTGAAGGAAGTGTAGTTTATTAATATTGCAAGTGGTTTATCGCCGATCATGATTATCCGATATGCTATGTCTTAGTTAGCTGTTGAATTATTGATCTTAAATTTGTAGCCTTCCATAATTGATCAATTTTATTCTCACTTTCGTAGTACGGTAGGTTTACATGTACGGTAGTTGGCCTGCGGCTCCATGCAAAAAATGCAAAGATTGCTCATCTCTGAATCGTATTTCTACCCCTGTGGTTAATTACGGATATTTCTTTTCAGGCTTGAAATGTCTCAAAAATCAGTTGATAATTTCGTTAATGGTATGGAGAATACTGAACAGGTTAGATTCAATTTAATAGAAACTCAATTAATAATATATAATCAGTGCAATGCAAGGTGCTATGCAAGTTGCTAAAAATATAATATAACCTTTTCTCAGATCTCTTTCCCTGGTGAATTTCCACCTGAGATTGTCGTTCGAATTTTCTATTATCTCGATTTGGCAACTCGTCTCAAACTGCGATTGAACAAGCAATTAGACGCTGTTCAACTCTCAGTCAAGAATCATATCGTCAAAATACAAGGAGAGGTACTGTTTGAATCATATTTTTCTTGATTTGGTCTTCAGAAACGCTTGTATTTGCTGCAACCTGATAGTATTTTTTTATCAGCCTAGTTACTCTAGTTTCAACTTTGTATTTTTCAGGTAAACGAGCACGAATTCGAGTTGATCGTTTCCACATCGATTGAGTACTTTGTCTCTCGCCAAACGCGACGCGGTCATAGGGAAATCGAGAAGTTGGCTGCGGGATTCCGTCATCTGGCGCTCAACACTGACGTCAATCTAATCGATCTCCAGTTTACCGCTGAACCGAATGAGGTACATACGGAACGAGAATTCGAGGGAGTAACAGTGCTCAATGCTTTCGAATGTTGCTCACCGTAAAGAGCGCTCTCTTCTCTATCACAGCAGAAAAGGGAGAACTCTTTACGCTCTACCTAAAATCAACCCAACCCAAAATTTGGTTGAGCTGCGCCCACGCCATGAATTCGGGTTCATGATCCAAAAATGGGTTTGTATCTCGCTAATTTCGGACCGTGAACCCGGGTTCATGGTGTGCGCGCTGCAGTGCGCATAAAAGTCGCTCTTCGCCAGTCCTGGTCATGTATGGATGAATATTTTCCGAATCTCTTCTACTTAAAATTCTAGCGGGACGCCCGCGTCATTGATGAACTTCTCAATTTCAAGACGCACACATTTCTGTTGGAGATGAATAATCCGGTATGCACACCTATTGATGATAATACGATAAGATCGTTTTAGGGTGAACTGAAGTTTGATGAAGACGTCGAAAGATGGTCCTTCCCGCAATTTGATCGCTCTCGTCTCCTCACACTCTCTCAGAACGTTACCTTTGCCAAGATCGATCTCGTTTGCTCATCTCTAACCGCTCAGGACTTCAACATTGTTAGAAGGGTGAGATTATTTCGAAATTGGGAATATCCTCTTTCAATTCCACACGTCCTATTGGTTCTTTAAGCGAAATTGAGTGACAGCAACCATGAGTTTTTCGAACACTAGTATAGAGTTAGTGCTGCGGACTGTCATTTTCGTTTATTTATTAAAAAAAAGAAGCTATTGATACCGTTGCAGGCAATGCTTGATCGCACTTGCAAGATGGAAAATCTATCCATTACCGTAACCAAGGAGACTCAAGAGGCATTTCTGAACACTTGTTTCGGAATCACCATGACTGATCGGTTTCGCACAAGGAGCTATTCAGCTACAGATGAATCGATCCAGGTTAGTTCACACTCGGAATGTGGTTTTTATTGTTGATGTTGTTGTTGTTGTTGTTGTTGTTGTTTTGGTAGTTTTTAGTGCCCTGATTGTAGGTCTACTCGGATGGACCTGGCGATCTCTCCCTCAATCTTTACCACTACGAAGACGATTTCGTCTCGATGGTTTGCCGATGGGATTACGGCATTGCAAAACCCGATTATTGCATCTCGTTCAATCAAGATGAGAAATTGAAATCGATGAAAAATTGTTTCGAAATGATTAGGTTCAATTATGTCTATGAGTTGATCCAGTAATCGCCTTCTAATGATTCCTCCTCGTTCAGTTTTGTCTGCCCTCGTAAGCATCGTTAATTATTCGCTAATTATTATTGTGTTGTTTTGAATTAGATTTGATAAAGATACAACGGAAAGACTGAGAATCTTTTTTTTCTGATTGGTTCATCACCAAGCACGATTATCCGAAATGTTCTGAATTCAACTTCAGTTTGTGTATGTTCTTTAAAATCGAAGGACACAAACTACAGCGTTAGTTACGGTGGAATCGATAAGGGGTGGGTAGGCTGTAACTTTTGCCAGTGTCGAGGGGTTTTGTCTGGGTTTTATTAGCCTGAACTTCCCCACTTCAAAACTTCACCATTTTCCTGGAATTGGTTGGTGCGTTCGAG
>LS495738.1:560527-586519 GCA_900490845.1 Pristionchus japonicus | reverse complement strand
GATTTTTTGATATATTTTTTGAACTTGTAATATCCGTCGCATGTCAAAAAATCAGGGTTGTGCGTTTAGCCCAACATGATCAAAATAATTATCAAAGTTTGAGCTACCGTAACCCTGGGACGTTGAAGGCTCATGTTCTGTGCACTCGCTATTTACTTCATTCTTTTGAGTCAAATATAACGTTTTAGCAGTTGAGAATTAGGGTAGTAGCTACAAAAGAATACCAAACTGTACCTGACTAGCGCTTTCAAAAAATACAGCATTTCAGTTTGCGATAGTTTGATAAAAACGTTGACCGGCGATGCGCTCCGCTTGGACTCGAAAGCGTCGCACTTCGCACCTCCTTTATCAACTGTTTTTCTCTTTGTTTGGAATTTATTTTGAAATTCTGAGTTGAAAACTCGGAATGGGGTAGGCTGAGCTTCCGTTAGCACATAAACACGTTAATAATTTCGCACATCTGTGAACACCGTTGCAGTCCCTATTACCTTTTTTTTTTGTTGGGAGTGTGGTGAGTTGAGAGTTCCTAGGCCTGAAGAGTTAAAGGCTATTCTTAGGATTATTCACTTATTAACACTTTTGTATTAGCGGAAAACATAATCACGTTGATGGATAGGTTTCTAGCTTTCAAAGATCACGTTCATCCGAATAAATAAGTGTTCCAAATATAAAGGTTTTTCTCCACAACATTCGTTAGAAGCTGATCTTTCAGAAAACATACATGGGCCTCCGAAACAAGAAAAGGAATGCGTATCCTGCTCAAAGTGTGAGGCAGAACGAACCAGTTGGCGCACAGAGACGGCCCATCCACCCAAAATCAATCCGGACAGCACTCGTGCAGCTCGCTGCAGCTCGGACGCGGCCGCAAACATCATAGTCCCAACTCCCGTTTCCTGTAAGGAAACACTGTTCCGTTGTAATTACTTGTTTCTCGAACAGATCTTCTATCTGATCAGAGGGGCTGTGTGAGTTGTTTCGTTTCCTCTCTCCTTCTACTTCTAATTAATTTCCTTATGATTTGCGAATAACAGCTTGAGAAACTCACCCGATTGTACGTGGACGACCGTACAGTGAACGACGAAACGAGCAGGTCGAACACCGAGCCTCAAAACAGAGATTAAGATCACCTTCTACCTTGCTTATGCATATTAGTTCTCTTTCGCGGTATTATGTAACTAACGTGGCAGATCGGGAGGGAGTTGCAGCTGCAGCGCGACACCGTCGGCGTCGGAAGGCACCGTAGCGGGAACGACTGGAATGATACAGAACATGTATTAGATTTTTCATTCAATCAGACCTTTTTCATTCAATAAGTACGTAGTCGAGGTGCACTCCCACTCTCATAGTTTCGCCAGTAATGCACCCGATAAAGTATCGAGAAAAAATAGAATGAAGAAAATGTTCTCATATTCCGATCACTGGATCTCTCAAGCTCGAGCTGACGTGATAAGGTTATCTATACTAGATCATTCGATTTCATTCATTTTCTTTGCAGGCGAGAAATGAAGGCACATTTCTGTTTTTGGACCCGGCTATTCTCACAGAGCGTTCTAGCCCTACCAGTCCCATTCTCAGCCTCAGAGCAGTCGCAGCTCGGTTCAAAAAGATAACTTCCGAAATTGAAATTAATGCACAACAACTAGAAGGTACGCTTCGGATCAATCAGCGATCACCAACTTCGCTGCCGATCGAAGAGGACTCGATGGATGTGGCCGATGTCCACGCCCGACGTCGCGACGATCGACGCGCCCTGCAGTCAATGCTCTCATAAAGCGAATATCTCGAACTTCGATCTCCTGTTTGAGAGAGGTGATTGGGAGGAGTCACACGAATCCCCTCCTCTTCCCTCAAGCTTAACTCGTATGTGCATGTGCAATTCAGGACAAACAACAAGGAGATGCGAATATTGCATACCTCAATGCCCGTTGTCCTGACGGCGACGTAGTGCATGGTCGCACTTGAGGGCACGACGTGCACTCCCTCGATGAGTTCTAAAATGGGGCTTATTCTCTTTTGATAGGGACGCACTTCATATCATACGGGAGATAGTTGTGAACGAGTGGAAACATACGCGAGCGTATGGCTCTGATCGCTGCAGCAGTCGTTGCAGCAGCCATCAGATTCATATCGATCGTTCTCAGATATTGGCCTGAAGAAGAAGCCAGAAATCAACTATCAATATTCGAAGGACTCAATTCTTTCAGTGTGAATCTGGCATATTAGCGAAAACACTCTTCGAAAAAACTATGATAGATGGGCATCTACAGTAGGGATGGAAAATGAAGAGAATGCTCTACTCTTTTCGCGTGCTCTCTCGTTTCTCTAACCGGTGAGAGATGGTGCGGAATGAGGAGAGTTGTTCTTCATTTGGCATCCCTTGTTCAAGCTAGTGAAACTGATGAAAAGTCTACATCACTTCGGCAGCTCTACTGCTAATTACTATTCGTCGCATTCGTAGAAAATGCTATTCTGGAATGGAGTTCCGTGAATCGCTCACCGTGAATAAATCCCTCCGAGGAAAAGAACTGCCTCCGGAGGAACTGTAAAATAGAAACTCTTCGCATAGAAGCGATGAAAAAAAAGTTATTCCGAGATCACTACACAAAATCCATCTGATAACAACTATCTTCATTGTTCAATGCAGTTCAAGATAGATGCCCATGAAATCTGACCTCAGGAGCGTCCGGATGAGCGAGTACTCGTTGACGCAGCGCGTCTCTCTCCTCAAACAACTCCACTTGCGCTTGCACTCTCCGGTACTCTTCTTGCAGACGTTCGGTCTCCTCCCGCGCACTCTCCCTGTCCCTCTCCATCACGATCCTCGCTGCATCGGCAGCTGCTTCTCCGATCAGAGCCTGATCCCTCCTCTCTTCGGCCAGCCTCGCCCTTCCTCTTGCATCGCTCGCGCGACCAACGGAGGCAAGCACCTGTCCGTCCACTTCTTCCTCTTCATTCCGCGCGCGTCTCCTCTCCCCAACGTCCTCCTCCAGAGTATTCTCAGCTCCTTCCTCCGCTCCTCCCTCCATGTGACCCTCCATTGATCTCTCCCTCCTCTCCCTCTCTTCTCTCGCGTCGATCGCTCGCTGCCGAGCGCCTGCTATCTCCTCTCCTTCATCCTCATCCTCCAGGCCTCCACCGTTTCCAGCGCCCCCGTTCAGAGGCTCAATCGGCGCTTCTTCGTCCTCATTGAGGGGCGGCGTATTTGCTCCAGCAGCTGCCCTCGTCTCTCCTCTCTGCAACAGAGAAACAGAAACATCGAAACATTACTTAATCAAAAATATAAATCCCAATCACAAATCGCCCAGCGTTCCACTCTGAATGAGCATCGGTACATTATCACTGTGTTTGAGCGATTGCACAACCAATTAGTGGACAAAACGGCTGAAGAAGATATCAGACTAAAAGTATCGATCATTCCGAGACTTCAAGAATCGTGCACCAATTCGTAGAGCAGGCCCTGCCCCAGTATTGACATCGAAGAACGTACCAATCGACGCTTCGCTGGAGGCTCAGTCGGGCTGGTCTAGAAACAGAAGGAAGCTGTGATCATACACTCACCACTCTCTCAATCTCAGATCATCACTCTCGAAGTTATTCAAAACAGCAAGGAATGAATGACTGGTCTAAGCTGATGTGATTCTCTTCTACATACATAGTCAAGAAGAAATATCGCGAACGCATACATGCCCACTTTCCCAATATGGTGTCATATTGTATCCGAATGCTATGCGAAACAAACTAGATGTGGCACAACAAAGTGAATTTATCATCGTAGAAAACCTGTACAACCGAACGAGGGAGTAGAGAGATTGTTGGAAGGGAGTAATTATTTCATTCTTCTGTAGCTGCACAATATTCTCTTCTTCTCCGGAAACAATTGACCTCATTGACGTAGGTGATTTGATCTGCAATGATTTTCACATTATTGAGTACATGAGCCAACTGTAAATTACAAATACACTAGCCGAATCAACGATATCATAGACACGGAAGCAATGGGTTACAGTAACTACTAGGGTTGCGGGTAAGAGATGGGTATCGGTATTACGGCGTCTTTATTCCTTTCTCCCCTCTAATCTTGCGGATCCGCGAGGGGAGAGAGAGGGGAATGAGAATGGACAGCGGATCCGCTGATTTTTGCGGATTCGCCAATCGAGAGTGAGAGGAGAGAGAAGGAATGAAAGGAAGAGGGAGTGAGATGCAAATCCGCTCAAAACAGCGGATCCGCTCATTTCTTCCTCTCTCTAGCGGATCCGCTGTCCATTCTCATTCCCACAGCAAGTCAAAGGGGGGAAGAAAGCTCATTTGCGTGGCATCGCTCGGCCGAGTCATTCGGCGCCGAGCGAGGGAGAGAAAGCGGTTGGAATGAGGAATAATCACGAGTTTTTAGTGCATTCATGCTTGTTGCTACTGAACGGGGTCGAAATTTAACAAAAGCTCGACTTGGCGCTCTGCGAAGTGGGTGTAGGGAACTTTCTGAACAAACCCCATATTTTTAGCATTTTTCTCCGAGGAGGAGATAGCTTTCTGCTGAGCAAAACAGCCATTCTACGCGTTATTTCCGGCTATTTAGCGCATTCATGCTTGTTGCTACTGAATGAGGCCGAAATTACAAAATCTGCGGTTTTGGCGCAGTGTGCGAAGCGTCTGGCCGACTTTCTGCACCAACTCCATATTGTGTTTGAAATATGTTTCACAAAAAGATCCACCCCTACCGCGCACTCGAACGCGCGAATGAGGAATGAATGGCGGGGATCAGATTTGTTTCACGCGAACCATTTCTCTCGAACGCTCGAATGAGGAATAAACGCGAGATTCTCCACCAACCGACACAATAGGTGGGGAAGAGGGAGAATGAGGGGATGGAAAAGAGTGAAAATCGCCTGTGCCACGCAAATGAGCTTTCTTCCCCTCTTTGACTTGGTGTGATTCCCCTCTCTCTCCTCTTGCGGATCCGCAAAATGAGAGGGAGGGAGGGAATAAATACGCCGTAATACCGATACCGAACTCGCATCCCTAGTAACTACACACTATCGTACTATCGTATCTTATCGATTGCTAGCATAGAAATTAAACAAATTATAAGAATCCTACACATGTTACAGTTACACTATGTTAACACATCGAATTTATTGAATGGCATACCTTAGAGAAAATACCGATGAATGCAGGAAACCGAGCGCGAGTAAAATGCGAGCACAAACGCCAGGATTGAGCTTCAAACTACATCCGAATCCTTACGAGACCACTCCCTGAACACCAATACGGTAGAATAAGATTAGGACAATCGATCTTGAATTACTGTAGACAATGTGTTTACCTGTAGTTCCCATTTGCCGGCGCGCTCGCACATCAGAGCCACACGAAACTGGAAGTTACCATCTTTATATAACTAACGATTTTAGTCGTATTTTTCTACTCAATTACGAATACTCGATTTAAAGGGTTGACACCATTCTATTATGCAACCGACGTACGTCATCCATTCTCGTTTACTGATATCAAGTGCTACCGAGATGTCTCACCTTAGGATAGAGAACATGCCGGGCAGACGGATAAACAGATGCCTGAAATTATTGGAATCCGAACGATTCTTAGAAGCAGTGAATAATTCATTTCTGTTAAAGAACCAAGAATTTCTCAAAAAAAAAGTTAATTTACGGAGAAATACGCAATTTCAAAACAATTAGTGAACATTTTTTTACTTGGTTTTAATATCATAATAATGCGTTCAAATTTCCATGAAACATGATATTCACATCGCAGTTTCGAACAAGTTGTTTTCAGTCGAGGTGTGGGACATAAAACTGTCTCAAGGAGACGTTTTAACAATCTATACAATGCAATATATCAATTCGTCAATATTAATGTCATAAAGTACCTGCGTACCAAGATAGATGTCTCCCTTGAAGTATGACTTGAACTCATCGACTCCCTTCGATTGATGAGTGATGGCAACCAGTCTCACTCTAGCCTGCAGGCATTCGTTCAAATCTTGTAATGTAAGACGTTTTAAAATGTGATTATGTAAACTCACAATAACAAAATGATGGTTCCACCTGATTCAGCAAGTCACTTGACCTCCGAGATATGCGCAGCCTCACGACTGAAATTCAATAACTTCATTACTCCTACCTGTACAGAATGCATCCGGGGCCGCGAACATCCATAACTATCGACGGCTTCGAGAGGAACTCATTTCCCTGGAATACTTATGACTGGTCCATCTACCAAACTTCATGACTTACGGTAATCAGCTGGCTTTTATCGATCGAGTCCTCCTTGTCGATCTTGATCAACTTGGAGGCTTGGAGATGGGCGACAGTGGGAATAACCTGGTCGAGGGTCCATCTGAAAGTGACAAATATTCAAGGACTTTCAGAGTCTTATAAATATCCGCTTCCACTACAGCGCGGTCAGGCCACGCCCCTCTTGGCAAAGCGCCTGAACATTTTTTTTCAGGACTCTATATTCCGTGAAAGAACCTGGCGATTGTGGCACTTTTTTTTCGGTTAATGGCCGACCTTCGTTCCTAGAGATTTCTTCTCTATCATTCTCATTGCGCACCTAGCACTTCATTCGAAACGGTCAAGAGGCGGCCAGAAAATCTGCGAATGCACTGCATCTTGCAATATTTGTACTGCAGTCAGTTCAATCCCTTTGGCTCTCGCTTAATATAGATACAGTAAGCACACAATACGTACTGCTTTTCCCGATCGGTTTTAATTAGTTGCGGCGCCCTGTATACACAAGCTCCGCCTCTTAAAAGGTGGTTGGCTGGCCTCTCCCACTATTGAAGCGAAGGAGTGGAGGTCCGTGAATATTGAGGAGAAATATCCACCAACTAGCTATTATACGCGAGGTGTTGCTTGCATCATTAACTCAACAGTGCAGTAAGGATCGAATGATCAAGAGGACAAACCTGGTGGGTAGATTGGCATAGATGACAGCTCCAGAGAAGGCAGTAGCTGCTCCGACGAGACTTGTCCAGATGATTGACATCTAGTATGAAAATTTTCGCTTCGATGAAAGCTATATAGGTCGTAGAGACGTTTATGGCAACGAGATCTGGCACACAAGGGAGGAGATATTGCATTTGGTACTTCCAAGCGATGGAAATCAAAGGAGAAAATTGAAATTACCTCAATCGGACGCGTTGACGTCGAAGATCTCCGTTAACGCTGCACTATACGCGATGCTTTCGTCACTTCTGTATGGTAATCAGTATGGCCGAGCAACATCGAATAATACAGCAATACGACAACGAAAATAACAACAACTTCGGACGAAAATTAAGCAAGCCAAAAAAGGCATGTACTGTAACGAAAATCGTCAAACTCTGTTCTATCACGAACTAATCTTTTTCCAATTTTTTGAGAGAAAAATAGATCCACAGATTTTCGTAGTTTTATCACTCAAGGGGATGAACCACCAATGATATTCAATTGAAATGGGGCCTTCAGATGAGAGGAAACCTAAAGTAATTGATGCCTTGAGTAATACTATTGAGATCTCACTCTATTCACATCTTCAAGTTCGAGATCATCAGCTTTCCCAAACCAGTCATTCAACCATACATTTCACTGGTCTATTTTTGCTTATGATAAAGAAAACGTACCGCCGTGGCAGTTGACTTCGACCTCCTTGCTGCTGCTCTCGCGTCCCGCTCCCTCTGTGCTTTTCTGAAAATTATGAATTACCCTCTACGCAATTCAATGTTCTGCATACTCCGAGAGAAAAAGCTCAACTCTTGAGTAGAGTGAAGTTTAATCGATCAAAGATCATTGATGTGCTTATCTATTACACTTTGAATTTGGATCATCTACACTGAAGACTCAGTTGTCGTTTATTTTATGCAGCAGTAGAGTAAGATCAAAGATCAATGAAGAATAGGAGGAGGCAGAAGAGTAGAGACCCAATATATCAGTCTGATCAAAATAGTGCCAACAGTGCAAACCAACGAATCATACAATTCTCTTCACTTCCAAAAAAAACTGAACACTATCATGGATTGTGAAGCACTGATCATTTCGCGACTGAATTCCTCACGCTCGTTCGAGGATAGGCTGCTACGATCTGAGTATTTTCACAGCTCTTGAGAGATTCAAAGAGATTTTTAAAAAAAATTTAAAAAATGCCAACTCATATTGCTTGCGTCATCCTTAGCCAATCGCGCAAAGGATGAGGGAGAAAGAGATGTGATGAATACCCTCCCATCAGATAAAAAGATGACAACTCATGAAACATGTGTAATGCATACAGTCTCTACAGGAGACAAAAGAGAAGAGTGAGAAAGGAGAGGAGAGGAGAAGAAGGGAAAGGACACCCACCCCATCTCTGCACGGGGCTGCGACGACTCGTCGATTCGAGATGAGCGGGCGAGTAGTGGCCGTCACGTGGGATGGAGGAGTACTCAATGGGTTAATCGATAAAGAGATCAAAGAGCAGAAAACGAGAGAAGGGAGAAGCAAGAAGAGAGTGAGTTAGATGACGTGTTAGAAGGAGACGGGAGAGACGAGCGTATTACAATATCGGCAGTCCATGCTAATATGAGAGAGGAGACAGGGGAAAGGATGGTAATTATCCTGATCGGAGAGAGGGATCGTAGATTGACTCCATTTCGAGATCTCCTCTTTTCGGAACGATAATGTTTCACTATCGGTCAGTCAAGATATCGACGATCTCTCTTCTATGTATTCACTTTCTCATGGATAACTAGCTCTGTCCCACTCTTCATTCCGCATTCGTCTTCAGGCGACCATCGCAAAAGTTTGTGGCTCATTACATGAATTTTGTTCATACGGGCCGAGGATAACCCCTCAAGACATATCAATTCCATTTTGCCAAGTGGAATTTCTTTTCTGTGTTTCAATAGTCAACAAAGTGAATTCCTGTGCTAAGCGCCCGGAAGTCTCTACGACTCTCAAGAGCCAGAAACCATGTACAATGTGGTGTAACGGGTAGCTTCCTGAAAGATTTTCCAACTCGATCAAATAGGTTGGCGTTTTGATTCTTGGCCGACCACTGCTCTCTGCGGGTTGAGGGATTGAATATTTCTTCAAAGCCACGCCTCTTTGTTTGGCGAAGGAGGAATGAATCTCTGAGAAATGGGGTGAAGAATCCAGGATTATTCGATGTTCGCGACCGTTCTGAAGTAGAGAAACGTATCCAATCATCTTGATAATTGATCTCTTGTTACGATATCTGTCGCTTCAGAGTGACACATTCTAAACCTAGAGACAACAAGCTCCGCCCACTTGAGAGGGATAAAGGCACACCCAAAAACCTGGCCAGGGGAAGCGCAAAGCGAATACGCAACCGATTTGGATGATCTGAAGTGTTTCTGGCAGGTATTAGTATGCTCCACAAATGACCCAATGCGCCCTATGTTTGGCCAACTTTGAATGTGCGAAAATCGATAATTAAGATGAAAAACAGGTGATTAGCGGGCTTCCGGTGATCGGAAACAAGGGCGCATCAGGAATTTGACTAATTCAAATATTTGATGAATTTTAGAGAAATTTTCAGATTTTTATCGTTGCTCCCCGAATTGCGCCAGAAGCGCGGGGAGAGGGGGCGAGAGGGCGGGGGGAGGGAGAGAGACACGCGCGAGAGAGGCTCCGCCCCTTTTCTCTCCCTCTCGTCTCTCCCTCCTCTCGTTTCGCACGCACGTTTTGGGGTCTAGCGCGCCTCAGAGACTAGATATTAACAATCGGTAAAAAGTATGATGTTCCTGGGATCACTACCGACGCAATAACCACACTTATGAAACCAATGTGATATTTTGGCAATCTACGTTGTGGTCCCTATCTAAACCTGAGGTTCAATTTGCAGTGTAATGACCCCCATTCATTTCTCCGGGCAAGAGTGAAATAAGGGGATCTTTTTGAATTTCCCGCGAATGTGTTCACACGAAATCAAACTCCAATGCTGAAAGCATGTCGGTTTGGAACTATCGTTAAGCTTCCAGCCCTGCTTACTTGTCACTTGAACTCTCGTTGACCTGTATAGAATATTGCCATGAGATTGCAACTCTAGTGTGTGTTGATCTGTGTCTGTTGAATAGACCAGAACCTTTCTTCGATAATGCATAGTAGATGTGTTCAACGTTGAGTTCATATCGCAGAAAGAGTTGAGGGTTCAAGCTCAAGTTGAGTTCAAGTTCATTCACTTCAATGCTTCCTTCATTTCGTGATGCTTCAATTTTGCTAATCGATGATAGAGCTTTCGAAATTATCACATCACATCACATCACGAATAAGATACAATATGGGGACATGCAATGAAAATGAATGATTGATCTTCTTCATCACAACATTTTCGAATTGTATTCTTCATCTTTCCAAGCTAGGGTAGGTATGGATGTGCATGGATGATATCAGGCCATTTAAACGAAGCATGAATCACGAAAAAACGCGATCGTCTTATAGGAACGTGCGGAAGATGATAGTCATTGAATGAATGACCCAAAGTTAGAAATTGCATTCAATTCAACTACCTGCGGTACTTGGGATCGTAGAATCCTCGTCCGTTGTCGACGTTTCTTCTCGTAGTCTGCACGGTGCGGGGTGGCTCTGGCTGCTTCCTTCTCTGAAGAGGGATAGTCACTGCTTTCATTGCCATCCGCTACTCTGACATCTCGAATACTTTACGTACAGTTGACATGAGGGAGGGTTGACACCACGCATAACAATCTATAGTGGTTGCAAAGCTCCCTACATGGATGATACCTTTCCCTTCTGTTTATGTGGCGATATCACCTCAGCCCCTTTTCTCTGATTTTCTCAGCAATTGGCGTAATGCCGATGTTCCCGCGGATCTTATCATTCCGTGCTTTGTCTCTCAATCTTTTTCCGACTATCCATCGGACCATCTTCATCTCAGCCACATTCAATTTCTCTTCCATATTCTCGGTCAAAGCCCAGTGCTCGCTTCCATACAATATGTATCGTTCTGTACACTTTCCATTTTAGCCTCAACATGATAGTCTGTTCCTGCAGAACTCCTGAACACGCAGCAAACTTGGCCCATCCACATTTGATTCTATTCTTCACATCGGTCTTCGGACCCCCATCCTCATGAATCATCGATCCCAAGCATCGAAATACTTCAACTTGATTGATCTACTCTCCTTTTACATCTTCCATCCTTTCCTGTCCTCCTCCAACTCCGTCTTCTTCGTATTCATTGTGAGACCTCCGGTCTGCAGTCTTCTCTACACGTCATTCACTCTCCTCTCGAGATTGGCCACATGCGTATCTATCTGGCACAAATCGTCAGCATAAGCCAAAGAATTCGGAGCTTTCTCCATCATATCTCCCATCACTGAGTTGAGTACTGTCATGAGGGGAGTGGGCCCTTGCTGGACACCCACTTTGATTGTAATATCGTACGCTTTCTAAAGCAACACAGATATTGAACGTTCTCATCAACCATCATACTCCCACTTCATCCATTGACTTCCAAGCGTCGACAGGAATCAAGTTCGGACAATAAGCCTTTCCCCATGGATTGCTCGTCTGTCTTCTTGTGAACTCAAATCCTGGACTGGTTGATCGTGGGTTTCTCAACATTGAGTAAGTCATCAAAGTAATCACGCCACCTCTCCTTCTCTACTGTCTCACCTCTGTTCACATTCTCATCACGATCATAGATAGATCGATTTCACCTAATTCATATCCCCCCCCCCCCTCTATCTCTACTCTACGACAATCTATACAATGCCTACTACCGTACTCCGGACTATCCATCATCGCAGTCGATAAGCAGTCATTTTTGCCTCATGAATGCCTCTTCTACACTCCACTTTCATATCATCATACTTCGTCTTTGTCTGATTGCTCTCCTTTCTGAACCATTCTTGGAATCTCCTTGGTAGTCATTATCATCCTCCCAAAATCAAGAATCTTGCTTCACATTCATTTTCCCTTTAGTAACACCAAGTACGGTTTTCGCACATTCCAGAATGAGACTTAGTCTCTAATCAGACTTCATTCGCATAACTCTCCTCGGTTATGGGATCTAATCTTATGAGCATGGCCCGCTCAAATTCTGACCCCGGGGTCCTCAACCTCCACCATTTTATCTTAGGACTCATTCTTTTCACTTCATTTTTCACTTCTGATCTAGCCATTCAATATCACATCGCAGATAACAAGTTTATGCTATAGTACCACGCTTTCCGATGGAATCACCTTCACTCTCCATCTATCTTCCTAGTCAAAATCTGAATGTGAGTCTTCGAACCACCAGAGTAACCACCAGACGCGGCTAGATGATTTTCCCTCTTCTTTTACATCGTATTCAACGCAGTAAGTTGTGCGAATTTGAGTAATCTCAATCCATCAATATTCTGTCTACCGTAAAACTTTCTTCCATGCACACGACCATCTCAGAATATCTCTGCCGATCCGGCATGTCCATTCCAATCTCCTCTGATTATTACAATATCATCATTGTTCATTTCTTCCATTATTCTCTTTCATTCTTTTTGTTGTTTTGAGTACTGGATTTATCCGAACAGATTTATTGTCAGTGAAAAATCTTCAAATAAACAAATATTCTCTGAAAAATACGTGACCGACTTGAACTGAAAGGTACGGTAGGCGATACTCAGGGAAGAGAGCACAGGAAAATCGGAGAGTGTTGGCACGAAAATCGGAGCGAGGCAAGAAAAAATATTCAACTGCTTTCACTCTTTTTGTTTCCTTCGGTGTAATCGCTCAATTAATTAATCAGATTAATAATCAATTAATTAGCGATCTAGTCGGTGAGGTTCTTGTTCTTATTTACGAACGCGTGATACATGTATGCTATCGAAGCCTCGCCGTTTTTTTCACTCGTCGCTTCTGTTTCCTACCTTCATTCTTCCAATCAATTGTCCATTTGAAGGATGGCTCAGCCGCCCGCCGTCTTCTTCGAGACGTGGAACGCGGAAATCGACCGACTCGACAAAGGTGATAGTTTTAAGGGTCGTAAAATGACGCTGATCAGGCTTGTGCTTTCCATTTTTTGATCAGTTAGACAAGCGTTCGCTTTTCCGCCGTTTAATTTCACATTCCTACCCTCTTTAGCTTTGCACAGAGTGTTATTGTCTCTAAATTATCTTTCGACAACATGATAAACCGATTAAAGGCATCACGAGCACTCTTGGTTCGTCATTCGATTTCGCCCACTTCAGCACCGACGACCAGTCTGTACGACGATTGAGGTGAATATTTGTTTTTATTGTTAATCAGTTATCAAGCCTACATTCAAGCCGATTCATGCGACTCTTCCCGAAGTTCGTTGTAGTCTGTATATCATCAGTTTTCCTAAAAAGTTTTCCTATGTACTGCGTTTTTGAGTAGTTCAAAAGGCAATTACATTGTTAATTATGTATTATTCATTGCAGAGAGTACGGTCAGCAGCTGTCCACGGCCGCAGAGACGGAAGACGCGCGTCTTGTCGAATGCTGTGAGTTGAACAGACCATTCGATACTCTCCTTTGCCTCCATCTCGAACAACTTATGCGTTTAATCTAATCGAATTGACGCCAAACTTGCACGTTTCTCGACAGTTCTATTTAATCGATTACAGTTTCTATTTCAGTGGCCTCGCTGGATTTGCTCGTTCGCTCGCGGTTCTGCGTCGCCGATTATAGGTTGGTGATTTTTTTAGCTTATGTAAGGTCCTTACTCTTGCCCGTCTACCTGTCAAATGCAAACGCATTTTGAATCTGTAAACACCTTTTCAATTTACACTGACAGCAACCCATCATAAATAATCGATAATTCTCAGGCAACAAGAAATCGCATTGGCTCGGGCAAGATTGGAGAAGCTGAGAGAGCAGCAAGAAGGAGATTCGGCCATGATCAAGCGATTCCAGGTTTGTTATTTGTATAATTTGTCGCCAAGTTTCATAAAACCGTTTCATCCATTCGATTCTGTCGATCACCTTTCCATTCCAGAGAGAGAATGCCTCTCTCCGCACGCGTCTCGTAACGTATGAAGAAGATGATGGAGAACGAGTGAGGATGGAGGAACAAATGAGAAAAGCCAAGAGGGTACGGTAACTTGATGGAGTACGGTAGATCGAGGAACTTTTACGGCGTCCTAATATGCTCCTGCGTTGGAGATTTGATGTCTTGGATAAATATGACGAGCAAATATTCATTCTCATCTCAGGAAGAGGAAGACCGCCTTCGTATTCAGCGAGCAAAGCTGCAGCAGGCTCTTGATATTGCTCAGGTATTCAATCAAGAATTATCGATTGGTTGATTTCCGTTCAATACCGTATCTTCAGGGCGTGTCCTCCCCCTCTGTCGCTCAGCTCCGCTCCCGCTTCGATTCGCCGAGCGCCGACCCGCCAACGGTGAGTTACGGTATCAGATGGCATCGATCCGTATGATATTTAAGTTTATTTCGCACTCAGCTTTGCAACCACTATAGATTGTTATGTACGGTGTCAACCTCCCTCATGTCAACTGTACGTAGCGTCTTCGAGATGTCAGAGTAGCGGACGACAATGAAAGTAGTGAGTATTCCTCTTCAGAGAAGGAAGCAGCCAGAGCCACCCCGCACCGTGCAGACTACGAGAAGAAACGTCGACAACGGACGAGGATTCTACGATCCAAAGTACCGCAGGTAATTGAATTGATTGCAATTTCTAGCTTTGGGTGATTCACACGATGGATATCATCTTCAGCACGTTCCTATAAGACGATCGCATTTTTTTCGTGCTTCATGCTTCGTTTAAATGGCCTGATACAACACAATTTTTTTTATTATAATTAATTAACAAAATTTGCAGATCACAGTCGGCCTCTCGCGTGGTTGATCATCGACCCGCAGTCTCCATTCCCACTGGCACCATCCTCAAGGCGAAGATGCCTCCCAACGCGAAGACTACGATGGCACCCAAGGTACCGTTGTGAAAACTGCATTGTGTCCGATCGAGTGCTATACTAGACGGAGTGCTGTGAACAGAAAAAGACGAGCTAGTTGGTTGTGTTGTGTAATTCGATGAATGAGAATGGCTGGTTCGCTTCAAGGCTCGATCGATCGATCTATCACTGTCGTATTCAGGCCGATCTTCTCCGCAACAGTGACGGTTACCTGCTGACTCACCAGGAAGTGGACGATGACGGAAATGTCTCGACCAGCATCTTCAAGGTACGGTAGCGAGGGTAGATTATCGATTGAGAGGGAACTGTTAATCTTCTCTTCTTTTTGTGTACACACCCGAACTAACTGAATTTGTTTCAAGGCTACTGTGGTAGGTATGGGCGGTAGACTTGAATTTGCAATGATCTTGTTCTCAGGGCGATTGCATTCCCACGGCGGGCGGTGGAACGGCAGTCCGCTTCAACGACGTTGAGCATCTATCACACGAGAATCCCTCGGAAACAACGGATAAGAGAAGAAAGAAGCGATCGTCGAAGAAAACGGTCCGATTCTAGACCTTACCCCTATTGACTATTCACGATAGCTACCGCATTCACACTATAAATAACAGCTCGTATTTTGTACCGATTGACTTATACACATATTTTCTCCTTTCACCATCACTTACGATAGGGGATACTTCGCATTGTACTTATTATCGTAACACGTAGTCTCATAATCGATTGTGCTATATCGCAGGCTCTTTCCGATATTTCGCATGCATAACTCATAGTGATCTCTCTGCATATTTCCTTTCAAGCATAATCTGTATTGATTGGATCTCACTGAATTCGTACCATCTGTAACTAACCTAGCTCGTTTTATCGATCAATTGTATAAACACAATTGTTGAAAATGAATTTCTTATTCATGTTGAATCGTTTACAGACTTGGCTAACGGAAAATGCGATGCCATTTCGGAGCCTCAAGTGATTGATCATTTCGCGCCCCTCTCTTTTTCGAATCTAGCGAGACGATGAGAGGAAAATCTCTCGTGTTGACACGATACAAATGAGTGGAGAGACAAGAGCGAAGAGATAGGCACCAGACAGGAAAAGGAGAGAGGAAGTTAGAATTTGGCGCCTTTTAGGTTCGGTTGAAATTTCCTGCGGCTCATTGCTTCTCATCTGTTTTCTTTGTGGTGCGTACTCAATCATGGCTTATATTTTGGGTCTCACACACCTAGGTCGCTCAATCAATCATAAATAACAACATTTTAATAGATCCTGTGACTAGAGAAACAGCACAGAACTGGTGAGGAGGTGAAGTGTTGTCATGTTTACTGTAAGATTTGCATACGGTATATTTTGAAAATTCCGCGAAATAAATTGGTCTTGTTCAGAAAGCAGTGAATGCGCAATTAACTTACTGTACTCACTCTGATATCGACATTTTTTTGTTTCGATAAAGATTTCGCGCCAATCAACGTTATTCGCCCTTTTGTCACTGTTTTTGTTGTTCTTGCGTTAATTTCTCGTTTTGAGCATGGCGGAGATGAAGGATCCAGTGGTCGTGGACGTGGACGATGATGAAGTGGTAGAAATTGACTCAGGCGAGTCGATGGATGATGAGACGGCGGAGTCTAACGACGAAGCGATGAACGAGGAGGAGAAGGAACGAGCGGTTGAGGCAAAGTTGGAGAAAGCGAGAATTGCTATGGAGGCGAAGATGATGAAAATGATAAAGCAGATAGAGGGACCGTGCAATTGGAAGGCCGATAGGATCTACAAAGGCGATGGCGCGAGTGAGTGCGATGTTTTGACGACTTCCTCTCGAAATCACAATTCATATACTCCGCTTATCGGCATATTAACAATTCATCAACTCAACTTGTTTCAGATCGACGCGACGTGACATGGGCCGCGTTCGCAGTGCTCAAAACACACAAGATCATCCGGAAATGGGCGACGCTGGGTCGATACACGTGCGCCATCTCCCAGTACGTGCTTTCAGAGGTGTTAAAGACTTTGCTTACTTACACATTACCGAACATCTATATTTGCCTAGTTAGCCCGTTGTGCGGCCACTCTCCATGGGTTGCACGTTTTCCCACCTGATCGCGGTGTACGTAGTAGTGCCGATTGTCCGACAATGACAGCCCAATTTTCAATTTTTGAACTCTTGTTTCAGCAAAAAATCGTTACTTTTTGCCAAGTACGTACTTTAATTAATCATTTCCAGCTGTATCAATGTGCAGCCGACCAAGAAAGCGGGTCGTGCTCCCGACCGAGTCGGGCCAATCCGACTAGAGGGCTTAAGCTCTCAGCCCACCACGGAGTATCACTACAAAGTAAGTGGGCAGTTCCACCTTCAATATTTTTTGAAACGATACACTCGAAAATCAGAACGGAGCGAGAAAGTGAACGTAGTAACGATGGTGAATTGCAGATCCTGCAAGCGGCAAAGTTCTTCCACGTTCCCGTGCCGACGCTCAACACGATTCTCATCGAGATCGACCAGAAGTTGTCGCCCAGAAGGGTATCGATTCATTGTATATGCTTGTTGTGTAGCTGGAGAGCAGTGTGTCAATGCTCTAGCACGTTATCTGTTCTCCTTTGTATTATTAATTATCAAAGTGTATTAATCAATAAATTGTTTTCTATTGCCCAATTGCAGGCTCCACCTGTCCTCGCTCGAGCCGTGCCCTCTGTGGTTGGTTAACTTATTTATTGAGTAGTTGCTTGGATAGTCAGTTAACTAATTTATATTGTCAGAAGGACGCGTCAAATGATGGCGAGAGCGACGGCAAGAAGGCTGAGGGCGTGCCAAGAGGTAAACTTGCTAATTAATACTTCTATTATTTATTAATTACTTTAGGCCCCAAGGTGGTACTGCAACCGGATGAGACGATGGCAGAAGGGGCGGAGGAAGTGGAGGCAGAGGGAGCAGAGAAGGTGAGGGGGGAAGAGCCGGTGATTAGTCTGATCATGCAATCGTTCAAATCGATGCACATTCAGATGCCTACTATATCACACAATGTTGTGGACGGAGGGTTGGAACCGGGCGAGGTGGAAGTGGAGAAGACGGCGGAAGAGGTGGCAAGGGAGAGGGAGAAGGTACGGGTCGTTGTCTTTTGTCCGAAGCGAAAGGTCGCATAGTGCTGAATTCTCATCAGTTTCTGGCAAGACTGGCTCTTGTCCGTATTCGTCATCTGATTCATCCTAATCATTGCAGGCAGATTGGGATGAGCCGATGGACGAGGAGAGTCAGTGCAAGTTCGGAGGAGATTATGTGGATACGACGAAGAGCAGAGAGGGTCAGTGAGGGATGAGTGATTGCATGCTAGCAAGCTCCATCTTCCGTCCTCAGTTGTTCAACTTGTTGTTATTGCCCCCAACACGATTCAAGGAGAGAGTGTTACAGAGCACACCCGATTCTCAAAGTATTTGATAGTGTAACTGTTTCACGCTCTGTGATTGACAATGATGAGAGTGGAATACGATGCATTCCTCTTTTATTGCAGAGCGAATCCGTTCCTTCGTCCAGCAGATCTTCTTCCACGAAGAGAGAGACGACCAGATGGAGTCGATCGAGTGGCTGATCAAGGTACGGTGGAGTGGGGAGAGGGGTACGGTAGATTGTTGCCAAGGCATGGGTATACGGCAGACTAGTGCTGGGTGGCAGATTGTTCGAGCTTTTTCTAGTAATCAAAGGAAGGAACGGATTCTTGCAGTAGATCCGTTTCAGTTTCATCATTGGCATAATGTGAAATTTTTCCATCTCCCTGCACTAATATAGCTTTTTATTGATTTATTTTTCAGTCCATGATCGACGCCAAAGAATTCGCCAACATTCCCACGATGCGCCAGAAGGTAAATTATTGATTTTTCCTTGCTCTAGCGCTCCGGATTACCGTACTTGCCTAATTATCGATTTTCAGAGCCAGGTGCTCGACCTCTTCAAGTTGGTGCAGCCTTCTGTGCACATGTCGGAGTACGTTTGGCTATTTTATCGTTCGATTATCGATTTTCCGCAAAAAAGATCTCCCTTGCAGCTTCTGGTTCGATCCGGTGCCGTTCAAGCCGTTGTGCGGCACACGAGTGGTCAAGTTCACGAAATCGACCTCCATCATGGATCCGGGTACGGTAACTGATGTGCTTGGGCACGGTAGCGGATGTAGATAGCTAAGATGATTCTAGGATTCACATTAGTTTTTGTTTGATTTCTATTGCGTCCACAAAGTTTTGCATTGCTGGTTGCTGTTTCATCACTTTCGTATTTGCAGACTGGGCTGGGCAGGCGGACGACGGACCCGATTCGGAGGATGAGCACCCACTCATGAAGGTGAGTGTAGGGGCTGAAGGGGAATGGATGATCTACCTTCCGTCCCGGTATGGGCTGCTATACGGAGCTATATCTGGCCATTTCTCCACGTATGCTCCACGATCTTCGCAATGGAGTTATTAGGTCGACTGTGCTGATTCCAAATATGGCCTGTACTCCTCACCTCGCTCATCATGGTTCATCGGGCTGCGATCAATGCATCCATTTGCAGGTGTACGCCCGGGTGCATGCACGTAAGAAGAAGGAGCGAGAGGCCAAGAAGAAGGAGATGGAGGAGAGAAGAAAAAGACATGTAAGTGGAGAATCTCTGGTTGAATGACTGCTTGCTTTTGGAATCAGGGTTTCTGTGTATTCATTTCCAGCTGAACTTGGGTTTCCATCTCCCCTGAATAGCTCGGATTCCTTTGCAGTTGCGCGGCGAATACTCGGACGATGAGGAGGAGGATGAAGATGATGTGGATGTAGTGACGATCGATGAGGACAAGAAGGACTCCTCCTCATCTTCCTCCAGTAGCAGTGAGGATGATGATCGTGATGAGGTAAATATCGATTTCGGGCGATGATTTCTTATTGTTTCAAATAATGATACCAATATTTTTAAGGAAAGGGAGGGTTCTCGACGACATCGGAGGCCGAGTGAGAGCGGACAGAGGAGGAACAGCAATGGAGGAGGAGGAGGAGAAAGACCAGGGGAGAAGCCGGCCGATACCACCACGGTGAGCTAGTAGTAGTAGGGTTGCGGCGAGAAAATGCCATCTGTGATAGTGTTTTTGTTGCGTTTCGGTCGAAGTTGGATGAAACCTGTCCATGTGCAACGCATTACAGAATTGCCGATGCCCAACTCTTACAATGATACCGTAGCGACAATGTGCTTTTTTAACTGCATTTTCGTGGGCATTCAGTGCCTGTATTCATTCAACCATTCGCTGATTGCGTAATAGCCAGCCACCGTTTCAGGATTCGGATGGGCGGCCGTCGGAGGGAATAGAGCAGGAAGGAGCGGGCGAGGCGGTCGGAGAAGGAGAAGGAGTGGAGCAAGGCGGTCGTGAGGATGAGGTCGAGGAACCTTTCGAGATGTACGAAATGGAGGCAGGAGAGGGAGGAGTGGGAGGAGGTGGTGCCGATGAGGAAGAGGAGAGAGCAGCTGATGAGCTGATGAACAGCATGCGTGCCGGGTATGAGCAAGATGAGGTGAGAGGGAAGGGAAAGGGGGCGGGGCTTACGGTGGAACTGGGACATTGTGAATAATTTAAAAAAAAACTTTATTGACTTCACTGGGCGCCCTCGAGTATCTGTGTTACACCAGTGAATTGCTCCGATTTCTAGCTGGATGCGGTAATCGCTGCCACACACGTCGTGCCTGATCACATTACGGAGGAGGAAGTCGAGATGGTGGAGTGGGAGGAGAGGCAAGAGGATGGAGAGTTTGACGAAGATGATGTTGATGAAGAAGAAGAGGAGGAGGAGGAGGAGGAGGAGATGCATGCAGATGATCGAGAGGAGGAAGAAGAAGTGCAAGTAGATGAAAGGGAAGAGGAAGAGGAGGATGGAGAAAGAGAGGAGGAGATGTATGCTGATGATAGGGAGGAGGAAGTGGATGGAAGGGAAGATGAGGATAGAGAGGAGGAGGGCAGCGACGCCACCTTCCACAGTGCCCTGGGAACGCTAGGTGAGACGCTTTGTTTAATTGTTTTTTTTTTAAATTTATTTATTTTCTCATTTGTTTGTCTGTTGCGCTCGACGATGGATGCCAAAGCACGAGGCGCTTTTGAGTTGCGGCCCCAAGCTAAATTAGACTTTTGCAGACCCGCAGCCCCTCATCCCGATCCCCGTCCTTCGTCCGATCGAAGAGGATGGAACTGCAGAGGAGGAGGGAGAAGTGTACGCGAGAGAGATGGGAGAGAGGGAGGAGAGCGATGAAGAGGAAGAGGAAGGAGGAGGAAAGACGATCAAGATTGAGGAACCTGCGCAAGATTACGATAAATGTGAGTTTGACGGATTTGGTATTGTGAGGCAATCACATTACGGATTTGAAGCAGTATGAGATGATAAGGGTACTAGCTTTTGCTGGCAGTGTTCAGTGAGTAAATGTTTCTTTGCAAGACCTTCCACTCACACCATCGCCTCGCCATGAGAGGGACAGTCCGGAATCGCCTGATCGTGAGTCGGATATTGATTCGAAGAAGCTGTGATCTGCCTGCCCATAAAACTATAGTCATAGTATTCACTAGGAATTGTAAAGATCTATTTAATGTTATCAGTGATTATTCCAGCGTCCGATCGCTCTTCCTACGGAGACGAGAACAGCTCCCGGTACTCGAATCCGTATGTGGACGTGGATGGAATGGGGGAGGAAGAAGAGGGAGAGAGGGAGGTAAGATAGCAGATGATGAGAGGGTTGTGTGTTGCTCCTTGGCTCTTTCTCTTTCTCTGTTCTTTCTGTGTCGTTGTTTACTTTTCAATTGGAATAAAATGGTACAATGAGCGCTATTCTGCAGGTGGATGAGACTGGCGATGGAGTGGAGGAGGACGATGAAGTGGAAGACGAGGATGAAGAAGTGTTCGAAGATTGTGAAGACGAGGAGGTGGAGGAAGAGGAAGTGGGATCGGCCCCGTGCACTTCCCGCAGAAGTTCCCGAGTGTCGCAGGTGAGGAGAGGACAACCAGTTGTTGTGTGGTTTCTGCAAAAATTTAATGAACATAATTAAGGTTGCGCAGTCGTTGACTCCACGCGAGCCAGAGAGGAAGAAGAGGAGGGTGGTGGCGGATGATGAAGAGGAGGAGAAAGAGAAGGAAGAAGAGAGCACGAATCCCTCCAAGACTCCGAAGAAGGGCAAGAAGAAGGATGAGGAGGTAGTTATCAGGATGCAGTGAAATTTGAATGACGATGCCGCCCGCATTGGACTAGCATCAGTTCCTTTTTTTCTCGATTTTCGCCTTGGTTTCCCGTTTTACAAACTGACTTTAACGCGTTAACTAGTGAGTAATCACAATTTATTCAGCCCGCGACTCAACCGAGGAAGAGCAGGAAGAAGGATGAGGAAGGGGAGAAGGAGGAAACGGCGCCCCCGTCGGCGAGAAGAGGACGCCCTCCGAAGGGCAGCAAGGTGGGGGTGAATGGGGTGTGAGATCTGTTGTAATCAAGGAGTAGTGAAACACGAATGGTGTTTCACTACTCCTTGGGAGGTTAGTTCATTGAGATTGTTTGATGTGTGGTTCTGGCGAACGGTTAGACAACCATTTCGTTCAGCCTACACCGGATGAGAACGAGGATGCGCCCCCGTCGGCGAGAAGAGGACGCCCGAAGGGCACCAAGGTGCGGACACGATTTATGAGAATGATGCAACCAGAATCTTGCATTGTGCTCTACGGAGAGTTTGCTCGATTTGATCGTTCTAATTGTATCTGGTCCTTATTTGTTGCGTGAATTGCCTTTATTCGATCTATTGGGCAGCTTCACTTTGTTCAGCCCAAGACTCCGAAGAAAGACGAGGTGGATAAGAAGAAGGAGGGAGTGGAAGAGGAAGAGAGAAGGGAGGAATCGATGCCCTCATCGAGAAGGAGAAGAAGCATGAGGGCCAGCCAGGTACGTGTTGGATAGGGTCGTGGGATTGGTTTGCAAGAAGTAAGTTATCACGATGTAATGCAACTTGAATGGTCACGGCAAGTGGGCTTCTTATTGTTATGGTATTTGGTAGAGTGAATCGCTCTATTATCAGGTGACGGATGATGAGAAGGAAATGGAAGAGGGAAAGAAGGAGGACAGAAGGGAGGCAGCGGCGCCCTCGTCGTCGAGAGGAAGGAGAAGCATGAGGGCCAGTCAGGTGAGGATGAAGGAGTATCGATGGGTCGGAGTTGTGAGGCTGTCTTGAATGTTGCACGAAAAGTGGGTTAAAAAATGCATTTCCCGATACTTGATGCTGGGGGGGGGGGGGGGTATTTCGTTGCGTAATTCGTTTATTATCAGGTGACTGATGATGAAGAGGAGGATAAGGAGAAGGAGGTAGCGGCGCCCCAGTCGTCGAGAGAAAGGAGAGGCACGAGGGCCAGTCAGGTGGGCAAGAAGGGGCATGGAAGGGCCGGAGTTGTGAGGAAACTTCAATGATGCATGAAAAGTTATCTTCGTTTTGAATTTTTCCGATGCTCTTTGGTCTTGTGAGGATGGTATGAATTTGAGGTGACGGATGATGAGGAAGAAGAGAGGAGAGAGGCAGTGATTCCCCCAGCATCGAGAGGAAGGAGAAGCACGAGGGGCAGCCAGGCGGACGTGGATGAGGTAATGAGTGGACAGTGAAACTGCAAAGAACAGGGGCAGTGTCTTTATTCGCTCTTGCTAATGCAACCCCTACTTATTCAGCCCACGACTCCGGCCAAGCCAAAGAAGGGCAAGAAGAAGGATGAGGAGAAGGAGATCGAGGAAGGAAAGAAGAAGATGGTGGATGAGGAGCAGGAGAAGGATGAAGAGAGAAAGGAGGAGGAAGCGGCGCCCCTATCGGCGAGAAGGGGACCTGGACGTCCGAAGAGCAGCGGCATCAAGGTGGGAATGGTTGGGTAGTTGTCAGGATGTTGTGAGACCTGAAAATTGATCCTTGTTGAATTGTGATACGCTTTTATCCAAATAAGTAACCACACTACTCGTTCAGCCGACGACTCCTGCCAATTCAAAGAAGGAGGACGAAGAAAAGAAGAAGGTAGATGAGGACGAGGAGGAATTGAGGGAGGAAGAGGCGGCCCCTTCGTCGAGAAGAGGACGTTCGTCGAGGGGCAGCAAGGTGGGTGTGAAGACGAAAGTGTGTTGGAGTTATCCGGATGGCATGGAACGTGAAGTATGCCTGATACTTACTGATGTTCACCCTCTTTTACGGTTCATTCAGCCTACGATTCAGCCGAAGAAGGGGAAGAAGCAGGAGGAAGCAGTGGAGATGATGATCAAGCAGGAAGTGATGGATGAAGAGGAAGATGATGAAGTAGTGATGCTCTCCCCGAGAAGAAGCCCCCGAGTGCCCCAGGTGAGAAGGAAGGGAAGTGAGTCCTGTGGAAATTCTTGTAGAAGCCCATTGTTGTTTAATCTGATGGCTTGACTTTCCGTTAGGCAATACTGGGCAGTTGCAACTAGAAACGTGGTAGAGACTGGAGCGACATTAAAAAAAATTATGATAATTTATCTACGCCCGAGGCGCGATGACATAGAAAGATGCATTTCTGAAGTGAATATTATTCATTCGCTTATGGGAGCAACAGTGTAAATGGATTCCGCACATTGTTATGTAGAACAGGTGAAACATGAGTTGTGTTGCCACCCCGATGTTCAGGGTCTCGAGATCCTTTTGAATAACTGAAATTTACAGCGGACGCCTGCAAAAACTGTGAAGGACAAGAAGAAGGTGGAAAAGGCGCAGAGGGATAAAGAGGACGAGGAATCGATCGTTGAGATCGTGCGGTTTTCTTTTTTGTGTTAAAAATATTTAAGAAAAAAACTTTTAAGAAAGTGACAATGATTTTCCGAGTTGAAATATTCGTGATTTATCTCCGTTTCATAAAATAACACCTCGAGCGTTTCAGTCGCCGACTCCACATGCTAAAAGAGGCAAGAAGAAGGAGGAAAAGGCGCAGAAGAAGGATGAGGAATCGATCGATGATAAGGTTCGGATACTCTCTAATATTTTCTTGTGATTGTGCACGGAAGGAACCTGAACTGTACTGATGTATACAGTCGTTTGTGATAAAGCATAATACGACCATATTCAGCCGACGACTTCGAGGGCTGCAAGAGGAAGGAAGAAGAAGGATGAGGAACGGACACAGAAGGATACGGAGGACGAAGAATCGATTGATGAGGAGGTGTCGTTACTTTTTATATTTCTGACAATGATTGACGAAGTGCTCAAAACGGCGTTCTCTATTCTAGAGATTTTCGCGATATTTTGAAACTATCGTTCGAAGCTTTGTTCACAGCGTGTCAGAGGGGAGAGTAAATCCAATTATCGCGGCAAAGGTGGACGCGTGAGACCCTTTTCCCTTCCATTCATTCTCGCCGATTTTCACTGATCAGCGCGGTCGCAAGCGGTAGAATGGGAGAGTTTCGAGAGAATCTCTCGAAAGTTGCAATTTCAATGTTAACCCTCAATTCATGGCTTCGCGAAACTCAATTTAACAAAGCGATTATTATGAAAAGAGCGTCATTTACTTTAGTAGTGTTCGCCGAAACACAATCGATAAAGTAACAGAGCAGATTTAGAAAATCGTGTAATTTCATAATTTGCTAAAATTTACTCCTCATTGGGGGTTAATGGAAACCCCCACACCCATAACCTTTTTGAGCTCCTCATAAAGAGCCCAACAACGACGATTGATTGGGATTTTTATGAAATTGCTCGTATTCGAGAATGGTGTCTTTAAAGTTCCCCTCCACACCTGACAAAATTTGAATTCGCGCGAAAAATAAAGCCAGCTGCGCGCCAAGTTGCGTTCGGGTGCCCGCCGGGACAGCTTATTTACTCCACTGTCACTGATACGTTCTTGTTTTACCAACTGTATTTTCTTGTTTTACAAACTGTTTTTTCGTTAAAATTAAGCAGGATTTTAACGATAAAACAAAAGAAAACAGAAAGAAAACAAAAAGAGCGCAAAAAATGCAAAGCCGGTACTACCGTAACCGCAGACAGAACAGCCGATATTACCGTAGTTAAGAAATCCACGTAGGATGTTTAGCTCAATCCCTCGTTTTTAATAAATCACCACGGGCCGAACTTTAATTATTTTTGCATTTTTTCTTCAAATACG
>LS495738.1:529384-560040 GCA_900490845.1 Pristionchus japonicus | reverse complement strand
AAAAGAGCGCAAAAAATGCAAAGCCGGTACTACCGTAACCGCAGACAGAACAGCCGATATTACCGTAGTTAAGAAATCCACGTAGGATGTTTAGCTCAATCCCTCGTTTTTAATAAATCACCACGGGCCGAACTTTAATTATTTTTGCATTTTTTCTTCAAATACGATAGTTTGGCGCCTCGTTATTTCATAAAATCGAATAAAAAGTGGGGGTAATTTTAGGTGTGGACTGGAACTTTAAAGGGTGATTTGCGCTTCATTCTCGAATACGCACAATTTTAAAAATAATTCAATCAATCGCCGTTCTTGGGATCTGTATGAGGAGCTCAAAAAGGTTATGGGTGTGGGGGTTTCCATTAACCCCAAATGAGGAGTTAATTTTTGAATATGTTAATTAAGAAAACACCCGGCAAGACTTTAAAATTTATGAAAATCTGTCAAAATTGAAAGAGAAGCATCTTTTCTCATACTTAATAGCGATTTTATTTCCTTATCACGAATTTTGCTTTTATCAGTGAACTATGGGGTATGCTTCACTGGTTTCATATAAATGTCGCCCTCGAGCGATCATGGAGAGTGAATTGCCGCGGAGAATAAAGGGGTTCCCCTCTCTGGCACGCTGTGTTGTTCAGTTAGCCTTATTTCAAAGAAGCATTGAGTTTATTCAGCCGACGAGTTCAAAGACCCCGAAGAGTAAGAAGAAGGATGAAAATGTAAGAAGATTGTTCGATATGGAGGACAAGGAATCGATTTTGAAGGTATATAATTTTATATAACTGTTGTCTAATCTCGATTTCTTGCAGACTCCGACTCTGCCGAAGAAGAGGGGAAGGAAGGGTGGAGAAGAGAAGGAAGAAGGAAAGACAGTGGAGAAGAGTGAGGAACGAAGAGCGGAAGTGGAGAGAGGAAGAGGAAGGACGAAGGCCAGTAAGGTGAGAGTTGTGATGTGGATAAGCAGTACTGTCCGCCTAACGCTGATAGCTTCATAATGAGCTTGCGAAACCCGAACCTCTTTCTCGCAAGTAATTATTGATTTGTGCCGCTTTGCTCTCACATTTCGAAATGTTTTTTTCTCTGCAGCCAGTGACTCCAGCTAAGCCGAAGACGAACAGGAGGAGTATGAAGGGCGGAGACGAAGAGACGACAGTGCAGAAGGTGGTCGTGAAGCAGGAAGTGATGGATGAGGAGGAGACGGTGGCGGTGCAGCCTTATCGGTGGAGAAGCCCCAGAAGGGGACAGGTTAGTGGGAGGGGAGGGAGTGTATTTTACGTCGAATACTACGAATTACGAACTACTACGATAACGTCGAATTTTACGAATACTGAAAATGGAATGGTGCAATGCAGCATAATGGTTGTTTTGGGATTACTCGCTCATTCTGTGTCTCAATTTTCATTCTTATCCTCCTTGCAGCCGTACCCTCCCCCAATGAGCGACAAGACGAATGAGGAGGAGTCGGTGGATGATGAAGAGATGGAGGAGGAGGAAGAGGTGCCTCTCTCTCCGAGGAGAAGCCCCAGAAGAGCGCAGGTGAGAGGGGGCATATTTTCGTATTTTGTCACTTCATAGGCCAAGTTACCAGTAATCTTTGTTCGTGCAGTAGCTGAAACATGAGTAGTGCAACGCAACGCATTGATGCGGACTAATTCCGGACTAGTGTTGTAGATGCTTGCTAATTCTGTGGTTCACTTACTATCCTTATCCTTGCAGCCGCACGTTCCCGCAAAGAGCAACAAGAAGGACGAGGGCGAGGAGCCGAAGAAGGAGGAGAAGCCGAAAAGAAAGGTATTCTTTTGCTCAATTCTATTATTTCGTACACGGTAGACGGAGGGAATACGGTAAAAAGTTTATCGCTAACTGTCTTATTCAGTTCCCGAGAATCTCCTTCAAACCAAAGAAGAATGCATCGAAGGGTGCTCCGAAGTGAGCGATCGCCCAACTGCCCCCCTTCCCCCCCCCCTCCCTACCCATGATCCCCAATATCGATCGATTGATTGATATTCTCACGTTGTCTTACCGTGTATTACCGTACTTGACTGTTGATTGATTTTTCTTAGCCCTACCCTGTCCCGATGTACTGAAAAAATTGCTTATTATTTATATAATTTGAACCAACTCTTATGTGACTTTGTTAACTTAATGTATTTTCATGACCGCAATTTTATCCCTGTATCATTCTAATCTGTTTTATGCTGATTGAAGTTTACTTTCCCGTTGTCTGCTTTCTTTTAACAAATATGTGGCATATCCGGATGATTCTCACAACTTATTTTTTCTATCACAGTAAACATTAATCTAATCACAATAACAATATGTCAGAAGAAGCCGAATAAATAATTCTTCGATACCTCTGAAAATGTGTTGTTTCTTCAAAGGTTCACACGAGCGTCCTACACTGAACTACCTGCACTCGCATGATAATAGGTATTTGATTCAATTTCCGTTGGTCTGAATCTGATTCACTTTGAAAGGGGACCAGGTAAAGTGAGAGTGTGCAGTTCAGTGAAGTTCCTATCAGAAAGAGTTTTTGCCAATGCCCTTCTTGGTATGTAGATTAGCGCGCTTTCTGCCCTGGCGATAAATTAAGGAATCGTATTGATCTCTCGGGGTCCTCTCTCCACTCCTCCGATATCTTGCTGTGCCTGCCGATCGCAAATGTGTTGTGCTTCATTCTTCGCACGAAACAGCGATAAATCAAGCCTATTTACTCATGATCCGCTCCAGATCAAACGAAAACTGCTCGTTTCCATCTCCTCGTAGACTACGGTAGTCTGCAAATAACTACAGTACTCTAGCATACTGTACCGTACTAATTATCGATCACAATCGCGGTATTGTTGTATCACACACTTTCTTCCTTCTCCCATCATCGCTTTGATGAGAGAGGAGAAGCGCGAGCAAAAAAGCGACAAAGCCGGAACAAAAAGAGCGAGCGAGTGGCCAATACAACAATCATTGGCACACTCCTCCTCCCTCTTCCCACTTGAGATTATGTGTTGCTCTTTCTCTCTCCGTTCCCCTCCTCTTGTCCCCTCTCCACCTATCAATGAGCCCTTTAGCCCTTTTGATCGACCGCCTGATCTTTGGGAGGTATACAGTAACTTCTGTCGGGCAGATCTCAACTTCACGAACTCTCTAGTCGGTCAGAACTGGACGTGCTCAGGTTTTGTCCCCGGGTGCTTTCGTTTTGATTACGTATAAGTTCTTGAGGGCGATTGATGAGTAGTCCTTGAACCGCAAAACCTGAAACTCAAGTGAGGTTTGGTGTCTGTCGCGAGTTTTCTCGTTCTCAAAACAATACACTATCAGTGAGTCTGATTTCTACCTCTGTCTCTGTCTCTCGCGAGTCTCCTCTCATCCCCGTCTCATCTTCCAGTTCTAATGCTTCCTCCGATCTCTCTCTCTCGCTATCCGCCAGATTACATCTTTCACACGGGATCTGGCTATAGGACTCAGATACTCTACTCCAGATCCCCACTCAGGGGCCCATCCTTCCCTCCTCCTACTGCTCTTCCCTCGCGCCGTCCCCTCAGGGCACTAATCATTCCATTACGCCGAGGCTCTCACAGAGAGGCGCTAGAATGTGATTCTGGGAGGAGTGGCGAGAGTGCTTTTGAGACTTTTGGCGTTGATCCCTCTTCTGTCTCTGACTTTTTTTTCATTTTGCTTTTTTTGATTTTAGAGATGTTGAGTCTTCGGTATTTTTCATACATGTTTTGTTTGACATATTTGAACCATGTGAACCTTGTGGCCCCCAGAGCTACAAGGTGAATCGGTAGTTCACCGATCAGTCATCTCTCGGGATTTGGATTGGAGGGGGATTGGGGATAGGACGGGGAGTCTCTCTTGAGCAAGTGAGCGATTGCCTAAATGTGATTACCTACTATTTGGAAGGGAAGAAGAGAAGAAGAGGGGACAGGAGGGATTGGTAGGCCGCCTCTCGTTTCCCTCCTCTCACAAAATGACCATGTTTTCGCGTCCTGTTTTATTGCTCCCGGTAATGTTATCACAACGGGGTCCTGTTGTTGGTGTTGTATTGCGAATCTTATTGTTTGAAGTACGCGATTTCGAATTTACTCCGAGATATTTCGGGCCTCGAGGGTCAAATGGCGCAACATCTGTGTCCAATCTAGACAAATTGCAACCGGGATCGGCCGGGATTCGCGATCCTCGAATCTGAGGCATTCTAAAAAGATGTACTTTCGCTGACAATACAGACCGAGAGAGCACGTGAAATTGAGAGAGCCAGACTATTGGTCAATCTCACCCTATTCTTCCCTTTCCCTCAATCGCCAATCGCGGATTCTGAAGTGTTTCGAACGCCTCTCTTATCCCGTCTCTCATCCTATTGTTAGCATCGAATCTCAGCAATTGTCTGATTCTCTCAATCTCACATGCTCTCATGCTGGTCAAAAATTGTTAGAGAGTGCGCGAGATGGAGAGAGTTCGACCATTTAATTCTCCCGCACGCTAAGCCGTTCGCATTGATCATTTGCGCGGGAGGGATCATTCAAGAGGAGGAATAAGTTTATTACTAGAGAGAGGCTAAGCCTGTTACGACGACGTTCATTGTGTGTGGAGTCTGGGGTACTTGGAAGAGAGGGAGAGAGAGAGGAAGAGGGAGGGTGAAGGGTCTGAGAGAGGGAGGGAGGGGCACAAGGGGTGAAGAGGAGGATCAAGAGATTCTAGAGGAGGAGGCTTTATTCATTGACAGAATGCCCCCTCCACCCTCTTACTCGTTGTTTATTGATTATTCCGTCTGGTTTTGATATTGTTGGTTGTATTGCACGTTGTATTTAAGCATGATTGCCTATTTCAGGTTTTAGACTGTTTGTAGGATCAGTGGAACCTAATTGTGCCTGAATTTCAGTGAAGGAAGAAACGAATGCGATAGGAGGAACGAAGAAAGAAGAGATGGAGAAGCGAACGGAAGATGAGGAGGACGAGAGAGGTGGGCGTTTGACAATGCTAATCAGGATTATAGCGAGTTTGAGGGAGTAGACAGACTCGCGTTCATTGTCAGTGTGAAAATGTGGATATTTCTGATCAATAGGGGAGCGGCTACTCTACAGCTCACAACACTATTACTTTATGTCAGCACTATTACTTTATCGTCGAATCTCAGCTGTTTAGTCCAGGCGTGAAACGTAAACCTCTTGGGATTTCCGGAACCAGCCCCCAGGTCACGGGCCATCACTCAAATCCTTCTCTCCTCCCCCTCCTCACTCTTTACTAAACCCATCTGTTGGGCAATCCCTCGCTCCAACCTGTCATGAGGCTGTCAGAACCTGAGAGAGTTGAAGAGGCGAGAAGAGAGAGAAACCAGCTGATAGGAGACTTTTGAGACTGTGGAGATGAGTGACCGTCGCGTAGAGCCTCTTTCAATTTGCGTGAACTCTCGCTGATTATGAAAAGAGTTCGCAAATATAGGTGGATTCAGAGCGCGGAGGTTTGTGAAGTCATTGGTTCAAAGGTTTCTGTGATCGGTCACGAACTCGCAGAGCAAAATGATATGATCATTATCTTTTTTCTGACAGAGGCATTGTTATTTAGAGGTCACTGACAAGGAGATCCGACCCTCGGGTTGAAATGGAACGCGGCGATCTGGGTTCACGTCTCTCTTTATGTACTGGATTTTCACCTGCGAATAATGCGATCTCCGTATTGAAGTAGTAAATACTCGCCTAACTCTCAATCCAAAACGACAGCTAATTTCGAATTCAGCCAGTGAGGTCAAACAGAGGCGCAGACTGATTATTAATGAGCACAACCATCTGGGGTTGGATAGAGGGTAGAGTGGGTTAGGAGAAGGAAGAGACGGTTTACTGAGAGAATCATTTGTACGCACACTCGTAGAGATCAGTTATTATTTGTGCATTGCCTGAAAGACATTAATTTCCTTTCAATCGTGGCCTCTTCGCACAGCCTTGTTGTTCCTTCAAGTAGGCTCTTGATCTATTGAACGGAGTCTGATGTGCCTTCTGATCTGAGATTGGAGCGGGTGAGAGAGTCTGTGATCATAAGAGAGACCACAGAAGCAGAAAGATCTCCTATTGTTGTTCTGATCTGAGAGAGAGCGAAAGAGCTCAATCCCATCCCAGTCGCCCTCTCTCTTCCATAAAGTGTGAAGCTTAGAGGGGTTCGCCCTTTCTTGAGAGGGCGACTCTGGGAGTATAAACAATTCGATGGTTGAGTGCAATGGGGATTGGAAAGATCAGGCTCTGTTGCTATTGATTCAGAAAGATTTACGTTGAATAACGAAAAAAATACAATTTAAATAATTAAGTATGTAATTGGCAGACTCGATCGTCTCCGAGGAGTCCGTGGTGTCGGTGGAGCAGCGGAAGGAGGAGAAGCTCAAGGTGAGAGAGAGAGAGAGAGATAAGGGGTGTATTTTCGAGATGAGGTAGTCCAGAATGAATTGTCTTTGATCGAACTGTTCGGAGGAAATGTGGTGTGTGCAGAGCGAAACTACAGTGTCTGTCTATCGAATTCTGTCGAAACATCGATGTTTTGTGAGCGCAAAGTTCGGGATAATTTTTTATTGTATGGAGGGGTGGCTGCTGCCTATTACTCTTCTTGAGTGTCTCAATTGAAGTGTATTCCGCACGGAAAAAAACCCGGCTGGTTGATATGTCGTAGTTGAAATATCTGTTTCATGCGGTTGTCCCTTGGTTTACTTGTAGCTGATCAGTTGATTTAGATAATCTGGTCACATCGCTTCTTGTTCCAGGCGGACCTCCAGATGGAGCCCTCGTCTCCTTCTCCGTTGCCGAAGGAGAGACGAAGAGGAGGAGAGGAGAAGGAAGAAGGAGGAGTGAAAGAGGAGGAGGAGCAGGATGAACTCACCAAACTGCAGGTGAGGGAGACTGATTATCCGTGTTAGGAAACACGGTGACTTAATGCCGCGGCGCGTGTTTCTTGGTTGAGGTAGGAAGTACTCTGGTGATTATGCTGAGTTTTCTACCTGAACTTTGCCTGAACTTCAGACACTGTGAATTGATGCAGTAGCGCGTGGCCATCAGCGTATTGCAGTGTACAATTGCGATCATTGTTGAGTAGGAATCATAATAGGCACGAAACTGAATAGTGGTGTCCGACTCGCGCTCTGTTACGGCAATTCAGGGGCTTCAAGCTACCTTTCGCATGTGTGCTTCATAATGGTTGCATTAACTGAGTCAGTGCACACATTTCGGTTTATCGTGGGCTAAATATCTTGGGAAAAAATTATTGCTGCTGATCTTTCCAAATCGACCATTGTAGTCTCTTCTTCCTCAGAGGTCACAACAAGTCCTCATGTTTCTTCCATTCCTCCTCCTCCTCCTCTTCTCTTCTATTCTGTCATTCGATCTTCTTCTCCTTTCCTCTCATCTTATTCTTCGGTTTATTCTCAGAGGGCAAATGAACGTCGCAGTTACGGCAGCCTGCACTATAGTCAGTTTATTCTATGATTTTTCCCGATTTTGAGAATGATATTCGCTGGATGGTTCTCCGTTTCGCGATTAGTTCAAAAGGTCAAAAGGTTTCAAAAGGGATAGGCGAACGGATGATCGAAGATGTGGAGGTGCACATAGTAAAAAGGCGTTTCCATTTTTTTCTCTGGCTAGGGATCTTGCTGTCTCAAGGATGGTTCAGTAGTTGATCAATTTTGTTGGCGATGATTCTGCGGTGTAGTTCTTTTGTTCGAATTATCTTTATTCGAGTAGTGTGGTTTTTGTACATATTCTTCCCATTTTTGATCCGCTTTTCTACAGAGAGAAAGAGCAAAACGACCGTTCATGCACGGGGAGTCCATCACTTTCCCCTCCTCCCGCCACTCTTTTTGGCTCTCAATTCGCCGATTGTTTGCTTTCCACGGAGGGCGCATCCTTGCCAATTTCAACCAACCGTTTCGTCAATATTACCCTAGATTGGGTGTGCTCTAGGCGCGCCGGGTTCGAAATTTTGGAAAGGATGGATTCCTTTTCCGGTGGCCACTAACGCCGCGAGTGCGCACTAATCAAAACAATTTTATTGACAAGAGAGTGGGTCAATTCCCTCCTTCCTTTCCATTGTCACTGCCGCCCATTCAATCGACATTGATTCCTTCGATTCATGCAGTAGTAGAATTTTGAGATTGTTTGTTCCTCGATTACCAATGCTCCAAAATGCTGTGTTGATCTAATGTTCATCAGCTGATAGTTTGTGTGAGCGATGATTTAGCAATCTCGCGGTAACTCTAGAATTGAATCATGTATGAATGGTAAATTGACGGGTGTGTTCTCGGATGCAAAACCTCCCCTGTAGGTAGCAGCAGCCTGCTCCACCAGCTCCTCTACTCACAATAGAGTATGCATGAGTCAGCGGTTTTCCCCATTCTGCCTACCTCTTTCCATCTTTCTCTTATCCAGTAGTCTCTCACTCGCTCGCACACCGCCGCGCGCTTACCTTTCCCAGATTTGGCCCTGCCGCTCCCGAAAAACAGTAGAAATACAGCAGAAAAAGTGATTGCGTACTCACTAGACAGACGAGAGATCACGCGGAATGGAGAGAGCGGGGGAAGACTGGCAACTTCGCGCGCTCGCTTGAATGAGATTGGATTGGCCCTAATTTCGATCGGAGTTCGCCCCTTTTCTTTTCTCCTCAGAGTTGCGAAAAGAAGAAAGGGAAGTACCTTTCATGTTTCCGGCCGCTGAGTTCCTTGTTGAGAAGATTTATCGTTATTGCGGTGATAGAGTGAGTAATCTGTTGTTCGCATTGTCGGCTCATTAGTCAGTGTTTGGGCATCCCGGAGCGTTGAAGTTGCGATGCGAGGATTAGTCGTAGGTTGATCGCTCGAGGATGATGATCTCGCAGCGTAACATTTCAAAACAAATCTATGGCCAATTCTGATTTTCGTTGTCGCTTTTTTCTATCCGGAAAATCCGTAGAACTCTCGTCTCGGCGCACCCCTCATTGCCATTCCTATCACCTTCCTTTCCCTCCTCTCCTCTCCTCCTCTCCCCTCTCTCTACCTCCAATCTCTCACCTCGCCCACTTTTGTCCACAAATTGTGTTTTCTCAACTTCTTTCCACCGCGCTTCTTCCATTCTCTTTGGGGGACGCCTCTCCGTCTAGTGCCAAAGAAGGCCGCGAGAGAGATTCTGTCGAAGGGGAACGCTGTCTGGGTACTCTGATGGTCGAGAGAGCACGAGAAACGAGGAGAGTCTAGCCGTGGAGAGTTCCTCTTCTCCATGGAGGGGTTCGTTTGCGCCTCGCCTCCCTCCACACAAACCGAGGTTTGATGAGCTAGCCAGCGGAAGAGCGACGCACTGTTTTCGTGTGAGTAAGAGCTGGGGAAATTTGCGAGATGAGCAAATTGTAGTTAGACTAACGCTTCAGCGAAGATGCTTATGAGTGAGTTGGTCGTGTCGCTAGTAGATCGGAAGGCCGTGAGATTAATAAAGATCACCTTATTCGTTGGCTCTCTGCGGTAGATGTTCCGCTCAATTTGAAATGAACTTCATTATCTCATTTTCGCGCCAGTGAAATTGATGCAACACCAAATGCTGTTATGAATGACCGTTCCATCTTTACAAATGCGCTTTCTGCTCTCAGTCTCATCCAAACATGACGTTGTTGATATTTGCGTTTCTCGATTACCTCTTAACAAATTCCCAATTCACCTCGTCTTACTCATATTCCTCCTCGTCTCAGCTTACTCACGTCTCTCATCATTCTCTCGAAATGATGTTGCATTTCGGATTGGAACGTCCCCCCCCCCTCTCATTGATAGCTCCGTTCCGTTCATTTGGAAAGGAACCGATCTGGCCGTTCTATCGCACTAGTCAGCTTTCTAGGAGGAAGAGTAACTTTTCTAATTCCGCACGCTCTCTGACAGGTTGGAGAAGCTAGAGAGCGTGCATAATGAGTAGAGCCTACTCTGCTTTCCGCGCTCTGCTCACTAGGGCAGTTTGATGAGGTAATCCCACTTGTGCCGCTCCCCTATTTCACTATTTGATGGCTAGCAAGTCGGGAGCCGTAAACTCAACGAGAATCTCAGAATGAAACGGGAGCTTTGATCTACCCTCTTTGATCTGGTCTTGATGCATACTCAGATTGTCATTTCCCTTCCCCGCAGGGCACTAAATTACCCCACACCAGATCATAACCGTCGAGCAATTAACGCGAATTAACGAGGGGGTTAAGTGAGAGGATGAGGGAGGAGAAAGGTAAACGAAGATGCGAGGCGATAGATGGGGAGAGGGGGTTTCAGCGGTTGATGACATTCCTAATGTGAATAGGTTTTTAATTCTGCGCCTTTATGTGATACTCATTTTATCAACTGTAGTGGTGATCAGCAGCTCACCGTGGGGAGAGATGACTGATTGAGTGAGTGGGAAAGAACGAGAATGCGCGGTGGTCGTGAGTTCCAGGAGTCTGTGAAAATAATTGTCTTGTCGAATCGGCAATTCTCTTTTCCTCGTGCTTCTCGAAATAATTCATAAATGTGATTGTGCTCTCATGGAGTACATCCCACTGTATCGTGCTCATGCTAGTGATTATCATGTGACTAATCACACAGCTGATAGTCGAGAGTGATTGGGCGAGTGAGAGTGCTGATAAAGGCGCAGAAAAGACGAAAGGATCCTGGTTTCAACGGCCTGCGAAAGTGCTTTCCTTGTCTATTCGACGGTCCTGATTTCTTCTCGCTTCTATAATACCTAATTAGTTGATCAAGAGATTATCACATGACGTGACTAATTGGCAGCTGCTACTGTGATTAGGCGGGAGAGTGTTGATATTTCGAGACGGCATACTAGGGAAACTCGATCCACCCTCTCTGCGTTTCTTGTTCTCGAACCTCATGAGATTGGGTTGCAATGCGTGGACGATGCTGCTTGTTTACTAGCTTCTTATTGATTGTTGTCGCTTTACATTCTTTCCGACCTACGATTTCATTGTTTCAAAATTATGATATTAGTACGCATAGCGCTTTACTTTAGTGAGAGACCGGATTGTATTGGAAAAAAATTCACTTTCCAATGATCGTGTGGAAGCATTACGGTAGCACCTCGACTCATCGATTGATTGCAGCTCGCCCTCGACCAGCTGATCTCCTCGACGCAGACCGCAGCGCAGTCAGCGATGATGGGAGGAGGAGGAGAGAGAGGCGGAGGGAGGGAGAGAGACGGAAGAGAGGGAGGAGTGGAGAGGAGGAGGGAGGAGGATCCCGGTGAGTGAGAGAGGATGGATGGATAATGTATGGTAGAACCGGAAATGACGAGGTTCTTATTGTTGAAACAGATGGAATGCCCAAAATGGTTCATTTTGATACAAGGCGCGAGTGGGCTTCATAGAGTAGAGAGAGGGTGAGGAAAGAGTCGATGGTTGGTTGCCGATGGGTGCACAATAACAAAATATTTAGATGAAGAGATTTATTTGTTTCAGTAGAAATTTCTGATTCATAGAACTGTGAAAGTCTAAGATAATAGGATTGAACGATATTTGTAGGAGAAATATGCATAAAAATAATAACATTCTTCCCTTCCAGCGCATCCTCGTCGTCGACTGATCCGCGTGCCGTGCCAGCTGCAGGCTGCAGCCTCCACTTCGGCTGCAGCTGCTGCAGGAGGGCTGCTGCTATCGCAGCAGAGCCAGGCTCTGCCCTTCACTGGTGAGTGGAAATGCTTTTTACCGGTCTTGAGAGAAAGGAATCGTCAGCGACAGTGGGACACGTCCTTTGTGTTGAGAGTGAGGCACTAGCGCTACTGGTTGAGACTCGCATCGCTTCACAATTTTTCTGAAATGTATGCGCAGTTAAGTAGATGGGCTCCATTCGAAATCGAGAGATCGTTGCCCTGGACAAGATTGTGTAGGCAACGCGTTACTGGATTTTTTTTCGAGTTTACATAGCGAGCTGCGTACTATTACGAATATTAGACGAGCGATTGTTATGTGGCCTGCAGAAAACGCTAGTGTCACTGGTCTTGCTCTTTTGATTTTTCGGTAAACAACACGGATAAGAGAAATTGCGAAAAGTGCAGCGTCTTTCTTGATATGAACTGTTTGAAGCGCAAGTCGTGCTTGTACTAATCAGTCAATTTTCAGTCCGTGGCGGGGCGGCGCACGCGTCGCTCATCCTCGTGGACATCGTGCGGGACGAGCAGCTGGCCGGAGTGATGATGCCTGGTGAGAAAAGATTGCTCTTTGATCTTTCGAGTTTGAAGGCTGATCTCTAGGTAAAAATCAAACACTTCTAATCTTCGATATATTGAGCCTATGTTTGCAATAGATCGCATGCGTGCACTGCAAAAGTGGCGCTCGTTTTAGCTATTTAGGAAATGTGAAGCTTTGGTTGAGCGAGAACTAGTAAACCATACTTTGATTTTTTCCTTGATGTGGAATGCGTCTTCAATTGCTGCTATATTTTTTCCAATGCTATCTAGTTCGTGTGAAACATGGAATTTATGTTTTGTGAAGCTCAAAAAATCATAATTCTTAAAATCAATATTTTTCCATCTATTGCAGGCGAGATCGTGCTGACGATCGAGGACGTCCCCGTGTCGGGCATGACGATATCGGAGGTGAGATGAGGGCTAATTAGTTAATTAAGGTATTTTCACTAATTACGACATTTCAAAAATTGTTTTTGACTCGGTATTTTTTTGTTTGGATTTGTAATACATAGTGAAGGAGTGTGCCGCATACGAGCTATCTAGCGGCCATGCAGCCCCGGTGGGGCGGGTAGAAAGGGATCAGAGAGCCATCACATCAGTGATGAATGATGTCGTAATCAATAATCAATAATCGGCAGGTCACTCGTCTTCTCGAGCGGACGATCGAGTGCCGCGAGATGATGGCTGTGGAGGTGTGCGGAGCAGGTGAGGAATATTGATCTATGAGAATGTTGAGAGCGAATTGAACATGCTATTCCCAGACTGATTTAGAAGGAGGGTGAAGCATGGTTTTGCGAGGTTGTAGTTTTATTTTTAATTTAAAAAAATCGTAAGATTGGCGAAATTCACATTGTGTGACTTTTCGCTGAAATATGCCTTCTTTGTTTGATTTTGAGTCAGATTTTCTAAAACGGGGCTGCGTGATTCTTCGCTTTGGATAATTGGAAAAACAGCTCAGGCTCGCGCTGTGCGATCATTCCCTCAGTGTGGATAACAATCAATTAGTCGACTGACTCTGGGTCGAGGATTGATCTGTTTTCGCAAAGTGGATAAAATCTAGGGGTCATTAGAGGAACGTAATCGTTATGTGAACAGCGGATGCAGGCAGGTTCGAGACGGCGAGAGAGTGTGGGGATTCAGAGAGCGCATTGATCCCAATCAATCACTCATCATGTAAAATGTTATTAGTGTTGACGGGAGTCTCGAGAAGCTAGTAGATGAGTTAGGTAGAGCGAGGGAGCACGGAGATAAGATCATCATCGTTCCGTGTACTCTGAACTTTCTTGTTGTTTTGGTCCTCACTTACAGACCCTTTCAAGGTTGAGTGACATCAGTTTTTAGTTTTGGCGAGAATGGGATTCGACATCTTCTTCAGGTACCCTCCCTGACGATCTGTGCGAGATCCTCTCGGACAAGCGATACGCAGACCTGCAGACTGCCATCAGAGACAACGTGTATACGAAGACTGTGCCGTGTGAGTTGTGTTTGGGGAATTTTGTCTTCAAATTGTTGGAATGATGCCGACTGCACATCACTTGCACATCTGATGTTGCAATATAAATACAAGGATAACTACACGAGATGCTTCGCCGTAGCTAGTCCATGACCTTCTTCTAAAATTGATCAACTGTCTTGAAAGGGTAAATTCGAACTCCTTTCTTACTATCTCTGGTTCGCGCCCTTTCCCACCCGCTCACTCTCACTTTCCCTATGATTTCATGTTCCCTACTCTCTTTCCATTCCGTTCGCTCCTCTATTTCTGATAATTTATACTCACTTCTATTCGAAAAAGCACGGTCTATTTAAAACTTGATTCACTGATTTCACATACTGATTTCGTTTCGGAGCGTATAATTTTGTGATCAAGCCCTCTACCCTGACAGATTACATACAATTTCTCACTCTGGATGGCGGTGTTTGAGAATGTGCCTGGCTAATTGAGCATTGTCATTCCATGGGGTTCTACTCTTATCCCCGTTCCCATTCCTGCTGCCACCACCCAATTGCTTCCCATCCCTCTCACTCCATCCCCTCCCCTCAATCCTCACCCTCTCCGTTTCTTCCACTGTCTCCCCCGCTGACCTCTACCTCTGCTAGTGACTATCTAATTACCAGCCAGCAGAGGAATGATTCTCTGCAATTCATAGTATGCCAGATAGCGCGAGAGAGCATGTAGATTGGAGAGAGTAGATTGGATTGGAGGGGGATGGCGATGGAATGGCGACTCTAGGGGGAAGGAACGCGTGCGATTGACTGCGTGTGTGGGGTGGTGTTTCATCCGCTGTGCTAGTGTGAGAGCGCGTATGGATTTTGATTAATCCAATCTCTCTTTTGTTATGAGGAAAAAAATTCCTATGGAGCTGCAGTGTTTCATGCGTTGTTCTAATATTGAATCGCCCGTAAAGTTTTGATTAAGCCTGTTCTCTTTCTTCAAAAAATCTGTTCATGCTCCCCTTGAATGAGATCTGCCTAGGTGCCCAATTTGTTGATTTCGTTACTGCAACTATTCCCCATTAAATTATAGACGCGTTTTTATCAGGTTTATACTTAAAGTTCCCGTCCACACAATATTTTACCCCCTCTTTTTGTTTTATTTTATGAAAGTGCGGGTTGTGAAGCTATGAAAGTGCGGGTTGTGAAAGTGCGGGTTGTGAAGCGCACTGATTTCACATACTGATTTCGTTTCGGAGCGTATAATTTTACCGAATTCGAAGAAAGAAAATAAAAATATTCAAAAAGAAGCATGCAGCGATTTTTTAAAGTCGCTTGCCTGATCTACTTTTATCCTGCACGGAATTCCAAACTACGGTAGTATCGACGAAAATAAGCTGTGGTTACGGTAGAATCCGCCAGGGCAGCATATTTACTCCGCTTTCAATTTCTCTTTTTCGTCTTCCAGAGTATTTTCCTGCTTTACCGATGTGCTTTATCAAAATAAGAAAAAATTATAAACACGAACTGTCTCGAAAAAAGGCCAAAAAGATGTTTCTACCGTAACCGTTTAGTCAATACTACCGTAGTTAGGAATTCCGTGTAGGATAAAAGTAGATCAGGCAAGCGACTTTAAAAAAATCGCTGTAGGCTTCTTTTTGAATATTTTTCTTTTATTTCTTCGAATTCATTAGATCCACGACCCACACTTTCATAAAATAAAACAAAAAGTGGGGTTAAAATATTGTGTGGACGGGAACTTTAATGTGCGTTACAGTCGTTCCTGTTGAAGAGTTTCGAATAGTTTATGGAGTGATCCTTTCGAAGATCCACTGACCGCTTCTAGAGCGTCGAAAAACACGCGTTCGTTTGCAGAGAGAGAAGGGCTAGCCATCAAAAGAGAGTCGGCATTGTCTCAGGATCTGGATGTGGCTATAGAATTCGCTTTCTCCTGACTGAAATTAGAGAACTTCTCTTGCGCCTGAAGCTGAGAACGTGCGAGCTCCACGATTTGGCGGATATCAGTTTTGTTGTTTTGAAATCACTTTTTTGTCGCACTTCAAAAATCACATAGGGATTCATGCACAGGCGGATCGCTGTTCAGCAACGCTGTTATCCATAGACTATTTCGCGCTTGCTGATTGTTCGCGACGTCGCTGGAAACCACTCAACCACTTGAGCTGGAGACGCAAGGGAAGTGTGAGATGATGTGGATGTTTGAGAGAGTGCGAGCTTACTCTTGACTCCGTAGTACTCTGAGGGGTGATTTGCAGGAGTGCGTTACGTTGTGGGAGATTTGTTTCGATAATTTGTCTTGACCGTGTGTTCGATGATGTTGTCTGGAGTTGGAAAACTGGTCACAAGGCAAGTAGTTATGTAGCGGGGTTATGAGGAGGTCCTTCCTTCTCGAGGTCTCACGAATTCGTTTGAAATCTTGCTTTGTCTAACCAGCAGATAACACGTGAAACGGAGAGACTCAATTACTCTTTCTAACTCCCTGAGGAGGGGTCAACAAGTCAGGTGTCAGTGTGTATCTTTTCTTTCTGCCTTCGCTCTCGGTCGAGATTCCCGCAGGCGTAATTTGTTTCTTCCTCCCGCCTTTCCCTCAATTGCGAGATTGAGATTAATGAAGCGCCGCTGATCTATAGTTTATGAAGTCTATCCACAACAGCGATTGTGATGATCAGCCAGTAGCAGTGTTGATGTGGTTGCGCAGCGCGAGTCAGGCTAGTCTCAGTAAATAGAATCATTTCGCAACAGTTATCGTGTAATAGTAACGAGTATCTGCGCAATCATTGTTTTATATCCCCTAATCAATATCTCGCTCATTACAGACACGACTCGACCGGCGAGAATGGGTGAGGTGGATGGCGAGCACTACCGATTTGTGGATATGGCCACGTTTGAGGTGATAGTTGATCTTCGATCTTTGTTCTTTGGTCGGTTTTTGATTTGTTATTTTCGAGTTTGCTGGGGTTGTATAAATTTGTTTCTCCTTGAAGATGGCTATTCGCGCAGCACATGCAGTTCTTTTCGGCTCTTATCGTGATAGTGAAGCCCGAGACTCATGCGTCGCAATGTTGTCTTTGTGAAGTCGAAAACGGAAGTCGAATTGTTCTGAACAGCTCGAAGCGACATTGATTCATCTGTGAAGCGCTTGTCATCCTGCAGTGCGGCTTTGGCAGTTTTTTTCCTGATATTTCACAAAAAATAATTGAATCTTGGTCCCTTCATGAGTAGTTATTATACCAGTGGGGCGTGAGTTGTACTGGGTGCTCGTGCAAACGTTTCCCAAGTAGTAGTTAATAGAATTCAATATTACAGGGTCTCCTGGCGCAGGGCAAGCTGCTCGAGCACGGCAGCTATGAGGGTGAGTAGAGAGTGATCTTTGATCTTTGATCTCTAGGCTTCTGTCCGTGATCTTTGATCTCTAGGCTTCTGTCCGTGATCTTTGATCTTTCCCTTATCACCCTCGTTTCCGTACTGTCGTCTGTTCTTCCCCGCCTCTGTTGATGGTTCACGGCGTCTTCCCCTAACTAAGCAGTAGGGCAAAGATGGGGTGAGAAAGGGAGAGAGCGCTATCTCTCCATCATAAGCGGCCCATCAGTTGTGAGAGAATACGAGAAGTAGGGAACTTTGAGAGATGGAAGAGAAGTGTAGACAGTCTGAGCTGCTTCTCACAGCTTCGCTAGTCCTTCCGTCAGTTCGCGCTGAGTGCTCGTAAAGCACAGACAGCTTACGATAGCCAATTAGTGAAATTGGGGAGGGATCTTTGATGGAATAAGGAAACAGAACCTAGGAGAATTCCTTTCGCGCGAATCATTCATGAACGCGATACTGTTCTGATTAGTGACTCTTACTTCCTTCTCGCACTGTGAATACATTATCTGAACATATTGTTTGGCCTACCTGCGAATCGCTCTTTCGGTGATCTGCTTCGTTCGGTGATTTAGTGACGCACTGATCACTGACAACCAAAGAATGCACTTCAGTTTGATACTTTGGTTGATCTTGCTTCTCTATCTATCAAATGCTCCAGTGTCTTATCTTGTTGATAGGGCAAGGGCTATTTCTGTTGATCTGGTCGCTGAAATCACTTTCTCTGTAACGCGACTTTTTTCAAGGTGAATCGTTCAACTTTTTGCCTCTTCCTTCATTTTCTTTCACCCGCGAATTTCCTTTTCTTCTTTCCTTTCCCTCCTTGATCCTCGAGTGTGTTCCGCTCTCTTCTTCTTTCTTCTATTTTCTCTACTCTCTCTCTTTCCATCTCTCGGCTCTCTCGAATCGCCATGCTCTCTCGTCGATTGCGATCAGAGCCGGGTCTCTCTGTTTCGACTGATCTGTCGGTGGTCAAGGGGATGAGAGAGCGCGCAGAGTGGAGAAACGACGATTTCTAATCACTCAGAAACAGCATGGGATCAAAGGGATGGAAGGGTTCCTATATTCCTTCCTTGTCCTGATCTGTCGCCTCTCTCCTCCCTTGTCTCCCCTCCCCTCTCCCTCCCTCGCGCGATGGAATGAATGGGAATGAGAATGTCCATACTCATACAGATCGATCGGAACACCCTAGGTGAGGGGAGGAGGGACTGAGAGGGAGAGAGAGGTGGAGGAAGAGACAAGGAATGAGATCGAGACGGTTCCGTGCCCGCGAGTTCTGCTTGAGTCCTTTGGATCGGTCGCGAGTGATTTTTTCTACGAAATATATCTTTTCGTCTCTATGCAATATCGTTAAAACTTTTTGACGTTGGCTATTTTGCGTGCCGCAATTGACACTTGATCCGTTCAGTTTATCTTCGAGTGATTGTTCTCGTCCCATCTTGAATTGAAAATCGCTTCGTTTTCGTTTTGAAAGGACTCGTTCCATATGGGGAACGGCCTCTCTTGCCTGAACTCCTAAGAGGACTAGGAACGAGCACACTAATACTTTCTTCTTCTTCCTCTCCCTCCTCCTCTCCTCCTCTCCTTCTTGCATCTAAGCCCCCATCTAACCGGGTCATGCCATAGGACTTGCACTCTCCATTCCTCCTGCTCTCTCGCCCCCCTCTCTCACTCGTTTATGGGGATCATTATCATGTGAAGGTGCAATAAGCGTCGACCTCTTATTGCTTTGGGTCATCCATATTGCGAGTGTTTCTGAGAGACACCTGCTCACTTGGAGGCGGATTTTGATTAAGTGTGTTTTATTTACCTGTTTTTTGTCATCTGGTTGCGCTCATCCACTATCCATACTTCTGTCTTTTGGAGCTGATTTCTGATCTGTCCTTCGTATTCTTTCTCCTCTTCTTCCAAACTAAACAGCCGCTCGTGTCACATCGCACGTCATAATTCGCAAGGCAAAGCACACTAGTGTTCTCCCTTCTTCCCTCCATTTTGTCCCATCTTCTCTCTCTCCTTTCTCATCCCTGATTCTCTCCAAACCTCCTCCACTCCACTCTAACCCTTCGAATCAATCCATCATTCGCAGAGGGAACTCGTGTCTGTCTGGGTTTTGCTGACTTCCAATCATGTTTTCCTGATCACTTGCTCAGTTTATTTTCGTGTTCGACCCAGTATCCGGATTTCGTCGCCCACGGGATTCGAATTTCGCCCCGCCAGTCGCGCACTAACCGAATTTTGGAAGTTGCAAATGAGATTTGGCGCGCGAGTGGGAACGCGGGCGAAGGCCCTTTCTTTGTGGTTCACTGGGATCGTTTTTGTTCACAAAGATATTGTTGAATTTTGCGAGAAAATTGTCTATTTTCCGCGTGAATATCTCCTGTTTCACTGTGTTTCTATCAGTATTGTTGTGGGGAATTGCTGATTGTAAGTACTGCAGAATTCACACCCCAAATAGAACACATCTAGTCTGAGACGTGTCGAGAGTCTTCTCTCCCCTCGCTCATTTGTTTGTGCTATATGCCATTAATCCGCACGGGTCGGATTACTTTATAGCACCGGCCTCTCTCGCCCTCTCCATTCAGCACGCTATCTCGACCTGTCTTTTATGTCTGCGCTCTCTCAGATATGCGTGCTCTCTCGCAGATCTGCAAGAATCTGGTCATATCTTACGCGTTCTTTTGCTAGGGTTGTGGGCTATTATTGGAGCAGTGGTATCTCCCTATTTCATCATTTATCTTCCATTTCCTGTCACGTGGTTTCTGAACGTCTGCAAAAGGGATGTGAAATCGTCTCTTTCTTTGTTTCTCGCGCCGTTTATTTTGCTCTGCAAAAACATGCAGAATGGCAAGAGACTGTCCATTTCTCATTCCTTGATCTTCCTCCTCCTCCGAATGTTTTGCATTCTGAATACCAAGAAGAGACCGCGGCGCGCCTCTTTGATTTTTCTCGTCCTTGCGATTTTTAGTTTGCCTATGATCATTTCCTAGTCGTTTTTTTCCTCTTCGAAATGAGCTCTCAAAGCTCGCGAGCTCATTTTTGAGTGGTACACTATGTTAGTGGCTCTCGCAACATTCCGTGCTATCTCGTTGTTCTGACTTGCGAGAACGCAGGCGAAAAGAGAAGAGCCATCAACTGGGCCTCATTATTGTTAGTGAATTAGCTGGAAAAGTTGGAAGATAATTGAGTTGGAGCATGTAGTGGGCTGATCTTTGATCCCTTGACTGATATTTGAGCGAGTGGCTCTGAGATGTGATGGCTGCGGGTTAATTGAAGTGGCGAGTTTAGAGCCCTGAGAAAGGTTACAGCCCTGAGGGTGAGGGAGACGAGAGACTGGGGGATAGGAGGAGAGTGGAGGTAAAGAGGCAGAGAAGAGATGGGCTTCTTATCGCGTGAAGATGCGTAGTGAAAGATGGAGAGAGAAAGAGAGGGAAGGGGCAAGGTTAATCCACTCACTGCGAAGTCTCTTTGAGTCCACCCTTTAACCCCCTTTGATTCTAGTGAGATAGAGGTGTTGAGTCCATTGGAATTCTTGTTCGATCTCTGAAACCAAACTATCCATGCATTTCGATAGTTCTCGTACAGTCTTGTCGTGTGTCTGCCAACAGCGCGAGAACTCTATTACATGACTGGGCAGAGGTTCACAAAACACGATTGCGAGACTGGTTCTCTCACTGTGCTCAGCTTTTCGTCTCCTTTTGGAGAATCAAAGGCCTTTCCGAAAGGAAGAAAAACGTGCGAATGAGTCCTCAATAGGGCACTCGAATTGAGAAGGGCCGAAATGAGCGAATCGAGAAGGATTAGAGGAGCTTATGTTGGAGGGTGTTGCTCATATTTTGTGCATGCTTCGGAGGAAATGATTGTGTGCCAGACTGTCTCATACTTTTAGAAGGATGGTTGAAGCGCAACTGTCCGTTGTGTTTTTCTGCAATGTTTCGCCCTCATGTTCGCAACATTGTTAATTAGATTCAATAGCAATCTCAGATGCACTCAGTTGTTCAGAATCGCAGTATTCTTGTAGGAACTCTGCAGCTAGCATGTACCTTGAGACCATTTCGAGGAAAGAAGACTCCCTTTCGAAACATTGCCAATTAGCGAACCTCATTCCCGTCTTTTGGGAAGTAGGCAACTTCTTTCGCGTTTCTTGCAATGGCCAAACAGAAAGCGGCTCGGGTTACCTCTTCTCGCGTCTCCAGTATTCACGAGTTTTTCAATGTTGTGAAGCGCATGGCGCGTCTGAGTAGTGTGGACAAGGTAGTTGACCTACCTTCTACCTTGAATTGGCCCCATCCCTTCCCTGTTCTCCATCCTCCTCTTTCACTCCTCTATTGAATCCTTTGTTTGGCTAACAACCAGCTGTTTTCTCTCTTACTTCGCTCTCGTTCGGACAGTAGAGATTTCTCAGAACAAGCGATACCTTCTTTGGGTAAGGCCCCTCCATGGGATCCGATGAGTGATCTTTGAACTCACATTTGGCAACATCTTGCAGATCTTCGATCACTGGCATTTCAGTGTAAGGGTGTGCAACATTCTCGCACGCTTCTCATTGGCAATTTGAATATCTGCTGTTGACATGCAATGCTTTCTCGTTCCCTTTCCTATTTGAAGAGGAGCGTCATACCAGCTTCGCATTCATTCAATTGAATTCAATCCTCCTCCACTTTGATGACAAGCTGATGTTTCATGTTTTTCTTTCATTCGAGAACTCATAGCTCTTCTGCCTCTTCTCTTTCATTCTACCCTTTGAAAGTCTCAACATTTTTGTCTATCATCGAACAGGTCACTTCCAACTGTTCCTTCAACAATTTTCCTATACGCGTCATGTTTTTCATCCGATAGCCATCGATGACCGCTTGCTTCTCAACTCATTCAATGGGAACTCCCCTCTTCTCCTCTCAACAGTTCACTCCCGTATTTGCTCGGTCTGAAGCAATCGTCTCTCTCCATTCAACACTATCTATGTCTGGTCAGAGAAGGCCGTCGTTCCGAGTGACTGAGAATGAGTGAGAGGCGCTTCAATGGGGAGTTGAGAGAGGGGCTATTCAGTTGCCGAATTGACAGAAGAGGTAGGTCAGTTTTTACAAGCTTTGAGGCGCTATCTGGTTCTTGTCCTATTTCTGTGTGTGTTGATGCGATACCTATTTTTTTACTTGAGCAAAGGCAATGATTTGATAGTGGGTTGAAACTCGAAGTTGATAGTGACCTGAACGAAGAGTGGTGACATGCCCATACAAATAGTATCATGTGTTATCACCCTTTGTTTGCGTAGGTCGAGAGTGATAGAAGTGATAGGGAGCCTTTAGTACCTTTCCTTTCCTTCCCGCATCGTAAGAGTTTCAGAGTGTATACATGGGCGTGGATGGTCAGTGACTTCTTGATAGAGCCATGGTTCGATCGGCCAATAGTATTCACACTGCTTGTTGCTATTTGTATAGCATTGATTCTCGACGTTCTGTTCCTGCTGGATTTTGATGTTCGGTGACTGTGCACGCTTCCTTTCTTATCCCAATGAGATATTCACGAAGGCTGATTCCATCGATTCGATTGCTGTTGCGCTGATCTGCACTATTCATTTTTATTGCTGTTTGTGTTTGTTGAAGTGAAAGAGGACGAGAGAGCCTGGAGTACCTTTCCGCAGACTGATGCTCATAACAAGGTGTCTGGCGCTAAATTCATCGATGTTACGTTGGTCATGCCGTAGGTTGAGAAGCCCGCTCGTTCTCCACGCATCATATTTCCCGTTACCCCATCCACCTCTTCCACTCAATCGCCGGCAATCTCGTCCCTCATTGCCCCCTCCAGTCTCTTTACTCCACTTGTAGATCAGCCCGGCTGATAGGCGCGCATGAGCAAGCAATTCAGGGGAAGAGGGAAGGAGGAATGGTCGGACTCTCTCCATTTCATATTATCACTCGTCGGTCAGACGAAGTGAGAGAGCATGAAGAGAGACACTCGGGAGAAGAAATGGTCATGTTAGATTAGAGGGGTGGAAGGTTGGAGTGAGTGAGTCGTTGCGCCTGATTGAGAGAGAGGCGGTGAGAGAAAGAGAAATAGATTAGACGAATCTCGCCCCAGGCTGTTTTGAGCTACCAAGTGGCGCCTTGATGATTGTGCTTCCGCTTCCTGATAGGATGGTACTTAGGAGGGGATGGGTGCTTAGAGGGCTTTTTATTAGTTCGTTGTTACTCCGTGACTATATTGTGGGCATAAAACCGAACTGCGATAGGTGTGATGCGTTCTCAAAGTTGCCAAGTCGGCAATCGATGATTGCCCTCTTATCGGGCGGTATCAGTCTGTGGTGTGACTGTCCCCTCTCTCCCTCTCCCTCTCTCTCTCCCTCTCGTCGCACCTGCCGAGTCAAACAGTGAATCAGCACTGATATTCGCATTCCTTTGAGTCGGTAAAAGGGGCATTGATCTACCCCGATAGTATTACAGTAGCGCTGTTCTCGCTTTCCTCTCCCCAATTTCCTTCTTTGATTATTCCCGATATGAGTCAAATTGCGAGATGAGTCAGGCACCTCTATTTTTCCACTATTATGCTGATTCAAATTGATAGCGAGTGACGATAGATCTTTTGGCGCTCAATTTCGAATTACTCACTCTGAACTCATTATTCCTTGATTTGAAATTGATCTTTAATTGATTGCAGGTCACCTCTACGGCACTCCGCGCCCGCTCGAAGAGGACGTCGCGGAGATGGTGCAGGTATGATTGTTTCGCTTCCAATCTGGCTTTGTGCTGTTAAAGTTCCCCTCCACACCTAAATTTACCCCTACTTTTTGATCAATTTTATGAATTAATAATGCGCCAATATCATGTAAACGAAGAAATGGGAGTATAAAAGTCAATTTCAAGCCTGTGGCGATTTTTCAAAGTTGGAATCCTGAACCACGTCCGTCTCAAACGGATTTCACAATGTACTGTAGATACGATTGACCACGATTTGCATAGGGAGAGGAGGGTAGATCAGATTAGAGAAATCTCTTTTTCTCTGGCGCTCTCTCACTTTTCCTAACTCTCTCACCTGGTAGAGACGGAAGGGGTCATTGATCTACCCTCCTCCGCTTACTGCGCGCGAATTCGAAAGTTGGGCAGGTGTGGAGGGGAACTTTAATTTGGTTTGATTTGATCCGATTTTGTGGGACTAGTGAAGCTCGCTTATGCGTTGGTGAGTTTTGGCGAAATATTCGTTCGATCTATTGTTCTCATTATGGACAGTTCGCTCTTGTATAAATATTGAATCACAACCCGTACTTGGTATGATCATTCCCAAAGTAGAATTTTGCAAAGGGGAAGAGCAAGCGGACCAATGAAAACATCTTGAATTGCAGGGCGGAACGAGACTGGGCCCGCTGCCGCCCAACTGGGAAGTAGCCTATGCGGACAACGGGGAGAAGTACTTCATCGAGTGAGTGTATTGTTTTGTTTCCGTCGTCTATCATGAATAAATTAGAAATTTCTGAATTCTTGAGTATGCAAAGGTATCGTGAAGCGTGGATGCATGCGGAAATTTTAAGTAGTATGTTCTCACAAAATAATGGTAGGAATTCATCGCGTGTGTTTTCGAATTTTTTCATGACTGCAACATCCAGAAATCAGCAATATTTGAAAATGCCTTTATACGAGAACGTTGTGATGCACAGATGCGTTGGGGAAATTCTCTTTTTTTAATGATATATTTTTTTCGCTTTCATTAGGCTTACCTACAACTACCCCAGAAATCGATGCGGTTTTGCATCTATTCTGATGTAGGTAGCACGTCGAATAAATGAGATCGCATATTCTAAATCACTCTTGCAGTCACAACTCGGGCACGACGCAGTGGAACGATCCGCGCGAGTTGCCGCAGGGATGGGAGCAGGTGGACGACCCCGTGTATGGGACATTCTATGTCGAGTGAGTACTTGATCTTTGATCTTCAGAGTGTAGATGTTAGAAGGGGGGGGGGTGTATGGATCAGTCCTGGGTAAGGTGGGTTTCGTGGTGGCTACACTTTCTGAAATAGAAACGCCGTTCAATTTAGGCATGGGTCTTAAATTAATAATTATTTCAATCTGTGCCTAGAGAATAGTAGAAATCATGTTCCCAGCTTCTTCCCAAAACACGAGAGCGCGAAATGTCGCGGCGGTGGGGCCTAATCACCCTGGGAAATGGCGGACCGAGAGCGGCAGGGAGGAGTCAAGAGTCTCTACATTTTGCTTGATCCCTCGAGCGTCAGACAGAGCGAGAAAGCGGGAAAAGGGGAGAGAGCTCGTGAACAGACTGAGAGAAGAAGGGGAAGACCATTCATCAACCGAGTGTTTCTTTCCTCTTCTTCTCTTTCGGGGGCACGAGAGTCGTCTTACGAGAGGGGCGAAGAGTCATCTCTCACTTTAAGTTGTCCCGTGATTGGGGCAAGTTTGAACATGCATCGTTCGCTTATCCTCGTTTTGCCTCGCGAAGAATCCGTGATTTTCTTGATTCCAAAAGTTTCGGTGTTTCACTAGCAGTTCATACGCCAGCCATAGCTGCATCAGTAGTTCATGTGGCGAGCGGGAACGTTCTAATTAGTTCATAACATTTTCTGAAAATGCTGTTGCAATTGTGTGGTGATCAGATACCAATTTCACTTGCGGTACAAGCGCCAGAGTTTGGGATAGACAACGAGAATTAGTTTTTTTGGCATGTTAGATTTCAAAACTCCTTTTTTTAACTGAGAAAACCCAGCGTATAGTTGAGAAGCCGTTGCCTAGCGAAGCGAGACATCCTAAAGTAGGCGTGCTAATGAGAAGGAAGAAGTCGAGAGGAGACGGATGCCTCTGATTTTTTGTTTATTCATCTAGATCTAAATTTACGTATGCCCTAAATTGTATTCTCCCCAAGTGTTCGCTTGCAGAGTTGTTAGGGCCAATTTGCTCTGGCTAGGTACTCCAGAAGAGAACGAAAAAAAGCTCCATTTCGGCGCAAAATGGCCACGGCTCGTTGCGCGCGAGAGCCATCGCATTGTGTATGGGTACTGTGTGGTTAGAGGAGGGAGGGAGGGTAAGGATGAGGATGAGGATGGGGAAAGGCGAGACGAATACCAGTTTCGAGATGCTCGAAAAGCCATCCGCTTACCCGCCTCTCCTCAGTATCCCCACTCTCTCGCCAGTCAGACAGAGCGAGAGAGCACGAAAAAGTGAGAGAGCGCCGGTCCATCGCTCAAGGTTCCTTTCCTTACCCATTGAGTAGTTGGCCAGCTTAGCCATTTGTCCTCCCCTCACCACTCAGTCAGACATTCTTCACTGGCCCTCCTGACTTGACTTCTCCAGATTGTTTCCTGATTGACTAGGCATGACGCAACCTGCACTTTGGAGAGTAGTAGTAATAAGAGAGGAAATCGAGTTAGGGATGCGTAGACTACTGCCCTATTACGGGGAGGTCTCCGTTTCACTCCATGTCCAGCCAGTGAGCCTGTTTGAGTTGTGTTTCAACGCATATTCTTGTTATTTCGTGGCTGTTTTTCGTCGGACAAAAACTAGAGCATGATGAGGCGCATATTTAGTCCCCCTCCCTCGCGTATCACTCCTCATCCTTCTTCTTCAATGGCTGTGCTCCGTCTCTTTCTCTTTCCTCTTCTTCCTTCCTCTCACTCACAGAAAGCTTATCCACCAGCTTGGGGAAATTTCAATAGCCAGTCAGATTGGATGGCACTGGATGAAGCTCAGGGGAAAAGTAGGATAGTCTGTTCTTTGGATTGGCTGACGGGCGAGAGAAGCGGAATGCGGAGAGTTCGGACTTGTTAATGCGCCGACACATAAAGAAAGTGCAGCAGAATGGGAAATAAGCGCGCGGGATTCGAGAATCTTTCTCTCTGTCTCTCTATCGCATCCGAATCTAGGCCCTCTTTCTCTTCATTTGTCTGTTCCTCACTCTCCTCTTCCTCCTCTCCCTCCCTTACTCTTTCCCTTTCGAGAGTCTCCCTAAATAACGGATAGAGTGAGAGGCGCGAGGGAGGGACAGAGATAGACACTCTCGTTTTGCATAGCCCTCTATCTGCGCCTCTTGAGGATGTGTCAGCCCCATTGATCTCTGCTTGTTTTTTCGAAGTTGCCAGAACCGCGATTTAGGATGCTCGATCCGTGTATTAGGAGCCTTTCGAAAGATGTTGTCGAGGAACACGGGTAGGTAATCAGGATGAGCGGGCTCTCGATTGTTTAGAACAAGCGGCCGCCGCAATTTGATTCGGCTCCTTCTCGTTTGGACAGTATTTCAACGGGGAATCGGTCTGAATAGACGCATTGCTGCGAAATAGGAGAGCAGTAGGAAGGAATTTGCATGAGATCTTTTGCCTGGAATAGTGGCGTCCATAGATGCCCACGGCACGGACAGGGGGGGGGGGCCTCAAATTGAGGCACCCCCCATCAGCCGTATAGGGGGTCATGGTCAAAAACTGTCGGGAACAAACCCGTCGCGTGTAGAGAGCGCTCTTCCTATGAGGGCGCTTCTCTCAAATCGCGGAGCGAAGGTCTCCTCGAGGTGGTCCTCTTACAGAAGACCCACACTCGAGACGCGACGGGTTGTGATTGAGGGGGGTGCCTCAATTTGAGGCATCCCCCCGACACGGACCCTGGGCATCTATGGTGGCGTCTCAAGGCGCGCAATTATGCTTCCTTGAGAGACTAAAGGAGCTAACGTCGTTTGTCTGTCGAGCAATATTTTCCTCATTCTCCTCTTCTCTGTCCCTCTCCGCCCAATGTTCCGTGCAGAGCAGTAATAATGAGAAAACTGAAGGACTAGGCGCTCATTTTTCGCTCAAGTTCTAGAAGCTTTCTCTCCTCTTGCAAGCGTTTCTCTCGCGATTCCGTGTGCTGATCTTTGATCTTGCGATATCATCGAGTCCTGATCTTTGATCTCTCGCCAGTCATCTCACGCATGGTGGAAGCCCCCTACTTCCCACTTCGTCGCTCCGACATCTTCGACAAAGTCATCTTCTTCGATGCTACCGCTGCGACACTCAATGATGCATCGAATCCGACGCCGTCAACGTCGACGACGTCTGTGGGGACGGGAAGACTGAGCAGAGATGAGAGGTCCAGAGATAGTTCGAGTCGAGGAAATGAAAGTATCTGCAAGAAATGTTTGAGATGCACATCCATTCCAGATTGGATGGTTCAAAAAGTCGTACGCTTAGGACAGCGCCATCAACCCGGAATGGGACTGCCCTTGGGGAGAAACGGGGGAGTGATTAGGGAAATGTGCTGGGTTGAGAGGGCAGGAAAATTTTTTTTAGAACTATTTGAATTTAGATAATTATTGAAATACTTGCAGTCACGTGCACAAGCTGACGACGTACGATCGGCCGATGGCTAGCGGAGTGGCGGCGAATGGAGTGAAGGAGCGAGGAGGGATGGGAGGAGGACCGACGGGTGAGTGACTAGATTGTTTCTTCTTTGAACTAGGATGCCCCTTTCAATTGTTTAATCATGAGCGAATTGGTTTGTTATTTGGTATACAGCGGGAGGAAACCGACTCACATTGACCCTCGCTTAATTATCTGAATTTGACGGTTTCTCGCAACGCGAGGGTAGCTGGTACATTGTATCAGTATTCGTAGGTGGCTACATCGAATCTCACAAACGACCGCTGTTCACGAGGAATATCGATGAGCTGAGGGGTGAGTGGAGTTTTTTTTGTTGAAATGGAGGCACAACGAGATTGCTAGACGGATCATCTATTCATGATGTTTGTGAAGCAGCAATTGTACGGATGACTAAATAGCACCAATATGTCAATGTAACCAACCTGATTCGTTCAGGCGAATTGATCTCGTGTCGAATCGTGAAGGGACCGAAGGGACTCGGATTCACGCTGATCGGAAATGATGCGAGCAGTAGAGGAGATGAGTTCATACAGGTGAGAATGGGGAAGAAGGAAGATCAAAATCTTGAGTTATTTTTCAATGTCTGTTGAAGACGTACTGTATGTGTTCCATTTTTATTTCATTGAATAGTCGATGAAACTCGGAACGAACGAATCATGTTCTTCTCGCAAAATCTTTCTATGATCGCCGTTCGTAAGAGTCGTGCAAACACCTACTGGCACTGAAACTGGAGAATGAGGGTTCGGGCCTGTGAAATACGAGTCGATCGCAGGTGAAATCGATCCTTCCTCACGGCGCAGCTGCAGCTGATGGAGTGCTGCAGCCAGGGGATGTACTCGTGTCGGTGAATGGGAACGACCTGCTGGGAGCGAGTCAGGTATGAGGGATCTGATCTTTGATCTTTAAGATTTGTTCGAGCAGGGCCTGAACATGACCCCTGAATAATATTGATCTTTGATCTCCTCTTCAGACGGAGGCGTGTCACATCTTCGTCGATTGTCCGGTGGGCGATCCGGTGGACATCGTGATCTGCAGAGGATACCCACTGATGCTCGATCCGGCTAATAGGGTGAGTCGCATTGTTGCAAGATTTGTTTGATTACTGTTTCACGTGCTGTCCTTATTGTGAAGAATCGACCTGCACCTGATTACATAGAGCATCCCTTTGTTAAAATTAAAATAAGTTGAGTTCAGTGCCTTGGTGATTTACTGATTAAGAGTGTGCTCATTTTCTAGTAAGGGCACCTTTTTTTTATGTGATGATCTCGTCGTTATCAGAAAATATATTGTTAATAATTGCAGATAATCACCGAGAACGTGTACACGTCGAATGGGGCACCAAACGGAGCTGCGACGAGGGGAGGAGAATTGGTGAGTAGACGTTACCTTTGCAAGTTGTGTCCGAAGTGGGTGCTAGAAAGTTCACACATTGTCAGGCAAAGCAATGTGCAGATTGAAAAGTGGCGAGTGATGATTGAATGTTCCAGTATCTAGATAATATCTTCCTGGTACCGACATTGTGATTCCTTACCTAGAACAAACTTAATAATGACCGTGCATTTTTAGAAAAATATCTTAATAAATTTCAGGTCAAAATCGAGATTCACAAGGGCAACGACGGCTTCGGATTCACGATCGCTGAGAGTGTCAATGTATGCTTTGTTTCTAATTTGGGAAATCAATTTAAAAATACAAATAAAGTTCTTGAAACGAGAAAGCACTCTGTCATTCTCAGTGCCATTTCCTCTTGTCTATCCGAAACTCCTCAATCTCTCTTTCCCTCTCTAAAGAAGAAGAAAAAAGACCAGGAAGAGAGTGGTCTGCTATAGTCTTCCGCTGTTAGCTCTTACGGGGATATCTTGATCTCAGGAAAAGAGAATGACAGAATAACCGTACAACTATGCTTCTTTAAAGGGCCAGCGCGTCAAGAACATCCTCTACCCGGCGCAGTGCCCGAACCTGTGCGAAGGTGAGTTTCAGCTGACAGATAGAATAGTAAGAGCTTGGCTCATCTAATTGACCGAACAACATTTGTGGACAAAAAGATACGCGCTTTCTCGAGGTGTCAACATAACTACTTGTATTTGAGGAATGAGTATATCTGATTGGTCCTTGTTTTGTTGGAAAAATAATTATTTAAAATACAATCTTTACAAATAATTATTCTTTATTTTATTCTTTATTCTTTATTCACCAACGCGTTTAATAAGGGGAGTGACAGATAATGGGCAACAGGTGGTATTAGAGCTCAGGCGAGCTGTTGGGAAAGGTTTTTGTGGCAGTCCGTGTTACAATTTAATGTGGGAGTATTGGATGACAGAAGATGGTGATTTTCTGATGGTTTTACGGTAAGAGAAACGGGCCATGGTT
>LS495738.1:472910-528560 GCA_900490845.1 Pristionchus japonicus | reverse complement strand
TCGAAGCTAACAAATCCATGCACTGAATCATATAGAAAGTACATGTCGGTCAGCGCACGGCGAAATTCAAGCGTTTCCAGTTGGAAAAGTTTAAGCCGCTCAGGGTAGGGGAGGTAGGGAAGATGGGAGCGCCAAAGCACTCGCCTCGTAAACTCTCGCTGTACCGACTCTACTCTATTGACTAAGCCAATAGCAGTGGAATTATTTGTAGGCGACGTAATCGTGGAATTGGATGGCCGCGACGTTCGATCGATTGGCCACAAGCAACTCGTTGATTTACTCAGAGACTGCCCTCTCGGATACAGAGGGAGACTTATTGTCAGGAGGTCCAGTCCCAAGCAGAGGTACGGTAGTGGAGGGTTACGGTAGCTGTATTGATCAATCGATTGCAGTCGATCCCGTACGCCCACTGCCGCATTCCGATACGGAGAGGCGCGCGCGACTCCAGCGCCCTCACTCGCACCCCGCAGTAAGACGCCCGCGCCCAATTCGAGGTACGTTAGTGGATACTGTAGTCGAATCGAGAAATGAGCTTCTGGAATCGATCAATATTTGTTCTTTGCAGGAATAACTCTGAGGGCATGTACGGTACGGTGAATGGGGGAGCAAACGGAGGAGGAATGTACCAACGACAGAGCAGCACGCTCAATAGGGTGAGAATTGTTATTTGATTTTATTCTCACTCTTCGAAAAAGGCTTGATTAGTTATTTATCCAATACGAAATTTTTTGTAACAGTGATTAGTAAACAGTGAAAAATCACTGATTACCGATGAATGCACCATTGGTTTCCAACAAAGTAATCGTAGAAGCGCTAGCCCTGAAGCAGAGACTTGATTGGCCTTTGAACACTTATTCATACACTTTGAAATCAGAATGCAGTTATCCGTCTCAATAGCCCATATCCCCATTGCAGCGTCGTCCGAACGGCGACCTTCCTCCGTCCTCTGCAGCAGCTGCAGCAGGCGGATCGACGAGAATGCGACCGTCCTCGACCACTCTCGGATTCGCCACCACCCCCACGTACATGCCGCTCTCCGCCTTCCAGGTTGGTGCATATCACTGATTCCGCCGGAATTCCGTTTTTGCATTTTTTTCGAACACTGACGAACGCTGGACTGGAATTGTTTTCAAGAACACTGACACTGCGTGAAACTGAAATCGAAGCGCAATGGAGAGCTGAAAAACATTTATTCCTGGAATGAATGAAATTTCTCCGTCAACCAGAATATCGATCGATTTCAGCGCTCCGATCTGATAACGGTGAATCTCATTCGGAAGCCGCAGGGATTCGGATTCCGGCTGTTGGGAGGATTGGAGGTGAGGAAGAGGAAAGGGATATTGATGAGGGAGAGGGTGAAATGAGGTGGCTAGAGTAGGATGAAGATTGACGGGAAACGTACGAATTCGATCGTCATCGAACGGATAGAGTACGAAATTGAATCCATGTTTCGAGCAGACCATGATTACCGAGGCGAAAGTTTGCTCGATTTGACGCTACACTTTTTGTTTACCGCGTTTATTGCAGACGGACACTCCCCTCACCGTCGGCCAGATAGTCTCGGGCGGAGCTGCGGCTGACGATGGGCGACTGAAGGAGGGAGATGAGATCGTCGAGATCGATGGAAGGAGGGTCGAGGTACGGTAGATTACGGTACTGTAGTGAGGACGAAGGTGATATGGCGCATGAACGTCAGACTAGGTGAATCGCGAATGTGATAATGGTTCAAATACAAACAAAAGAAATGTTTCATAAAAAATGAAGTTATCGAGTGATTGGCTATTGATGATACAACACCTCTCCCGTTCAGGGTGCGACTCACACGGAAGCAGTCTCGCTGCTGGAGCAGGCAGCGCATGTGAAACATGTCAAGTTGGTGATCAGAAGGAGACAAGAAGAGATGGGCAATGGAAGGAAGATGAGTGGAGGTGAGCGATTGAGAATTTCACCTAACAAAGATTGATGAAGATGAATCTATAGTTACTCTTTACAAAATGTCAAATGATTTTGAGCAGAGTCCGAACTTTCTCAGAACTTTTGAGAAGCAAAAAAATAACATCTCTTGTTTATTGCAGATCAGCCGTCTCCCTCCGCGTATCTCTCTCGCTCGCTCAATCTGGGAGGAGGAGGAGGATCGAGTATGAGCAGACCCGCCGTGCTGGGTAAGTATCTGTTTTGTTGTTGTTGCTGCTGTTGTGTTTTTTTTCTGAAAACATGCAATGTAAAGTGATGATGTACCAGTGAGGTAGTGGTTTCGGAGGTAGTTCAGAATGTTGGCCGGATTCTATTGTTAGTATCATTTGTAGCGCCAGCGAAACCATCAAAAGTAATATAGTCGATTGTTCTCTGATGTATTGATTAAAACCACCCTTCCATCTGCAGGCATCAACGAGCGCGATCTCATACTGCATCGAGGAGAGGGCGAGGGATTCGGATTCATCATCATGTCATCGGCCAATCGTGACGGCGCCTATATTGGTATGTTACGAGCTAGAATAAATCGGTTAATCGAAGCTTCAGTAAGGAATTATTAGCGTGAAATTTTGAAGGTTATGCAGTATGCAGTCCATTGCTATGAGAAATATTATGAAAGTGCTTTTTTCAAATTTTATTTAATCGTGTTCGGGATTTTTTGATACTCCTTTCTCATAAAACTTTTCGCCCGGTGAGTCAGAGTGCCGAAGTGTGAAGGGAATGCCTCGATTTCCTATAATCGTATCTTGGCTGGTAGTTAAAAAAAACCGCATCCCAGCCTCTCCGCTTTCAGGCCAGATCATCGCCGGTTCTCCTGCCGCTCACTGTCCCCAACTGCAAGTGGGAGATCGAGTGGTCGCAGTGAATGGAGCAGAGATCGCGGATATGACACATGGAGAGATCGTCGGATTGATTAAGGTGAAAAAGCGGTGGCAAAAGAGGATAATCGAGATTGATCTAGTGGCTGATTGTGAGTCGGTGTTTCAGAGGTGGTACTAGATAATGATATTAGACGGATGGCACTTGCTTATCTATAAATGAGTTTACAAAATTACTAGCGAATTTTTCCACAGGGCCCATCAAGAAGCAATAGGATAATTCAAGCACAAGGCCACGAATGCCGTTTGACAGAATTCCTCCTTCCAGGCGTCCGGCACCTCTGTCCGTCTCACGATCGCTGATCCGGCCGAGCCGCAGTCGTCGTACATGCAGCATGCGACTGCTGCAGCAGCTGCTGCAGGCACTCCCATGATGACGCACAGCGACTACCAGGTGGGATGGAAAGATGTGAGTAGCATGCGAGAGATTGGAATGGGAGAAATAGAAGTTGAGAGTGATTAGACTGATATTTTAGGTGTAAGGTTCGATGAAATATCAAATGCGAACAACTGTAAAGTTTCATGAAGGGACTGCGTAGCACAAATCAAGTTGTATGGCTCAACCAACGCTCATCATCTGCAGACATACTCGAACAACAACGGTTCGCTGAAGACGCCGAACGGACACGGGGGCAGCAATGGATTCGTGGGTGGCGGAGCGACTCCCGTTTCTCACGGAGCATCGGCGTATGATTCGATGGACGGAGGACGATCGTCCATTGTGAACGTCGAGTTGAGCAGAGGTGAGGAGTGGAGCAGGTGCTTTGGTGTCGCGGGAGTGTGTTAGGAGAAGAAATACGGAAGTCCTAGTGATTATCCAGTGGCGTACGGTCTTAGAAGAAAATTTATGAAACAGTGGGATGGGTGCTTCGGTGTTTCGCTAGGATCTTTCATGAGAAGGTCGTTGGATGAGGTAATAGAAAGGTTGGAAATGAGGAAATATAAAATAACTGTATTGTCAGGAACGAAGGGATTCGGGTTCTCGATCCGCGGTGGCACGGAATTCGACAACATGCCTCTCTTCGTGCTGAGAATCGCAGAGGATGGACCTGCGGCGAGGTGAGATGAGCGATGGTTGATCTTTGATCTTCTAGGACAACTTCCTTTTAGTTTTCTGAGAATAGTGTTGAATAAATCTGTGCATAGATCTATGACTATAGGTGAACTGTAGTTTTATGCAGTACTTGAAGGTCTGAATCAGTGGGGAAATCGATTCTGTCTTCTGTCTTCAACAAACTTTGCACCCGCTAACCTCTTTCTCATAGCAGGGAGGGTCGATTGCGAGTGGGAGATCAGCTGATCACAATCAATGGAAGAGACACGAAGGGATTGACTCACGAAGAGGCAATCACTCTCATCAAGATGTATCCTACTGTAAGACTCACTGTCAGGAGAGTAGCCATACCGTAATCCCCGTCCCTACCGTATCCTTGTCACATCATATCACTTGACGATCCGTTCCACCGTTTGCTTATCGATTCTTCACCACTGAACATCTCAGGAGTTTCCCGCGTTTCATCGTTCTATTGTTTTATTGTCAGTTTCCGATTGCTCAAGCTTCTGTAGTGTTGCCAGACGCAAATAATGTTTATCCCAGACCTGTGACACTCCTTTTCTCCTCGCGCCTTTGTTCTTACCGTAATACTCTCGATAGAGTAGCTCGTTTCCCGGATTATTCCCACTGCTAGAATGTAAATATAGTACGATATTCTATCGAACAATAGAATCGTTTAATATTCCTTTGACATACATAAGTTTTACCTGCTAGCCTAGACTAAGTTTTACATCGATTGATCTACCGTACCCCTGAATTATTGATCGCTTCCCGCTCCTCCAATATCACAAGCCATTACGTGTACAAGCCTGACCTACTTCGCTATACTATATTGTAATATTGTACGCATGCTCATAAAGATTTTATCGATTGACTGATCGTTTGAGTAAAGGATGGGAGTGAAAAAGGTTTGGAAAACCATCAAAGTACATGCTTTTTTGCTGCAACTGTAAACGACGTGAGAATAAGAGGCCACTTTTGCAAGAATTTTATTCCATTGGAAATTTTTCTGAGGATCGTTAGAGAAATCGTTGCTTTCTACTAGGCAGCGAATAGTGGGGACATTAATTAGGTGGCTAATTAGCTCTTCATTAGTCTCTCTAATTAGCGATGCTTCTCGAGTTCATCGAGCGCACGCTGAATCGTCTCGATGATCTGCTCGTGCAGATTGGGCTGGAGAATATCGATTTTCGAAATGGTAATCGATATTTGGCGCTACCGTATCCTGCTTCTGCTGCGCAGTCGAGCCAGAGTCGGTGGCAGGAACGGGCGGCAGATCTGGAGAGTATCGATTATCCTGATACGGGGACCGTAGATTACCGTAATCTGCTCTACCGTATCCCCACTCACCGTGTCCCTTCTGGCTGCCGATCATCTCGGCTTCCTTGGCGAGCGTGGCCCGCTTCGCCTCGTACAGTGCCAGCTCGGCACGACGCGCGTCCAGAAGGAGACGGAGACGCTCCGTTTCCTGTTTGAGGAAGGAAGATGAAAGTGGAAATGTCGGCATCGCGTCAGTTGGACGGATACAGGAGCAGGTCGCATTATGGTTCGCTGATGCATTTCATTATCAGATCATTATTCAACGTCCCAGAAGGGTTCATGATTTACGGAGTTCTCAAATCGTCAGATGGATAGAACAATCGATAGCAATGAGATACTCGGTCGTAAATGTAGTCAAGAAGGCTCACGGTGGTGTCATTCTTCTCCTCCATGGCTCTCTTCTCCACTCGCAGCTGCATCCGATCGGCCGAGTCGTGCAGGAGACGAAGGGCGGCGGAGGCGTCCTGAGTGGATTATCGATCGAGTTATCGATTAGATGATGATCCGTTAGGTTTCGTCAGCAGTTGAACGTTAGCCACTTTTTATGTGTTTCGCTCAGTTTTCATCGTATCCATTTTGTTACCTTGACGCGTTCCCGATGCGTCTCCTCCAGCGTGACTGCCTCCTGGAAGCAGTTGTCGATCGATATTTGGTGTACGGTGGGGTGCCGTAAGCTTGATACAGTAATCTCACCGTGAGGGCGAGCTTCTCGTTCTCGACGGTGCGCGTGAAGAGCTGTGTGAGGGCCGCGCGCACGTCAGCGACGGCGCCTGAGATGATTTAGTTGACGATGGATATGAGGATACGGAAGTTGTCAATCTTAGGAGACGGTAGATTCAATCGATTGCTCTTACCGATGAACTCCTTGGCGTTGTCGTGCGCGCACGACTGCAGCAGCCCGCCTACCGTCTGGAATGTGAGGGATTCGCAGCAGCATTTCAGTCTAGTTTTGCAGAAGTTGTTACCGAATCAACCCCCACAGCACCCCTCACTGTTTTTACTCCTGCAGCAGCAAGAGTTTTCGCATTTGCAGCAGATGAAGAATTTTTACTCACAGGCGGTCGATCGAAGGCGGCCATCTGCTTGCCTCCCAACTGCAGATTCGAGTGGGCGGCGCGCACTCGCTCCGCGTTCTCGATACGACGACGCTCCTCCACCAGATTCATCGAGCTGAGTCAGTTGGTGAAGAGGGGATCAGTTCTCGATAGATCAAGGGGATAGTTGAATGACGACAGGTCTCTTACCGTAGTTTGAGATCAGCGAGTGCCTCGGCCTTCTCCTTGTTCGTCTCCGCCAGCAGGGAGAGATCGGCGACGCGCGCCTAGGAATCAGTTATCGATTGATTGCTGACTACCGTAATCCAGTCAGTTGCCGATTGTTTAAGTGGCGCTACCGTAACGTCGAACATCCTATTGATCTAAGTTCTGCCGTACCTTCAGTCGGGCCTTGAGCACACGCGTGCGTCCGAGTACGCGACGAGCGTCCACTGGAAGGGGAACGGAACGATTTATTGATGTTGTGACTGGGAAAATTTTTCAGTACAAAAACGTAGAAGCTACGGGTAGTGAACGAAGATGATTATGTGTCCAATTGGGTGAAGAGTTAGAGAGATCAGAGGTCATGAAGGTTGAAACAGATAACATACGCGAGACGGCGTCGGCCATTACGCGACAACGACAGTCGACCGTCCTTCGTGAGGGAGAAATCAAGGAATGAGGGAGAAAAGGATAGAGGGCAAGGGCGATGAATGAGATGAAGAATGCAAAGGAATTTTTCACAAGAAGATCCAAATGAAGACAGAAAAGAGGAATTTCATTTGTTTTTCATTTCTTCTTGCGAGTTCAGCATGAATAACGATTGTTTTGCTGTACAATACTGCAGTACAATTATGCTCGTAAAGGTTTTATCGATTGATGCATCGTGAAGAGTTTACAACAGAAAGAGGAAGAGGTTCGACGAGTTCTCGGAAAGTACTCCTTGATCTTTGATCTTTACTTGTTGTTGTTGACTTGCGAGTTGAACTCGTCGAGAGATGCGGGAGTGAAGGCGAGCGGGAGCAGTTTGGCGGTAGACGAGACTTCGACCGAGCCATTCGCACCGCCCATAACGACCTGAGAAGAAGGAGTGATGAATGGGAGCTGTGAGTAAGCTGTTTTTATTGAGTCATCCGTGCTTCTTATGTACCTCAGAAGATGAGTCAACGGCTGAATTGGGCCTGGTTCGGTACAAGTTTGAGAATTCGACTGTGATAAAATACGGTATGTCGGGGTACTGTAGTCTACGATATGGTAGGATTACGGTACCTCGTAGTTGCCGAATTCGACCATGAATTGGCGGCAAAGGCCACAGGGTGAGGCGGGCGTGTCCAGGTTGGTCACGACCGTGATCGATCTGAAGGAGATATTGATTACTTGTTACAGTAGTCTGGGATACGGTAGGATAGTGGGTTTATTTTAGAGACTATTTGGACACTATTCGCTGAAAAGATCTATTAGAGGGAAAGTATAGTTTAGCGTACTTTATTCGCTGAGAATAGTGATGCGGTAATACCACGTGTTTCCGCCTATTTTTCCAGCTCTCGCGAGTGCGGCAAAAAAAAGATGTGTTCCCTCTTCGCGCACAACCCAGTGATGGCTAAATAGAAAACCGCTTTCTTGGTTATTTCATCGCCGTCAGTTCAAATTCCGACCATGATTCATGTTAGAGGGTGTTTCCCTTCCGGAAAGTGCTGATAGAAAGAGAAAGCGATATGCGTACTTGAACTTGCGATGGCCGGCCGAGACAGCAGAGCATAGAGCCGACCGCTCGGCGCAGATCGTGCCTGAGAATTATTGTCGTTTTCATTATTGTTTTTGTTTTGAACTGTTAAAACATCAAAATAAAACAACAACAACAAAAATCAATTGATCACCTCCATAGGAAGCGTTCTCGACGTTGACTCCGTGCACGATAGTGCCGTCCTGAGTTAAGATCAAACATCAAATGCGGAATCAAAGATCTTTGGTCAATTACACAATCACTTTCAATTAACTCTCAGCGATCAGAGCTGATTGCTCTTTTATCTAAGAGAGATGTTTAGAGAATCGTTTTGCCAACAGAGATAGAGCGTCATTGAGTGAATCGCATTGGCTGGCGAACGGAAATTCCACAAACGTCTACAAGAAAAAAATCGTAAAATGGTTCAAACTTCTTCAATGATTCACACTGGCTAACACAATAGGATATGTGATGTTTCTCCCAGAGAAGAACAGCAACAATTGCACAACCGCTTAAAATCTCACCTCGCACACGAGAACCGCGGACACAGGGAACTTTGAGTAGGGGCAGTATGCGTTGGCGAGTCCCTCGCGAGCTCTATCCAGCAACTCCTGTTGGTTCATCTTTGCTGATCTGCAAATATAACGATAACATGAAAGTTACAGATTGGTGCAATAGGAGATTTGTTCTGAACGATCGCTAGCGACGAAACAGAACGAGGCAAAAAGAGAAAAAGAAGCAACAAGTGTGCGAAGGCAATCGTAAACGCCTGCTCTGATTCACGCGTCGCTAGTTTATGGTGCTACTATCGTGTGGATTTACAATGTGATAAGGGGCGATTTGGAGATTTGTGACGCGTGAAAGAGAGGTGCTAGCTAGAAATAGTTCGAAAAGTGTGCCTTAGCTGGAGCGTAGACCGCTTGGTGGTGAGAAGCGAGGGAAGAGTGAGACCGAAGATGCAAAAAGACTATTGGTTCAGAGTTTAATAGACTTTTGAAGAGAAGAGATTAGATCGCGGCTTGGAGAGCAAGATTAGAAGATCAGAGATTGATGAAATTAGCAGTGCTATTCTAAGCGAGCGCGAGGGACGATGTGCGTGCTCGAATTAGAGGGAGTGAGCGCGGTTCTTAATGAGCCAATTCCCAATGTGTGATTGATCTCCTCGTCACGTTTTAGTGATCAAGAACAAGCAGCGACCTCTCGATTTCTCGTATTATCTTCCCTCTCTGACTGATTAGAGAGGAATCGAAGCAAGTAGAGTGATCAGAGAGGAAAAGTCGAACTGCAGTTTTAGTCGAGAACGGAAGGAGAGAAAGAAAGAGAGAGGAGGAGGAAGGAGAATGAGAGATGCATCATAACTGTCCGTTGGAAGAAAGAGAGAAAGGAGTAATGGTTGCTTGTTAGAATGGACGAGAGGGCATGTTACATGGAGAGAGTCAAGAGATGAAAGGGTGATGGAAGAGCAACGTTTCCAGAAACAATCCCGACTGTATGCAGAAATGTTTGTGCACTAATCTGTGTTTGCGCGGGAGGGGCGTACACGGTTTCTTAGCAGGCTCAGATAAATTGAGTTAGACGGTCATACATAAGAAAATAACAATAAAGAACAATTGATTTTTTTTCACAAAAAAGCTAATATTAAACTGATAATAATAACAAAAATTAACTGTAGTATCGTAAATTGAGAATAATATGGGGTGTCCAGAAAGTTTTTAGTATTATTTTTCAAAAATTTATTTCTCAAATGTCAGGAACCGAATTAGGTTATGTTCACTTACACTAAATAGAGAATCATAGTTTTCCATATCCCGCTCATGAAATGACGAATTGAACGTGAAAGGGGAAATTTTCGACGATTTGAACAGACCTTTGTATAATCGATCGTTGCCAGTTATTCGCATATGCAAGGAAAAATTCAGCTTATCATGCCAAAGTACTCAGGAACTTATCCCATGCTTATCCACTATCCACTATATAAACTTATCCCGAGCTAACAATTCCAATTTCGCGAGAACTAAAAAAACGCTTCAATTTCCAACGTTGTTATTCAATTATATTCGAATTTTTTTCCCTTTTCAGTCACATGCTCCTTTAAATATTATAAGATGAATAATGATTCATATTTCGGCGGAAGTGCTTCGAAAGTTGAGTCGTAAAACATACTTTTTTGGTTCTTGCATCATAAATAGGCAATATTGTCGAGAATTATTCATTGTATACTACACTACAAGTGCTGCTACTCCTTCGCCTCGCTAGTGCGTGTAATGAACAATCAAGACATCCATCGTTATTGGGCTTGTGACTGCTGATACACTAACACTCAACTTCAACTTTATCAATACACAATAACTTCCAAGAAAAATGAGCTCATTTTCATTTATTCAAGACGCTACATATGCGAAAAATGAACAAAAATTAGATCAGTTGTTCAACAATCATTCTTAAAAATTTTTAGGCCAAAGAACAACGCAGATATGTTTAAGAAAAACACTATAGAGATTCTTCAATCCTCCCATTTTCCGTTTCTGTTTCCACTAAATCTTCCCTCGATGGACTGTTGGATAGGCGATTGTATCGATAGCCGCGAACTTTTCTATGATGTTGGTTTAGTGTAATTCCGCCAGAATCAACGATGGCGTATGAATACTCTAGATGGACAGTATCAGTTCTTGTGAAAACTCTTCCCAGAATGGTCCATAGTTGTTGCAAAAAAGTCTGGTGAGTTGTGGGCTCCACTAAGCTTGCGAGGTCCGCATGCGAATAAGGATTTCTAGCGACGGTCCCAGTCGGAATGAGAATAGGGCGGGGGTCTTGTGAAGCGACGCGGATAGCAGATCGAAGGAAGATAAAGTATTCGATCTGAACAAGAATATTGATGTCTTCTGAAATATGTCTTCTGAGATGCTATGTGTGTAATCTGGAATATAGAACACACCTGAGGTACTGCCAGTAGCACAATAAAGAAGATAAAATTGGGAAGAAAAAAGAAGATGAAATATGCCCCTTGCGAAGAAGTCACCTTCATAATTGGCTCGAAAAAAGTTATGAGTCGTCTGAAGTAGTTTATTTAATAACCTCCATCTCTGTATTTAAAAATACTCCTGAAATGAGTGCGACATGCAGTTTCGTGTTATTTACCGAATATTCATTAAAATACATACGTCGCAAACAAAATAATTGTGAACCAAGTGAAGCCGACTTTAGGATTGTAACAATCCGTAAGAATGTCGAACGCAGCCGGTAGCAGAACTAAATAATATATGGCTAGTGAATTTACATAGCAAATAGTTCTTTAACATCGTTACAAACTTACAGATAGAATAAATTAGCACGAACATTGCGGTCACAGCTTCCATTGTGTAGCCCAAACACTGAAATTTTTTGTTGCTGAAAATTTCCGTTTGAAGATTTTACGCATTTCGAACTCTAGGGTGTGCGAATATTGCTCACTTTTCCATTTCTGACTAGTGCATAGAGAACGATTGCCTCGAATACGAGAAGAATGCCCATTGTTGCGTTGAACAATCGTTCCGATTCGTCAATGGTCCTCTTTTTGAAGTAGTAATATGATAGAGCAGAGAGTACCTGCATGGCATACCATTTCATTATCATATTGCTGTGAGCACACACGTACGTTTTCGCTGTTTATATGCAATGATCGGAAGAACAAAGTGCAGTGTTTCATGTTTATGATAAATCATTTGAGACATTTTACGAACCATGACTGTTATTTGAAGCGCCCAGACGATCAGCTCGCATCCATACCTCCCAAACTCATTCTCGAGATGATCGTTCTTTATGAAGTCGTATTGCACTGAGAGCGAATGTGATCACTATACAATCTGAGCTGGCCTCTCCCCTTTGAATTTTCTTTATTCCTAATAACATCTGTCGTATTGCTAGTTGCATCCAGCCCACTAACAAAATTGGAAAAGCGAATGATAGGAAATAATGGAAGGTACAAAAATAAACTAAATACCAATAAATCCTGGCATTGCGCTGAGAATTGCAACACAACATCCGCGTAGGGCCTCGGGGTCGCAAAATGGCGAATACTGATTAAATTCATTATATGCACATTGATCTCCAGAAACTCACACGGAGATATTTGGCAGCAGTAACACGTGCATTCGCATATTTCTGAAGAAAAAGACGGTTGAAAAGAGGTATGTATGGTCCTTTTTCAACTTTCAACGAACCTGGTTGATCCACTTGACGTGATTGCAGCCGCAGCAGCACAATTTCTGAACTCTTCCATAGCCACAGCAATACAAATTTCTAGCTTTTCGTTTTACTTCGTTTTCATTTGTTCTTTTTGCGATTCTCTTCAATTCTATCTGTAATGTTGTTCAAAAAATAAAGCGCATCTTTTTTGAAAAGCTGATGCACCTCATGGACTACTATCTGATTAATGTACTGATCTGCTGCGACGAGAGAGGCCGCTTCTGAAAAATATTATAGTTGAGAAGAAGGAGATGCACATACCATCTCCTGCGAAGTAAATGAACCGACGCAATGTTTTCACGACGGATGATTTATCTCCACCAGGATTCCTTCTTTCTTGCTGTCTTGAATCGAAATGTTCAGTTTTAAACATGATTGACTCAAACTCCTTACTCGAAGTCTGTGAAGGGATCTTCTATCGTCCTCATCAGAAAGACAGCCGGAATCATCAATACTATACCAGCAACGTAATTAAGACAGAAATATTTCATTCGTTCTTTCTATGAAAATCAGGTTCCAAAATTTAATTTGAAAAAAATGTAACGTTCTCACCACCGTCGCTGCAACCATCCAACCAATAAACTGATAAGTACTGAAAACTGCGATTGTAATGAAAGTCGAATGAATGTGCCCTGCCGATGTGCTGAGAAAATTTGAAATGTTTTCCTTTTGGTTGTTTCATATCCATGACAAGTGGCTAACGTTCCAGTGTTTTTCTAGATTTTTCAACTTGAATATCCGGTCCATATTTGCTTGTGGTTTGTCACCTTATATTCCCAATGAAAGTGGACGCAGATTCGAATCCGTAGCTCGAAGAGCTTATCATTGCTATTCTTGCGAGGATCAGGAGTATCCCTCTTAATATCGGTACCTGCAAATTCAAAGCAGATTGTTGTATGACCTCAGAAGAGCTTTTGTTACAAAGCTTTTTTCGGATTCTTGTTTTTTTTTGACAATATTTTGATTGAAATAGAAATCAAACCATTTCAAGGTAAACAGCGACAGCTGAGGAACAGAAGCTAAGAACGAGCACAATTGAACATATTCGCACAGTGGTTAAGTCGGACCAAGGTCGGTTAGGAATCTAAATTATATTACTAGCGCTGCACTGCTTTCCGCCAGTTTTACCTTTAGAAGCAGACACAAAAAGTATGGAAGTATGTTGTGTGCCCCAGTCAGAATAAGATTCTAAAAATATTTCAACTAATATTAAGAAAAATTAATGTGAGAAACATCTCACCTCTCTTAGATTTGCGTTCATATTGGGAAAAGTCTCATTGAAGAACATTAATAGCTCTTCCTAAAAAAACTCTTCCTTTGTTTCAGTTTCGGAGCCAATTGGCCAATTGGATGTATTCTCCCTTTGACCTTTCATTTGCTTCGAAATATGTGAAGAAAATTACTCTGGATCCCGCCGCGTAGCTTGCACAGAACAACACCATTCCTGCGTATGCAGTCATTGAGATCACCGATAGATACGTGAATGCCAACTGCTTACAGATCAGATAGGTTCTGTAATACTCTCAATCAGCTATGAGTGTGAAATTCTAAAATACGGCATTGGAATATAATTAAAAAGGTCCTTACTTTCTCTCCGTCGATAATCGAATGTTTGGAATAATGAAGGCGAGCAGCTGCGAGACGCAGATATCGTAGAGGACGCTACTGAAGTTCTTGCCAACCGCGCTGGCGACACTCACTAAGACGAAAGGGGAGAACGGCACACCCCGCATCTTGCAGAGCTAACAAAGGCAAATCCTTCGAAAGTATTCATTCGTTAGAGTTGAACAGTTGGCAGACTGGCTGGTAAATTCGATCAACACAACGTGGATTTAGATTTAATTAGTAGTATGATTGATCTAGAAGGGTTCAACAGTTAGGTTTGAGTTTTTCTTCACTCGAGCTCGAGCTCGCGGTATTCCAGTGAGAGGAGAGATTGTACTGGCAGTGATTTCTACATCGAATGAAATCAATACAGACACTAAGAGTCGGATGTTTATGACTAAAATCTATGACTAAGAGGAACGAACGATATCACCCTTGACACTTAATGGGTAATCTTTTGAATTATGCATGGTTTATCAAAATCGCATTTGAGAGAGAGAGAAAAGCAGGTTAAATATGATAGGATACGTTCCGTATCATCTTATTCTTCACTATCACACCATCTTTAAGTACCCCGCGAGCAAAACATGTTTTGAAAATCTTCTTTCTTCTATTTCGAAATTTTGGGGACCGCGAAATCACAAACTGCGAAGGTAAATTTCAAAATACGCAAAAAGGCAGAGATCGGCTGCTTTGTAGACATATAAGGTTTTAAACGCATTTGAGCGGTTGCCGAATGTTGAAAAATCGGTAATTTTATCAGTGTTGAACTTTATTGTAATGAACGTATATGCTACGGTTGCGTTAAGATAATAGATTGTAATGGGTGAGATGCTGACTTATTGACTGAGCACAGCTTGAGATGCAAGTCTTCCCGGTGCACCGCACACTCCTCCTCCTGAAAGTTGGTCTTTAATCTCTTCACTTTGAATTCGTCTGCCACTTCCTTGTTTCTAGATAACGTTGGTTCCTTTCATTCGTGATAACTGACCAGGATGCGCTCCACTTCCGCACAGGTAGAGTCCCTTGATTGGGGTAGTGAAGTTCGCATGCCCGGGAGCCGGTCGCGCCCAGTACAACTGGTCCATCGACATTGAACCGTGGAAGATGTTCTAAATTCGGCAATCTTGAAACATCTACTCTGTTCCGTGTTTGCTCGATTACTCGAGGTTCCCTGCACGAATCTCGTTTTCAAATGCTTGTTCTGGTGTGAAAGATATACTTACGCCTCCAGTAAGTCCGAAAGTCTTCTCGAGATCAGGAGGTGTCAGCACTTCGTGGCCGATGATGGAAGAGGAGAAGTTAGGCGCGTATTCGTCGATTTGAGAGAACACTGAATATAAATTGTATTACTATCGTAACTCGCTCTGCTTAAAGCTAACAAAACATCAGTTTCTGACTAATTCGATCCTCAGTAGACATTAGTTTCGCTCTACGATCAAATCCATGTTTGCTATGCGACGGTTAGCAAAGAAGGCAGAAGGAAAGGAAAGGGAATCAGTCATTCAGAAGAAGCTTGTCATGAGTCTTGCTCCTCAATTCGTCGGTAGTATTGTAGCTGCAGGACTATTTGCCCTCGCTGTCTACTTCTTTCCAAGGTTGGATATCCCTCGTGTTTGGTATCACACAAATATTCTTAGAGCGATACATGAGTCTTCATGGAGAGGAGAACAGATGGATTTCGAGAAAGGAATGAAGGTGAATCATTATGTTATTACCACTAAAATTGTATTCTCACAATCAGAATCAAGACAGCCTGCTCAAAAAGATCAATACGCATGGTGCTAAATTTGATCGTATGCTGTCGCTGCCGAATATTACTCAAGAAGAGATCGAATGCATGATCATTCAACGTTTGTATTATCCAATCTTGACATTTTAGACGTTATTGAGCTCTACTATATCGATGCTTTCCCAAATCAGTCGACTATCACAAAAATATCGGAAATATTTGTAGAGAGGTCATAGAGGTAATGCTCAATCTGGTTTCAACATTACTTTTAAAGATGGAACGAAGACAATGCTCGCGCGATCTTTCTCCACAATATTCTTCTTGTTGACAACGGAATCGCTCAGTGTAGGATGAAGTTGTTCCTACATCGAACAAGTCATCACTCAGATCATACGGCAGACTCGTTCTACATCAGCACTGTTCTAGTCTCACTCGCGATGATTCCAACAACTGTTATCTGCGGTATAATGAAGAGAGCAGCATCCATTGATTACTGATTTAGCTTCAATGATTGCCGTTTATCAACGAGTATCGTACACGATTATCTATTACTTGCTCGGTATGCAGGATGCTTCCTCGAAAGCGTGAGCTAATCCTACATTGATATTTCAATTTTGGTTTTCAACAGATCGACCAATTATGTCCGTTCTTCGTTGATAAGAGAAGGAATCACTCTCGTGTTTGCATTCACTGGGCTTGTTGGAACATTTATTCAGAGTGAACTCTCTTCAAATACTAAAAAAATTAGAGAATTCAGTGGCTGTTTTTGCCTATCTGCAGGCGGGGAAAACCTTGTCACTTGATAAGGTACTGTTCTGGACTGGCATTCAGTTTATTGGCGCTGGCAACATGCGAACCAAGCTTGCGTACATGAAGGCAGGAAAGGTGCTGTGAGCTCAAATCCCATCACACATCGCTATTTTTTCCTAATTGTTTCTCGATCAGATCTCATTCTGGTTAGCAGCCGCAGATTTTGCATGTTATCTGAATGCGGCGTCTATTATCGGCTTCTTTATCATCACTGCGCTGCGGTACAGGGAGTCGAATGAGACTGCCAAGTATGTGAATCCCTAATCATTTCCTTTCAACAGCACTGGCATTCAGAGTGCAGCAGTTCACGGATGATGAGATCCACAGGGCGCTCTTGGTGGATAAGGAAAGAGTCAAGGAAAGTGCGAATCGTCCTCGTTTCCACAATTGAACTACAAATTCTTTTTCCCCATTCTGCTTTTTCGAGTTCATTGGGAGTAGTGCTTTCGTAATAAATCGTTTGATAATACTCTCACCAGTCTTGGCGTACTCCGCTTTTCTCTCTTCCGTCCACTCTCCGTCAGCTCTCTGGAAGGGCGTGTACTGAGTGAAGAGGAGTACGACGTGTCCGTCCCCATCGACGATGGAGCGATCGACCACGGAGGGGATGGTCATCTCGATGATGGGACTGGAAAAGAATAAGTACGCTCTTCAGCAGCTCAATGTTATGCCAGAATGTGATAATGTGTTAATAATTATTGCATCATTCAACTTGTTCTACCCACCGCTTGCTGGGCATGCCGGCTCTGTAGTCTTTGACTGCGTCATCGACCACTTGCATGTTCTCGCAGTTCATGTGGACGGTAGTCTGAATGATGGTGTGAAGATGAATAGGGTTCGGAACAGTTCACCTGATGATGAGGCATCGGCGATGATCCGGTGGATGGCCGACAGAGGAAGTTGGGCAGCTCCTTGACAGCAACTGAAAAACGATTGCTGTTGGCTGCCTACATTAGAACAAATGCTGGCGAATTTACCATTGATCTTGGTCACAGGCGAAGTGTAGTCAATGGCAGTGATCGATTGACGGAAGGAAGCAGGAAGGGCGTCCTGAAAACATCGCTTGTTTATCGGAAGGCAAGAAATCTTCGACTGGGAGTTAGTTCACCTTCTTCATCAGATCAAGGAAGGCGACCTTGGGCGTCGTTCCAGCTAGTACGATGGGTGCATGATACTCGGTAGCACCCACTCGCACTCCCTTGACTGTTCCGTTGTCAGTGAGGATCTCATCGACGTGCTGGAAGAAGCCATTTTTGTTTATCCATCATAATATCAGGTTTTGGATAACTCCTAACATCTGAACTCTGTTCTAATATTATCTGTTTGCTAAAAGCTTGTTGGCTCACAATCAGTGAGCTGTTATTTGTGTGACCTCTAGATGATGCGATGTGACTCATAGGTGCGATGACTCACATGCTTGCCTCTGTGAATACTAATAACTGGAATGTCTCACCGTCTCAGTCACCAGTTCTGCTCCTGCTGCTCTGGCTGCGGAGGCGATCGCCTGAGATACGGCGCCCATTCCACCGTATCTGAAATGATTTTGATGCATCAATTGGATTAGCTTGATGTGATCTCAGAATGAGACGTACACGTATCCCCAAGCGCCGCTTTGCCCATCGAGTCCACCGAGCACATGGTGAAGCAGAACGTATCTGCAATGATGGTTTGTCTCTGATTATTCTTTCTGATCCGAAAATCGAATGACTGATTGATCTCGTGGTGCGGCTCACCCCGTTCCTGCATCATAAGGTGAAGCTGCAAATCCAATGACTCCATCAGTTCCAAGAGTAGCCTTGAGCACATCGCTCTCGAACCACTTATCCATCACCTGAAAATGGTCTAGTATGCTTCTTGTGGAAGATGCTCCTTCATAGTGTTCATGTAGAAGTTCGGAGAAGAATAACTCTCCACACACTGACCTTCGAGATTGGGGCAGTCATAAGCTCGTACAGATCCAGCGCTCCCTTCAAGCCAAGAGGAGAGACTGAAATCATGCATTCTTTACGATGAAGTCTCCATGATTTGCTGGTAAGCAAATGAAATCAGTGTTATTCAGACTTACAAGGAGAAGTAGGACTTACCAATCTTGTACAGCTCCGCCAGTCTCTTGATCCTCTCAATTGTAGATGGATGGTTAACGTCAAGAGGCGAGACATCCATCAACTTCTCTAGACAGTTGACGATGCGACCCATCGCATGCTCGTACTTCGGGTAGTTCTGAAATACGTTTAGTCTCGATAATTTAGTTTGGCAGCGGGATCGGCTTCTTCGTTTCGTACTTCATATCTCTAGGTGTATTTTACCTCTGCGTCAGCCTTAGAGAACTTGCCGATCTCCTCCTGGTTCTTCTTCATGTCCAGACCGAGTAGAAGAGACTCTTTCGAGTTCCTGAAACCCACCGAAGCTCAATAGCTTATTTGTGTACAGGGTGTTTCAAAATTACGGAGACTTTTTACATGCTCACATATTAATTAGTTATAAAGTCTAGAATCAAAATGGCTTCTTCTCTTGTTCAGCATTCTCACAAGGAGACCTTGGGCCATTCCTCTTGTAGGTTGTAATTTAATCGATCTTCTCGTTTGGATGTTATGGATCATAAATTGGAACTATTCATGTGCTACGTGGAGGTTTCCAAGTCCGCCACTCCAACTAGAGTGCGCTCAAAAATTTTTTTGCTGATCATTTCATCTCGAATCTTTCTCGGAATTTTTACTCAGGTACCTTGATAGCTTACGCAGATTTTGGACATGTTTCCAAAATATCAAACAGCCATTCAAGAATTGAAGGGAATATGAAATGCAAAATGGAATGACATGTATATTTTTATATTTCTCCTGCACAAGCGGCTCAATCGGCAAAAATAACCAGTACAGGCATCATGCAAAATATGCGTGGTACCAGCATAGCTGGCAGTAAAATCACCGCTCGTTGTAACTGAGAAGCAGCATACAAAATACCTCGAATTATCTAAACTCAAATGTTTTGACTTCTCACATGAGCTCACTCTATTTAATCTTGTACATCTCACTTTAGCCCTACCCTTAATTGAAGTATACTCTTGTGTAGCTCTAAGCATGAGGTGTCTACACAAAGTTATTTTGGGGACTCATCAATGATGGTTTCAAAGTACCAGCCAATAGATGTTGAATGTTCATGCGGCAATCGCGTTTCAGACTCACCTCACTTTGAAAATCTATAACTAAACTGACGATTAATATAGACCCAAGCCAATATGATAATGCTATTCTTGTATGATGGACTGAGACGTGTTACTGGCTACGGGGCGTGGTTGCTGTTTTCCTAGGAGGTATGATCGAGATAACGAGTCTCCGTAATTTTGAAACACCCTGTATGCTCATTAAGTCCCAATTACTCAACGATACCTGATTGGCGTGAAAGAGTTGGGATTCCTAATGTGGTACCGAAGTCCATGCTCCTTCAGTTTGAGCTCCTCGATGATCACTGGTCGCAAGAGTGAGAGGAGGTAGGATGCGCGAGAGAAGCGAAAGCCTGCAGATTTTTATTGCTGTTTACTGTTCACTAGTTAGTGGGAAAAGGTTGTGATTAGAATAATGCCGGGGAGAATAGTTATGTATATAGTTTTGCAGCTGCAGTTTTGTTTGTTACCTGGCACGATCTCCTCAGTAATGGCAGCTCCTCCGAGGACGTGTCTTCGCTCCAAAACGACGACTTTCTTGCCAGCCTTGGCGAGGTATGCTGCCTGAAAACGTCATTAGTTGAATCACTAAGCGGCTTTTAGTATTTTACAGCAGTGAGTCCATTGTGCCCTCCGCCAACTATGATCGCATCGTATGTGGAAGAAGCGGGTTTGGTCGCTGTTGAGAGGCGACGGAGGGACGAGAGCATCCTGCGTTGATGGATTGGGAGGTCAAATTTGCTACGAAGCCCATTTTGCAATAGTTAGAAGAAGCGAAAGGTGAAGAGGCTGAAAAAATCGATACGGCCGGGGTCAATAAAAGGCGAGCATGGAGACTGGAGAAGACACGGCTAACAGAGCGGCGTGCAAAATAAGCGTGTGATAAGAGTGACAATTCAGTCGCGAAACATGAAGAGTCCCTCTTATCAGGGAACTATTGACCATTCGAAGGGAAGAGCCACAATGTGGCGATCGAATGATCGGAAGGAGTGAGACTTCGGACTCGGAGTTAGGGGAATGATACTGAATCTAGATCTGACATTGAGATGTCTTTTGATATGGTATCTTATCTATCTTCGGAGAAACGGACGAGAAAGGGTTCCAAAAGTTGCAGAAGGAATCAGCGCCAGGTAACTGGGAAGAACTAACCGATTAAGGCAGGACTGATTAGATAACACACTGGGCACTGCAGAGAGATCTCTAGAATTGTGCAGCGATAATAAAAATCGATGATGCTCATGTGATTGAGAGAACTTTTAAAGAGTTTTTGAGCTTGAGCTTTGATGCTAGCACTTCATTTTATGAAATGATGGTGTAATGCAGCAGTGACTATAACTTGTTGAGACTATAAGAGGTTGAACATTTTCTAACTAAAATTCTGGTGCAAATTGCTCCTTTTGCAATGCACTTCAGTAGTAGTTTCGATTACTGTTTTCATCGTTGATGTCATCGGTATTCCTCATTTTAGCATGGTCATTCGGGATTACATCCTATCAACAAGTCTAGTGTCATGCGGGGGTGAATAGGCTCGTGAGATAACGCCGTCGACTCATGTTTGGGTGCGGCCGCATCATATTCTTTGGCATCCATTAAATTGTCTCGCTATTCGAATTGCATCATTCGTTGCTTTGCAATTACGAATTGGCGTAATTATTGCACAAAATCTGTGTATTTCATCTAGTGTATCAGTGTATTCTCTCTTCCCCTCAATTTTCGGGTTTCCCAGCAACGACGGCGCGTAGATGTTTGTTAAAGCCAGGCTGGCAATTTGTGGGAGCGAGAAATCATAAAACCATGTAAAGAGAGATGTTTCACCCTTTGCTAGAGTATGAAAACGCAAAAAGTTCTCACTTGACTAGATGCTGACTGGGCTATTTTTCCTGTCTCGAAGCTTAGAGTGATAGTCACTTTCCTCTTTCACACTCAAGATAGAGAGATCAAAGGGACGCGCGAGTGAACTCTTTCTTGACGATTCGTCTCGAAACTTTTCTTTCCGCTCAATTTAATTTCACTGCTCGAGCGAACTCCGTTCAATAAATCAAGCGATTTTCAGCCAATTTGAGAAAAATCAATGATAAAACAATACTGTAAATATTGAGGTTACGGTAGTATTTCGACCTTTCTACGCGCCATATCTGTTGTTCGCATCGTTCTCTGTTTTTGTTTGTTCTGCAACATCCTTTTTCTCCCATTTGCGCCGAATCCCCCGAGATTGCTTTCCTTTATTGAATGAAATCCTGGAATCCCTGCAATTCCCCAAATAGTGACTGTTTTCGCTAGAACGAAAGCACTTCCTCTTTGCATCCCTGTTATTACGCGATCTCCCGATCTTTCTCAACACTTCAGTGACAGAAAATAGCAGTAGAGTGACTCACCCACTCTTCTATCTCCTTCTTTCTCCCCTCTCGTCCCCCATACCCTGCCCCTCGCTCCCTCGTCCCTCCCTCTTGTCTCGCTTCTCTCCGTTGCACGTGTGCTCTAGCCCCTCTGACTGCCGCAAACCCCACATAAAAGAGGGGAACGAAGGGCTTACCCGCCCAAGGTTTCGCCCCGCTGAGTCGTTTTCTGTTGAATCAAACTGATATCGCGTCTTGTGAAAGCGCCGAGTCTCCAGGTTTCCTTGTCAATCTGCCGTTTTATTTCTTTCCTCGCTTGCTCTCTCCTTGTTTACTTCCCCCTTTCGTTCACATGCCATTTGTGCGCGATTTTGCAACGCCCGCTCTTTCACAATTTCATCAATTCGAAAATACGCGAATTTCCTCATGCTCCACCCATTGTTTCTAGCCATTTCTTCTCGTTTCCTTCCTCCAACCATCTCGCCCTTTTTCGCATCTGTTTCTCATCTAGAGATTCCGGCACTGCCCGTTCATTTGTATTTCACTCGAGAGAGATCTTCTGCTGCTTGCGCGAGTTTAGATTGTAGCTTACTTCGCGGCTTTAATTCTAGAATCCATTACAGAACAATGTCCTCACCCACTCAACACGCATTCAAGATTACCAAGGAGTCGCTCAAGAAGGTAGGTCAATAGTAAAAATCGACTAGGCCTCTCTATTTCATGATCTCTCGTTCTTTCTCACGCACAAGGGAAAGGGGAGTTTACCAGTGGAAGTTGAAAGTTACCGCCTTTTTGACTAGCCAATCTAATCGAGAAGCGATCTCTCTGGGTCACACTTTTTGCTGATAGATCTATCTATTCACCCTTCAATGAACGTGGAACTAGAGAGAACGCGCTCTGAACTCTTGAGCACTCGAGGTTTTAGTGGCCGAACGAGAGGAGGGGAGAAAGTTGAGTAAAGAGCGCGGAAAAAGTGTCCCGGAGAGAAAGCGAAGATATCTGTTTTCTCCTGAAAAGTTTGGTGAAACGGGAAATCGATCTTTGATCAATCCAATTTTCAATAATTTGCAGGTTACGGTGTTCAACGACCGGGCCGAGCTGCGACGCGAGTTTACGGTGCAACTCGTCGAGGGACTCAACGAAGTCGCCGTCGAGGTATGCGGTAGTCTCTGATTATCGATTAACTAGACAGATTACGGTAGCTGCTTGCCGATTCTGCTCGAAAATACGCTGGAAAACATGCGGATTGAATTCGTTGGCGAGATCGTCGTCGCTTGGTTGTTTGTCTAACTCGTCCCCTCTTTTGAATTGCCCCATGAATACGAATGTTGATCGGAGAGAATCAGATGAGGAATTTTTCCCATGTATGGAGTTTCGCATGAGCGGAATCTTTGCGACTCTTGGAGGTTTGGTTCGGTGGTCGGGGCTGACTAATAGCGGCTAGAGCCATTTCCTTCCCTTTGAGTACTAGAGATCAGCAGAGTATGAAAGAGAGCAGAGAAACGACTCTGTTGCCAGAGTGATTCAGTTAGAGAGGTTTTTCCTCATCTCGTCTCGTTTCTCTTCTCGAAATAATCAATTTTGAGTGGTACCGGTTTCATAAGGGGATGGGGCGATGATTCTTTCCAATCACAGGGTGACTAGTGCAGTTGGGAAATGCAATCTTCGCCGTACTTGTAAACGGGAACGTTTTGAATTGTCAACAGATTATGTCTCCGGTATATAGAAGTATTTAGTAGGATAGGTTGACTGTGCACAGTTCGGTTTTAGTTGTTTATCGATACTGCGTAGCTACAGTACCCTCACCTACCGTATTTCAGGCCATCTCTCAGCACGTCAATGACGAATCCGTACGCGTCACCGGCCGCGGTGCCGCAGTCATCGAGGAAGTACAGGTATGGTAGACTGTCGTGATCTCATTGCACAATGAACTGACTAATTTCGAGCATCTGCAAAAAAGGACGGATCTCTTCATGATCCGATCTACCGTATCCCTCCTATTAGCCCGACCATAGTCTGTTCTTGTCAGGTCGCTCAACGCCGTATTGTGCGAGGCACCGCGGACTCGGAGCGCGCCGCAGTTATCAGAAAGGAGAAGGTACGTTTGCTTTTCATTTTCCAATGAAACTCAAGCTGTTCACTAAAAAATCGATCACTGTTCATCACTGTTTTTTTTTTAAAATTATTATTCATTTTGTCTGTTGAAAACGCTGGCTTTATCGGTGTTTTTATTTCGGATTTCTAGGAAGAGCTGGAGATCGCACGTCAGAAGGTGCAGTTCGAGTCGCAGAGTGTGCAGAAGCGAATCGACTCGCTCGATGGAATGATCGGACAGGTGAGATTTTTTAGATTACTTATTTGTTGCGGGCGAAGCCTTACGCCTTATTAACTGAGACGCATCTTCGAGAGTAAATGACGCACGTGAAACAGAGATATGTATGCTCAATGGCTCAAAATCGTACCAAACGTTTTTGCTTGCAAGTGAAACGCACGTGAAAAGGAGAGACCATTTTTCTCTTGAAGTTGGGCAGCTCTTGCTTCTCAATCTGAACAAAATTTGTTGTCTACTCCATGTTATCCTTTCGCTACATTCACTTGCACCGATACTTTGATAATTGGGTCTGTAGTGCAGTTTGGCTGACAAGCATGTCAGATGTAAGATAGAAATGCATTGTATCTATCTCATTCAGATCGGCACGGGCATCGCGGGTCCCAAGGGCGAGAAGTTCACGGCGGACGCGGCGACTCTCGAGAGTGTCACCACCTTCTTCGGATTCTACGATGAGCAAGCGGGCAAGGTGAGGGCGAGATCACGTAACAGATTTCTAGAATTAAGATAAATGTTTTTTGTCGTCGTGCAAGTCGTATCATTTAATAGCTTTGAAACATTAGATAAATTGGGAATCGAAAGCAATTGAGAATAATACGAAAAATCATGCATGATACTAGAACGTAGAACATCATTCCCATTCCAGCTGCGTGAGGAGCACCGCGTGAAGCAGAAGGAAGTCGATCGTCTCTCCGGACTGATCATCGTGAAGGAGCACGAGCTGGCAGTGATCGACCAGGGAGATTACAGCAAGTGAGTCCTGAGGGGAAGAGGGAGGATACGGTAGTTCTCGCATCATCGATATCGCTGATTCAGGGACATTGTGGTCCTTCTCGAGGCTGCCTCGCCCACATCGGTCACTCTCGAGGTGACGTACCAAGTGTGGCTGGCGGGATGGACTCCCTTCTACGATGTACGAGTGCAGACGAAAGATGAGAAGACCGAGATGCAGGTAAGGAGAAGATTGATTCGGTGATCCAGTTGCTAGAGTGCAAGACCATTTTCTGTGTACATAGTGCATTAATTTTGCTGAATTCGATGAGAGTGTATTTGAACTTGATAAAAATCCGATTGCAGCTGTCGTACTACGCGAACGTGCACCAGAATTCGGGCGAGGAGTGGGAGGGTGAGTAATTTCAGTTTACGGACGTTTATTTATTTCCGGAATCGGGAAGCCTTCGATTTGTATCCGTTACCGACGGTTAGAGAATATTGCAGTGAATCGTTTGTTTTTCACTAGGAATATTTGTTCTCTCAAATCTACGTGATTTCAATTATCTTGTTGCTCCTGTCTCAAAGAGAAATCGATCTTTGAACATGCATGAATCGTGAGCTATTGTTGAACCCCATATTCCAGGAGCTCAACTGACCCTCTCGACCGCTCGTCCCTGTCTGGGCGGCAACATCCCCGACCTCGGCACTCTCGACGTCTCCTTCTATCGTGAGCCCGTCTACAGAACGATGTCTTCCCGTAATGGATCACTCTTTGGAGGAAGGGAAAAGAGAATGATGGTGAAATCTGCCAAGTGAGTATCTAGCCTGATTATTGATTTCACCTTGATGAGTAATCTTCAGGAGATCGATGGTGTGCAATGAGGTGGAGCTGGAATCGTGCGCTGATTCGATGCCTCCTATGGCTGCCAGAGTGAGTCGGTTGAAATCTCTCTTGAAATAATAAAAAATATTGTATGTTGTTCTCAAAGCACCAAAGTATCTCAAACGGACACACTTCTAAATTGTAATTCCAGTACGCCGAAGTCGCTGAGCAGACGATGGCCACAGAGTTCACCATTGCCCGTCCCTGCTCGATCCCCGCTGATGGCGCCCAGCACAAGGTGATCTGCACATTATTGATTGATTTCTCCTATTCTACTGTTTCGACGAACGCATAGGTTATTTGGTAGCAGATTGCTTGCAAGATCAATCGATAATCATCTCCACTTCAGGTCACGATCGGAATCGTTTCGCTCGTTCCGCAGCTGGTGCATGAATCGGTCAGTTTTCTTGATGCGACTTGAACTTGAACCATTGGAAATGATCTTGCTGTAAAAATCCCGTGTGTAATGCTTCATTGTTTCATAAGTCGAAGAGATTCGAGCCATGTGCTTTAGAGTTCAAAGATCAACTCATCCTTGCAGGTGCCCACGAAGAACGCCTCCGCCTTCCTCACAGCGTCCGCAGTCAACTCCTCGCAGCTGCCCATTCTGGCCGGACATGCCTCAGTGTACCTCGATGGAGCATTCGTTGCCAAAACTGTTCTAAAGGTACGGTAGATAAGGGGTTTCTGTGACCGATCAATAATGGTTGCTAGAGATGTGCTTGTATTGTATCTGAAAGAAGGGGATGAAGATTCGATCTACGTCTACAATAGCGCAAGCAATTAGTGAAATAAACATTTTAATTTTCAGTCTGTCTCGCCTGGTGAACGTTTCACTGCTTCTCTAGGAGTCGATCCTGCCGTTAAGATCGAGTATAAGCCTGCACACAAGCACCACGAACAGGTACGGTATTCAGTTATCGATTCATTAGCGTGACCTACCGTATTCCAGACGGGTCTGATCAACAAGTGGTCATCTACCGTAACCGAACAGAAGATTATCGTGAAGAACACGAGAGGAGATGCAGTTCTGCTCACTATCAGAGAACAGATTCCGAGATCGACTGATGAGAAGATCAAGGTACGGTATTGATTCTGTCCTGTCGAGTAACCCAAGGACCCATGAAATTACGGTAATCGATTTTCAGGTCAAGGTTATCTCTCCCGATCCAATTGAGAAGGTTACCGAGGATCATCAACTGAACGGCGATCAGACTCCCAAGGCGGGCGCGCGACTCCTCCCGACGAATAACCTGGAATGGACCGTGAAGCTGGAGAAGGTACCGTATTCAGCGCTTATCGAGAACTGAGTCTAACATTAACAGTGATCGACAATTATCCTAATACCGTAATCCTTGCAGGGTAAGAGCCAGACGCTCATCGTCAAGTACTCCGTCGATCATCCCTCCACGGAGAAAATCGAGTTTGCCGAGCGAAACTGCCACTAAATCAATCGTTAATCCTACCGTACCTCTGACATACCGTAATCTCATGGGCTGGCATCTGTGACTTATTCATTGATTAGTGCACAAATTATTGTTGTTATTACCGAAGTGGTTTCCTGAACATTCTACTTTACTCTTGACTTCCACAGAAGACTACATGTATAAAGCTTTGAAATGTATTATTTGTGCGAATTTCGTTCTCATTCAAGTGGTTCGTGTCCACTGAATATCTTCGTCTATATTCTATCAAAATTATTTCAGCGTGGCTCTCTTTCCTTTCAGATACAAATCATGTCCGCTACCGAGCACCGCATTAAGAATGAGAAGGAGACCCTCAAGAAGGTAAGAATGTAAGGGGAATAAAAAATCAATGCTCGATTCGCAGGTTACGGTCTTCGAGGATCGTGCTGAACTCAAGCGCGAGTTCACTGTTGAGCTGACTCCCGGCCAGAACGAAGTCATCATCGAGGTACGGTAGCTGACTATCATCGATTGATCAATTTGCAGTAAACTATTGATTTTCCAGCGCATCTCGAACTCGGTCGATCACGATTCTGTTCGTGTCACTGGCAAGGGCGCCGCTGTGATCGAGGAGGTTCTGGTACGGTATCCGATCGATTATTGATTTATTTTTATCTGAGGTACCGATAAATTACTGATTTTATCATCACAGGTTGCCGATCGTAGTGTGACCGAGGGAGCCGGAGACTCGCAGAGAGCCAAGGATCTGAGGTGATTAATCTGAATTACATTTAAATTTTTTCAATCAGATGTGTGGTTCCTTTGATTGAAAATAGGTCAACTGAAACACTTTTTTTATCACTTACTAATTTTGCAGAGCCGAGAAGGAAGCATTGGAGAAGAAGCAGCGTCTGATCAATGATGAGAAGGCTTCGCTCACTACTCGAATTCAGGCTCTCGATCAGATGATTGGACAGGTAAGGAAAATTACGGAATCGTGTGTGGCTTTACATTCGCAACATTGATCTTGTTTACATCTGTTAACTTGTTATTGGATTATGCATAATATATGAGACAATATCTGAGAAAATTAAGCAATTTCACCCCCATACCGTACAAGGAAAAATGAAAAAATCCCAAAAAAATGCCCCATGGGTAACTTTAGACGTAGAATCCGAAAATCGACGTCAGAAATTTTTTGACCCAAAATTTCGTTATGAAAGGCGGACCCCAAGGTTCGAGGAGGGTCTTATGGATCTATTGAAAGCCGTTTCAAACGAGAACTGCCGTATGAAAAATCTTCTATATTTCGACTAATAAATTATTTTTGTGCAAGAGAGTCAATTGTTAACTTCCTAAGAAAAATTTTTCAGCCACTCAAAACTTTCAACCTGGCAAAATAAATTCCCAACATTCTCCGATGCACTTTGTGATAGTCTCAAAAGATTCTCCGTACGATTTTACCCTAGGAGCTAATTTTTGAGTCAAATCGAAAGGTACGTCCATCGCCATCCAGAGGAGCGAACAAAGAGTACTCGAACTTTGATCAAGGATCGATGTTTACTTTTGCTCTCTTCGATGAGATTTCAACTTGAAAACTGTCAAAATATGTTTTTCACTATTTCTTAGTAATGATTTAATGAAATTAGCTTCATTTGAGGGCTTGATTGACCCCTTACCCTTCTCATCGATTCTTGTTTCCCCCAAAGCCATTCTCACTGGCAATCCATTCCTTTGGCCATACGAAAGCGCATTTTCACTTGCCTAAGATTCATTTTCGTTTTCAGTGCTATACGGTGCATTTTGATCAATCATTTTTATGCTGATCACAACGTAAAAAGAACAGATAATGTATTGGAATTGCATTCAACTAGTGGATTCAGCGTTTGCTTCCCGGGTTCTGATTCAACATTGTTCTAGAAAGTCAAACCAGCGATTTGACACAGTTCGAACGATTTCACGGTTTACATCATATTGCGTAGTGATGAAGAAGTCTTTGAGAGCGCGGAGCTAATACCATCATCACAATGCAATAATACGAAAGCTAGGGAAAACGTTATTGACTCGCTTCACGGCGTTCATAATGAAACCCTCGTGGATAGCTTATCAAAGCGCAAAATATTTTTCTTCATCACTACGCAATATGATGTAAACCGTGAAATCGTTCGAACTGTGTCAAATCGCTGGTTTGACTTTCTAGAACAATGTTGAATCAGAACCCGGGAAGCAAACCCAGAATCCACTAGTTGAATTCAATTCCAATACATTATTTGTTCTTTCTACGTTGTGATCAGCATAAAAATGATTGATAAGGAAACTACAAGCCACTAGGGAAGGAGATGATGAAGAACGAAAGATTGTAAACAGCACAAAAGGCCACAATAAGAGTTGCATCCTGAAAAAATGCCAAAATATTCGAAAAATAAAAATCAGTATTATCGACTCGAAAACTTTCAAAATGCACCGTATAGCACTGAAAACAAAAATGAATCTTAGGCAAGTGAAAATGCGCTTTCGTATGGCCAAAGGAATGGATTGCCAGTGAGAATGGCTTTGTGGGAAACAAGAATCGATGAGAAGGGTAAGGGGCCAATCAAGCCCTCAAATGAAGCTAATTTCGTTCAATCATTACTAAGAAATGGTGAAAAACATATTTTGACAGTTTTCAAGTTGAAATCTCATCGAAGAGAGCAAAAGTAAACATCGATCCTTGATCAAAGTTCGAGTACTCTTTGTTCGCTCCTCTGGATGGCGATGGACGTACCTTTCGATTTGACTCAAAAATTGGCTCCTAGAGTAAAATCGTACGGAGAATCTTTTGAGACTATCACAAAGTGCATCGGAGAATGTTGAGAATTTATTTTGCCAGGTTGAAAGTTTTGAGTGGCTGAAAAATTTTTCTTAGGAAGTTAACAATTGACTCTCTTGCACAAAAATAATTTATTAGTCGAAATATAGAAGATTTTTCATACGGCAGTTCTCGTTTGAAACGGCTTTCGATAGATCCATAAGACCCGCCTCGAACCTTGGGGTCCACCTTTCATAACGAAATTTTGGGTCAAAAATCGGACGTCGATTTTCGGATTCTACGTCTAAAGTTACCCCTGGGGCATTTTTTTGGGATTTTTTCATTTTTCCTTGTACGGGCATATGTTAATTCTCTCGGATAGTGTCTCATATTCATATTCAGGTCGGCTCAGGCATCGCTGCTCCCAAAGAAGCCAAGTTCACTGCTGATCAAGAGACCCTCGAGAGTGTCATCACTTTCTTCGATTTCTACGACAAGCAAGTCACTGAGGTTGGTCTCCCACAGAAAGTGGATACATCGAACTTTTTAGAGTTGTATGATAGTAATCCCGAATGCAAGGCACAATTGTAGATATCCTGAATTCATTAATTCAGATTTTAGAATTATCCCAGTGAGCATATTTTTTGAGCATCCCCATCGAATCAATAAATATACTTTTAGCTCCGTGAGAAACTCTCGGCGAGCGAGCGATCCGCTCAGAAGGTTCAGGAAGAGATCAATGTGAAGCAGCACGAGTTGAACACGATCGAGCATGGAGATTTCATCAAGTGAGATGGGACAGAAAAACCAGTTACTACTTTCGCTTACAAGAAACGAGATTACTTCTCATCTTCGAAAACATACCATAAAACAGGCAAAAATGATTAAAATTTCATTAAATGAATCGATTACAGGGTGATTTCGATTCTTCTGGATTCCGCTGAAGGAGGAAAGGTCGAGCTCGAGCTGACCTACCAGGTAAATATCGATTTGTTCACACGTATGAGAATTAATTGATACTGTAGCTCCTATTTATCGATTTGTTCTCTCAGGTCTGGGGCGCTAACTGGCATCCATTCTACGACGTTCGCGTTGATGCGAAGGAGGGAAAGACTGGAATGCAGGTATCTTCGATTTTAGAAATATCAGACAATGTGATGCCATTTTCAGCTGTCGTACTACGGTAACGTCAACCAGTGCACCGGCGAGGATTGGGAGGGTGAGTGACTTTCTTTTCGTTATATAATTTCAATAGTTTTAGTGTTTCCGATGTTGCTGAAATTACTGAACATAGCTAAGGGGTCGATCTAGGAACTTCATCTAATCAACAATCTGATCCTTCCAGGAGCTCAGTTGACCCTCTCTACTGCTCGCCCCTGCCTGGGAGGGAACATCCCCGATCTGAACACCCTCGATGTCTCCTTCTATCGTCCTCCCCCTCCTTGCCCTCCTCCTCAGCCAATGATGTACGGTGGAGGAGGATACGATATGGGAATCCAGCAGATGTCGAGAACGTGAGTGAATCTTCATTGAAAGAGACTTTTAGTTCGAAGAGCGTGTGGCATCAATTGAAAGCTCCATTTGCATATTTAGCGAATCAATGTGAGACGAATTCAAATGCATGTGTTTCCAAACGAAGAACTGATCAACGATTCGAACCGACCTTATCAGCATTATGATTCTCATTTCAGCTGTGGCAAGATGGCAATGATGGCGGAGAAGGCGTACGATGCTGCGCCCATGATGAACAGTGTGAGTTAGAGATTAAAGATCAAAGATCGAAGATCAGTTCTGGAATATCCTAGTTCGGAGATCAAATATTGTCTCGTTGTAGGTTGCCGCAGTCAGCTCTCAAACGCTGTCGACCGAGTTCGACATTACTCGTCCTTGCTCGATTCCTTCCGATGGAGCGAATCACAAGGTGAGAAATTAATGTTGACGAACTGAGTTATTCATTAAGGACAAAATGGGTTTGGATTCTTTTTGCGATGGGAAGATTTAAGCTGCTGTATACTCATTGATCTCTTTTCAGGTTACGATTGGCATCGTTTCGCTCGAGCCGCAGCTTGTTCATGAATCGGTGTGTCTTTCCATTTCGAATTCAGCTGCCATTTTCCAACTGCATCGGACAATTGAAGGTTGAATATCGAATAAAGTGTAATTTTATTCCATTCAGGTGCCCACGAAGAATGCATCTGCGTTCCTCACTGCTTCTGCTATCAATTCCTCTCCTCTTCCTCTTCTGGCCGGACAAGCTAGTGTGTATCTCGATGGAGCATTCGTTGCCAAGACTCAGATCAAGGTACGGTAGAAAGGTTACTGTAGCTTGTTTCGATAAACTGTAGTTTCGGCAGTTTCTAATTTATTTTCATTATCGCTAGACAAATCAGAACATTTCAGCCCGTCTCGCCTGGTGAGCGTTTCACTGCTTCCCTCGGAGTCGATCCCGCTGTTAAGATCGAGTACAAGCCTGCACACAAGCACCACGAACAGGTACTGTACTCTGTTATCGATTGGTTAGTGTGACCTACCGTATTCCAGACTGGTCTGATCAACAAGTGGTCATCTACCGTAACCGAACAGAAGATTATCGTCAAGAACACGAGAGGAGATGCAGTTCTTCTCACTATCAGAGAACAGATTCCGAGATCGACCGATGAGAAGATCAAGGTACGGTATTGATTCAATCCTGCCGAGCCGCTTTCTGAACCCAGAGATTACGGTAATCTAGTTGCAGGTCAAGGTGATTTCTCCCGAATCGATTGAGAAGGTTACTGAGGAGGCTCATGGCGAGAATCACACTCCTAAAGCCGGAGTTAGACTGCTTCCCTCGAACAATCTGGAATGGACCGTCAAGATGGAGAAGGTTCGTGACAGTAATTTCTCTGTTTTGCTCGATTCTTTCTTGAAAAGAGTGTTCTGAAATTATTAACTATCTTTTTTTATCAAATAATTAAATAACCGATTTTCAGGGAACTAATCAGACCCTCATTGTCAAATACGCAATCGAGCATCCTTCCAATGAGAAGCTCGAGTTCACGGAGAAGTTCGATAACCAGTAATCAATCTCCTCTCTCCTACCCATACTTACCTTCCAAACCACTTCCGTACTCTGTAATAATTGATCCGGTCTCTACCCATTTTTCAGTTTTGCAATTGTCTTATGATGTATATTTTCCAAAATTAGAATTCCTGATTAATTCATTTAGTTCTACATTCTGAAGTTCCATTTCTCTTCTTCATTCTTCATTCTGTAAATTTGTATAAAGCTTCTTCTTATTTGTTTCTCGTTGTTATTGTTGATGATGTGGTTCAAGTCCACTGAAATATCTTGCTAGTGTCGCCTACTGTTTCAATTAATCAATTTGTGCGAATTTCTCAGATACAAATCATGTCCGCTACCGAGCATCGCATCAAGATTGAGAAGGAGACCCTCAAGAAGGTACGACTGTGAGGGGAATAAAATATAAGCAATCCTCGATTTGCAGGTTACGGTCTTCGAAGATCGTGCCGAGGTCAAGCGCGAGTTCACCATCGATCTCGCTGCCGGTCTCAACGAGGTCATCATCGAGGTACGGTAATTGGATGGTTTACAGTAGCATTTATTATCGATTGGTTTTGCAGCGCATCTCTGGCTCAGTCAACGACGATTCCGTTCGCGTCACTGGCAGGGGCTCTGCTGCGATCGAGGAAGTTCTGGTACGGTATCCGATCGATTATTTATTTTTCTATTGTGATACGGTTTTCACTTATCGATTAATTCCAGGTGGCTGATCGCCGTGTGACTGAGGGATCCGGCGACTCGCTGAGAGCCAAGGAGCTGAGGTGAGGATGGTCATTGCTCGTCATAATTGCCACATTAGTCACCATCTTTAAATGTATCCGATAATTTTGAGCGGCTTCATTTACGTTTTTCAGAGCAGCTAAGGAGGAATTGGAGGCGAAGCAGCGTCTGATCAATGATGAGAAGGCTTCGCTCTCGAAGAGAATCGAAGCACTCGACAAGATGATCGGACAGGTGAGCATAGACTGATTTTATTTGCGAATGTTCATCTACAGTTTATTTCCTGTTCAGGTCGGCTCAGGCATCGCTGCCCCTAAGGAGGCCAAATTCACTGCTGATCAAGAGACCCTCGAAAGTGTCATCACTTTCTTCGATTTCTATGACAAGCAAGTCACCGAGGTAATTTTGCTTGTTTTCCTTCTATTTGGTTCGCCGAAAGATTGAAAAATCAACAACCAACCTCTTAAAATTTCTCTTAGAATTTGTTTGCCAACTCAACCGTTTTTTTTCTCAACGTTTTTTTGGTTAAAACATTCTATTCAGCTGCGTGAGAAGCTCTCCATTAACGAGCGATCGTCGCAGAAGGTTCAGGAAGAGATCAATGTGAAGCAGCACGAGTTGAACACGATCGAGCATGGAGATTTCATCAAGTAAGAGACTAATTTTAATACACTGTGCAGTTAATCGCTACGACTACAAATTAAAATCAGAAGAACACTCGACGCGCATTATCATTCCAGGGTGGTCTCGATCCTTCTCGAATCTGCTGAGGGAGGAAAGGTTGAATTGGAGCTGACCTACCAGGTAAATATCGATTTACTTGTCTGTGGCATTTGGAAGACGATAGATCTTATTTATCGATTTGTTCTCTCAGGTCTGGGGCGCCAACTGGCATCCATTCTACGACATTCGCGTTGATGCGAAGGAGGGAAAGACTGGAATGCAGGTGTGTAAATATGAGGTGTTGCATCATAACTACGTAAAGTACTATCTTGTTTTTAATTGCTCTATTAAATATTTCAGCTGTCCTACTACGGTAACGTCAACCAGTGCACCGGCGAGGATTGGGAGGGTGAGCAACTCGGCTATTCGATTTTCAGATTTTCTATTCTGTTCACTCTTTCTCGTATGACTGTGTTTCTCGTATGACAATTATCGATGTAGTAAATTCTGAATCACCAACATCAAGTCTATTCCAGGAGCAAAACTGACCCTCTCGACTGCTCGTCCCTGTCTGGGAGGCAACATTCCCGATCTGAACACCCTCGATGTCTCCTTCTATCGTCCTCCTCCTCCCTGCCCTCCCACTGGCGGCTATGGAGGAATCGCCAGCAATAGCATGATGTAAGTGAACAAAGAAGTGTGGGGGCAATGAAATACACAGATATCAGTTAAGCGCACAAAAGCACGTTTTGGAACTATTTTTGTTGTAAGTAATGATGCTTCCAAGTATACACTTTGACATTGAGGAATTATCCTGATTATAATCATTTGAAGGAGACGAGGCGGACCCGAGGTGATGATGTGCATGGCAGCAGCTGCGCCCGAGCCAATGATGATGGACAGAGTGAGTGATTGGGGGATTGGAAAGATCAAAGATCAGACTATGATCTCAGCAGAATTGAGAGAAGAGAGAAGGAGATGTAAATTATCTTTTATCAAATCAGATTGCCGTCGTGAACACGCAGACACTCTCGACCGAATTCGACATCACTCGTCCCTGCTCCATTCCTTCCGATGGAGCCAATCACAAGGTGAGTGTGTCCATGCGATTAGGGCATTTTGCTGACTGTATGACCTCTGCCGCGTATGCATTACAATGAACCTATTCTTCTTCTCAATCGAAAAGTGTTTGGAAAATCGATATTCTTCACAGGTCACGATCGGCATCGTTTCACTCGAGCCGCAGCTCGTGCATGAATCGGTGAGTTAATATTTGCTAGGTGAAAGATCAAAGATCATCCCGCTCAGGTGCCCACGAAGAATGCATCTGCGTTCCTCACTGCTTCTGCTATTAATTCCTCTCCTCTTCCTCTTCTGGCCGGACAAGCTAGTGTGTATCTCGATGGAGCATTCGTTGCCAAGACTCAGATCAAGGTACGGTAAGGTTGCTGAGCTGGCTCCGATATACTATTGTTTTTTAATTTCCATAATAAATACGTAAACTTTCTTTTTTTCAGCCCGTCTCTCCTGGTGAACGTTTCACTGCTTCCCTCGGAGTCGATCCCGCTGTTAAGATCGAGTACAAACCAGCACACAAGCACCACGAACAGGTACGGTATTCATTTATCGATTGATTAGCGTAACTTACCGTATTCCAGACTGGTCTGATCAACAAGTGGTCATCTACCGTAACCGAACAAAAGATTATCGTCAAGAACACGAGAGGAGATGCAGTTCTGCTCACTATCAGAGAACAGATTCCGAGATCGACCGATGAGAAGATCAAGGTACGGTATTGATTCTGCCCAGCTGAACCAAGAGATTACGGTAATCTATTTGCAGGTCAAGGTGGTTTCTCCCGAATCAATTGAGAAGGTCACCGAGGAGGCTCATGGCGAGAATCACACTCCCAAGGCCGGAGTTAGACTGCTTCCCTCGAACAATCTGGAATGGACAGTCAAGATGGCCAAGGTATTCTTTTCCTTCCTTATCACAATCCTGTATCGTTGAATAGATAAGCCATGCTTCGACATCAGAGATCAATCAATCATCTACAGTACCCTCTCGCTATCGTATGCATCTAATTTCAGGGCGAGAACCAGACCCTCATCGTCAAGTACGCAATCGAGCATCCCTCCAATGAGAAACTCGAGTTCACGGAGAAGTTCGATAACCAGTAATCGATAACCCCCCAGCTCTCTAATCTACCATTCTTGATCTACCAAACACCTTTCGTACTCTGTAACCATTGATAGAAGCCGGTTTCCGTGCGCAATCCCAGTTGTATGTTGTACAAGCATTCCCAATGTATAATAAAGTGTAGTATTCTAATTTTGTGTATGGTGTCGAACACATAATTGGTGCTCAAACTCGAATTTCCCGCAACACTAGAAGAAGGCTCCTCATTGACAATCGCAAATTTGAACCGCCTAACTCCTCGCTGATCCCATATGGAAGAATTTATATTTCAGGCGGTATTTCACATTTTTGTTTAGAAGCTCGAAATTACTACAGCATCGGACAGGAGTGTACCGAATTCTTTGCCTATCATGGAGTGGTTGTATTTTTACAATGGTCATTTCATTGAAACTGTGTTTTATAGCTCGCTCAGAAAAAAGGGACGAATCATATCGTCAAAACGTGACTAGATTACAAAAGTTTTACAAATTTACATTTGCATCCGCAAAGTAGTACAATAGTTACTGTAAAATAAAAATTCGGTCATCCGCAGTTTAACGATGCAAAAATTTTGCAGCAACGATTTGTACAGCTCGAAGTTCCCTTCATTTTAGGGTGTTGTGATTCCCGTGATATTTGATAGCAACTTGCTTACCAATTCACTAATTCACACTTGTTATTCTATTCTGAAGTAAGCAGTATTTCCAGTGGTCATTGTGAGCGAATTAGCCGCGTCCTTCACGACAACTTTCATCCAATCAGTCGTGTGAATCAGTCGTGTGTCGTGTTTAAATGGAATAAATTATTTCATAATGATTTCTTTGAAGACTCCTATTGCCTCTCCCACTGGTGACACGATGAGCCCTACGCAAACCCCTGCTAGACCGCGCAACGAGAGGTTAGTACTTTGCTTCGTTTGACAACATTAAATTATACCGTTTGTAGTTATTGATGGCAAATGATGTCATGTAACTCAATCACGTCGTTGTAGAAAAGTGAGCACTGGCCGGCTCTCCAATGCTATGAAAGACGTCCAAGACGAGTCAACTGTCAAGGCTTCGACGCCATCGAACAAGACACATAATACGAGGTACGGAGAAGTTTTGATTCAGGTTAATTAGCTAATTAAGATCGAAAGGTGCTCTCGCCAAGCGTGAACGCGATTCGGACAACGAGGAGGAGGCCTCGGGCAGACAGGCTAGAATGCTGCTCAGAAGAAATCCTGCGTGCGTTATGCTTGTTTTCTAATAGAGATTCTGATCACGACGAAAAGAGGTGCGAGTGCACGTTTGGCATGAATGCACTACGAGTAGAATTAAGAATAATAACGACATGAACAGCAATATTGCCCAACTTGCAGTTCCGCACGCAAGTTCTCTCCGACGGCGATGCTCACGAGACTCACGAGGTACTTATCGATTTGTTTCAGCTGCTTAGCTTTACTTAAATTCCACAAGGCAGCTCGCATGCGAGTTCACGGCAAAATTCACGTTTAATTCGGAATCTTATTCAATAATTATAAGTAGAAGCGATGATCAATGGTCATGTTGTATTTTCCAGCAACTCGAGCGACAAGAAGGACGATGCGTCGCCCATGTCTGGTCGCGAGAAGAGATCATCGAAGACGAATGGAAAGAGACGCAACGTCGATGAGAGGTGAATACACCACTGCCTCGATTTTCAGTCTTGATTTTTATTCAAAATAGAAATTGGCTCACTCTAGGGTAGTGAGGTTGTAAACCCTCTGAGTATCCGAGCGAGAGTACACAAGTGCGTGTATCCGAGCACGTTTCTCGCCTACGGCACATGATGATGCAGTATCGATATTTGCAATTTCAGTAAGTCGAAGGGGAACAAACACAGTGCCTCGTCTCAATCTGATCGCGAAAAGAGATCATCGAAGTCGAATGGAAAGAGACGCAACGCCGATGAGAGGTGAATGCATGGATTGCCCTTAGTCTAGATTTTTTACCCGCAATAGAAAATGGCGCGTTTCCGAGCACTTTCCTCGCGCACCGCACATGATGATGCAGTTTCGCTATAACCAATTTCAGTAAGTCGCAAGAAGGACGCAAGAAGCACAAAAATGACGGTGCCCAGTCTGACCGCGAGAAGAGATCGAAGGCGAATGGAAAGAGACGCAACGTCGATGAGAGGTGAGATCAGAACTATTCATCAAGAGGAATGACCGTCGGAGAAGGGAAGAGCGAGTAATACTTTCAGCGACGCTGCTCCCGCTCGCAAGGCGCGCGTCGACCCGTTCGCCTCGCTTGAGGCAGCTCTCGTCAAGACGATAATCATCGATCTAATGATCAATCTACCCGATCTCGACCCCGTCACGCATCTGCCTGTTCGTTTTTGGAGTTCTGTTTGATTTTGAAACGACAATTACCCCACTTTGTATGCATTCATATCTGAATTACGTTGTACCCTTTCCTATAAATGTATCGCCAGTAAATCGTTGGAACGGTTCATCCTTCTCAGATTGAGCCTGCTCGCGGCGCGGGAGCGGACGTACCTCGCCACGACGGGCCGACGATGCCCGTGAAGCTGCTCAAGCCGGAGGAGCTGCCCGGAGTTAGTCCTTTCTTTGATTTTCTTCTACTCAGTTTTGACAGCAACAGCTCACATTTGAAACTCACGAGAGTGATTGTTTCAAGATCAGATTCGTCGTTGCAACATTGCAATAGAACTTGTGCCCTTCAGATCAGCGTGTGGACGGAGCGAGCGTACGTCGACGAGGGCTACTCACTGGTTGCGACTGCTGCAGGTGCTGCAAGACGAGGAGCTAGAGGACAGGGTTTGTTCAGGGGGAGGGGGGCATAAGACACCATAATTAGTCATATTTTGTAATGATTTGATGACAAAGTTTCACGGTGTAATTCAGTTTTCCCTCACTTTCTCTCTCTGCGCGCTCTATTTCTCGTCCCCCCCGCCTAGAACGCAATAGACAATTGCAGCAGGAGCAGAGGTGGAGATGTGCTGCGGACGCGAAGTGGTGGAGGTGGTGGGATACGGAGTGGATGATGCGGTGAGTGAATGAGCCATTCTATGGGACACTCTGTGCTGTGTCATGAATACTCGCTATTTGTATCTTCTACAAGGGACTTGAAAGACCGGTTAAAATATTAATTTGTATGTTTTCCTCCATTCCAGATGCCGTTCTGCCTCGTGAAGCTGGCGATGAAGGAGAACGAGGTGGGAATTTGATTCGTTAATTAATATCGGCTAATTAGTTAATTAGTTAATTAATTATAGCTATCAATCGATAATTCAGAAGTCGATTCGCGTGAAGGACGCAGTGCAGGCGGTTCACACGCAGCTTGCCGTGCGGCTCTTCCCCAAGGTTGGTTGTTGAGTGGGGCGAAGGCGGAAATGCGACGAGGAAGCTTGGTTTCTTTCAAATCTACATTTTGGCTACAATATCTCGCTACTTTCTGGTCAACCAAATCGAGCAAAAACTGGATTTCCGTGCTGACAAAGCTCATTCAGGCATTCACTGCCTACATGCATCGCATGGCGAAGCAGGCGCACTCTACAGCCAACAGAATCGTCCCTGCTGCAGCTGCATCCGATCCCCGGGCTGCAGCAGATGCAGATGCAGATGCTGCTCCGGTCTATGGAAGAGGCGCAAGAAGAAGAACCAACAACTGAGCCAACTCAGTCCTTCTCCATTCTCATTGTTGTAAAGCCCATTATTTGTGTTGATTAATTCATCGGCAGAAGCTCCCGTTTTCTCATGTTATTAAGTTCTCTTTTTTAACTTTCGCAATCTCTTGTTAGTTGTAGTTCCAAGAGGTCAAACGATTTCATTCACATTTCTTTTTATCTCGTTGTTTCTGTTGTTTCTTCTTTGCATTGATAATCGTATCACCCACACACCTCGTTCCCATTCATAGTGTTTGCTTAGCTCACATCGAAGATGCTTCAATTTTGTTTACATTTTTCTGCTTTCACCTAATTTGATGCAAAATTTGTCAGGATATAGAGTAGTTCACCTTCCAATCACTTTCTGATTCCCATTTCACTCGATTTCAAATCTGTTGTTGGAAGTTGTCCTGTTTTATGTAATAAAATCTAAGCAGATAATTCGGTTTTTCTTCTTCTGCTAGGCTGTGGGAAATTCGAAATAATTGTTCATCCAGGTGCTGTAGTGTTTATCGAACGGTTAGAAGTAAAGCAGAAATTCGGCGAAAGCAGATAGATGAAGGGAGTATTAGAGTCACATTCATTTGAGAGAGATTTGATGGCGCTCCCAAATGAACGAGAATTACTGAAGAAGAAAGGGAGATGAGTAAGAATAGGTCAAGCTTCAATCTGACAGTTGCAAGCCAATGCGATGTAGAGAACAGTGAGAGCGAGAATTAGAGAAAGGAAATGAAGAGAGTAGTAAGGAAGAAGAATGAAAATCAGAGAAGAAACGAGAACAAGCGAGCGAATAAGAACGAGAAGTAGCGAATAAGAGAACAGAATTGAGTGAATGAGAATAGAAGAAGAACAATCGCATCTGAGTCATCCAAATCAAGCGAAGAACATCGAATTGATTTCCCTCAGCTTATCGTTGACAGTGATTGCATGTTTTTCCATCTCCTGAATTGGACTGATGCACTTCGAATGGTAACTATCATAACACGGTTTATTTCTGTACCATTTGAATTGCTAGAGCCAGAGTGGAATAAACAGAAACACTGAATCGCCTGACATCAATAAAAAGTTCCCTTACCTCTCTAACCAGCTCCTCTCTACACTTCCTATACTCCTCGGGGGAAGCGTAGTCTCTGTAGTGGTCGAATAAGATCTTGGCTCTCTTGGCGGCGAAATGAGCGTAGTGGAGAGGGATGGGAAGGGAGAGGGGACGAGTGCAGCGAGCGTTCCCGAAGCAGTGAGCGAAGACCACGGTCTGGAATGGGGTACGGTAGGATTACGGTAATCAGTTCGTGATCACCTGAACTGAACTCTGAATTCTATCTCTACAGTATTCTACAGTGAGACTTTTAGATAAAGTAGTTAGTTCACGATCAGCTACCCTAGTCTACAGCACTTCTCACCTGCCAGAAGCTCTGACTCGGCTTCCAGTCATCTCTCAGGACGGTGTAGTGAGTGGGCGAAGCAGTTCCGATGTTTCCGTAGTGAGATTGGAGGAAGAAATCGAAGGAGTGACGGGATGTGATCGTCGTCTCGACGAGCAGACCCGGAGGAGTGTTGCCGCCCGGCTTGCCCGCGGCACTGACAAGTTTTTTTTCTTCAAAGATTAGAGGAATGCATGTTGCATGAAAAATATTCTGCAGATGCAGCAGTAATAAGGCAGCAGTTGCAGCGAGGTGTAATACAATCCTCCAGCCGGAATTTCTACAGCAGTAACTCACTCAATAGCCTCTTCCGGATTAGCAGCGAAGAATCTAGTGTGATGCCGCTTCTTGGCCACAATGTACGTGATCGTCACTTTCTCGTCCTTCTCGGGATTCAGTTGCAGCTGAAGATGATAGGCTTTATAATTTCAACATCGAACGTTCATGTGCTATGAGTAGTGCACGAAATTGAGTACACGAAATGAGAATTATTAAGCTTACAGATTCAACGGCTCTCTCGAGTGCTTCCGTCTCTTCGTAGAGCGTCTTCTTAAACATGGAATCAGAGATTCCGTCCCTGTAGACAACGAGATGCTTTGGGAAGTAACCCGTCTTCTGAAAGGATCATGATTAACCATGCGGTTAGGATTCTAATCAGTTCTGCAGTTCCGAACCGCGTATTCTGAAGAGACGAGGGCTTCATTATTAGTGAACGTGGAAATAGATTGAGCATGCAAAGATAAAGAAAATATGATGAGAAATGGACCTCAGTGAACTCCTGGATTCTCTCCTTGAAAGGCTCGACGAGATTGACTGATTCTTCCTGGCCAACGCGTTGCATGCGCGAGGATACACCCCATCTGAAAGTTGGAATGGTTGGTTCAGGGCATAAATTCTTTTGAGAGGGAGACATGAAGTATTTCAGCTTCCAAAGTGCTGCGATTTTGAAGATACTCACTTCGTCTGGAGCAGATTGACGTTTCCGACAACAGACACGACGGAACGAGGACACTTATCGGCAGGGAGTTCCTTCAAGAAATGTTTTGTTTTACTTTGACTTCTGATTCTCATCACTCGTCTCACTGCATCTCTGCTACGGTATTGGGTGAGACCTATTGATTACCTTGATGAGATTCGAAGCGGCGGGACGACTAGTGGCAAGCTGCTCATGACGGCCACGACTCCTGAAGAGAAGGATTACGGTAGCATCAATAAGTTTGATTAGGGATCGATAACTGATGCTCACTTGTTGAAGTTCTTCGTCTTGTCAGGAGTCATTCCAGCCCTCTTCAGAGCGTCCATTCTCTCTTCTCTGGAGGGATGGGAGACATCGATGCCCAGAACGAGCACGGGAGAAGTAGAGGTTGTCATCTTTCCCATACTGAAATGGAAGTGATTGATCTTTGATTTCTTGGACAAGTTCATTGTCAAGGTTCGTTCAAGTGGATGATCTCACTTCTTGAAATGGTCTCCATCGATTCTGCAGGCCACTCCTCCAGCCTTGGCGACCACTTTGAGAAGAACATTCTGAGCCGAGCTGTTCTTGATTTCGTTGCCAAAAAACTTCTGCAAGGAGATTTGATCTTCAAAAGCAGCTATAGTCATGAAGAAGGAGTTCGATACTGATAAAATGGTGAAATCTAACATCAAAGGTTCGCTTGAGAAGGACTTGCGAGAGGACTCCGAATTCGACGTCGCACGTGGCCTTGACGGAGGCTGAAAACTGATATGTTGATAGGAAAAGAATTTCTGAAATTAAAAAATGCCCAAGAAGATTCAGGTAAATCTCACCGTAGAGCCTCTCATCTTTGCGAGGAAAAACGAAGAGGAAGAGAGGGACGAACTCTCTCTTCTGCTTTTGACCGATCGAAGAAACCTTTAGAATATCGATTGATCGAAGATCGTAGTCAGATATCGGTTGGTCGGATATCACAGTCGGTAAACTATTGATCTACTACACGGTGGTCAGATATCGATCGATTCTGTACCTCCTTGATCCAGTGAGCGATCATCTCCTTCAAGCCAGTTCCGTTGACGTTTCCTCTGTCATCGAGAAGGTACTGGAATACGAAGGCAGGCCCGACAACGTCGATTCCGAATCCACGCAGTGTTGATGCAAAGAATTGAGACTTCGGACTGAGAATGTAGTTCGATTGAAGCGATAAGATACTGCAAGCACAAGGCAATAACAGTCGTGATAGATGGCCCACTAACCCGAGATCCTTCTCATTCTCCCTCTTCTCATTCACGAACACTGTTACCAGAGCGAGGGGCTTCACCGACGGCTGAATTAGTCAGTTGGTGATCGGACCAGAGATACGGTAGTCGATACCGTACCTCGATGAGCTTTCTCGGCTCCAGTTCGTCGTTGATCGCGTATTCGCCAGTGATTTCATTGACGCGAGTGATGAGGTATTGCTGCAATTATCGATTATTGCATCGTAAAATCGATCGGTTACGTATCAATCATCGATTGTCGTAATGATGAAGACTCACGAATTGCATGTTTGGAAGAGGGAGAATCTTGGGGTTCTTGATCTCGATCATCTCTCTGTTCACTCCGATTCCCCACTCTTCCATCGCTGTTCCATCTCCCAGATAAGATCCATTCCTGCCAGAGATGAGGTTGTCGATGAGTCGTTTCTTCTCCATGGGAGCCATTCCGACGGCCTGGAAATCTTTCCAATTGAAGCCATTGTGTTAAACCAAGAGCAAAGAGTGAGATCACTCGCTTTTGGATGCTCATCTTCATCTAGAAAAGCAGACATTTTGTAACAGTCTCAACGAACCAGTTAACCTAATGTGACCAGCCCTACATAAGTAAGAACAGATTACAAATACGATCACTAACCTTGATGAATGCGTTGAGCTGATTGCTCGACAGAGTTCCCTGGTACTTCTTCGGTTCATCGTTAGTGGTGCAGACTTCCATAGGGATATAGACGGGCTGCTGATTCGATCGGTTTTTGAACTGAATTTGCCAAATTAGTAATTATCAATTAGCCACTTTGCTCACTTTGAGACAAGGTAGATTCGGATATTCGAGTCGGATCTGACGAAACTGAGCGTAGTACTCAGCCACACTTATCTCGGTTCCATTCTGAAAACAGATTGATGAAATAGTGTAATATGAGAGGAAGTAGCGTAATGAAATATTATGTATAGATGAAAGTTCTAGATGTACTTATAGGGAGGAAGCACGAATAGAAACGAACTCACATAGTCGAAAGAGAGCTGCGTGGCCGCTCTCATCGTGATTCCATCGAACTTCTTCGTCTTCCACGCTCCGTTCGCTTGCAGAACGAGTACTTTCTTCCCTGAGAACAGTGTAAAGAAAATAGCGTAACAAAGTAGCGAAATGTTGTACCTGTGAGGATATTGGTCAGCTTGGCCACATTCTGCGGATCGATGGTCAGTCTGTCCTTGTTCTGCACTCCTTCCATTCTGTACCCGTGGACGACCTGATAAATGCATGGATTACTGTCTTTTCTCTATGATCTTTCGGCTTATCTACTATATATGAACAACTAAGAAAGAAACGCGCACCTCCGCGTAGAAGTCTACCAGCGACAACTTGGGAACGTAGTAGATTGAATGCGAGGCTGAAATACGATGTTCTTTTCATGCTGATCTCTGATCGCTTTCAGTGATCATAACAAGACACAATGCACAGTCTTGATAGTAACTCACTGGCAGCGTTGAGGTACAGCTGGTTGTCCTCTCCCTCCTTCACAGCCATGTGCAGTCCCGTCCACACCTCTTCGCCCATTCCAATCTTGTACACTCCTTGGTGCTGGAATGGAGTGGTTATGGATCACGCGTATCACTTTCCCAGTTCCATTTTTTCAGGGCAATAAAAGGTTGTTTTCTGATTCGAGCATTTCTCGACCTAGGGAATTGTCGGAATAGTCGAAAAGCTCACTCTCTCCCTCTCCACATCAGTCGGCACACGGAAGAGACTGTGGCCCTGCTGGACGAAGCGAGAGTGTCTCTGGCTGAAGTTGGTTTGTTTGATTTTCATCCAAAAGTGAATTCTCAGAGCGTCTAATGTATTTTACTGGGTTTCTTTCATGAAAGAAGACAAAAAAGGAAAGGACAACAGATTTCGTAAAAGGACGCCTCAAACATTCTTTTGTCACTGATGATAGATAGAGGGCAGAAATGATAAGATTAAGGACACTAATTGCCTCTCACATCAGGGGGCATCTCATCTCATGGGTAATGATTAGATCGATGAGGAGATTCGTCTGGGTGCGATCAGCATCGTTGGACGAGAAGAAGTCTTCGATCTGAAAGGGAGAGAGATGATTCATTCAGTTGAGTGGAGCTTACACTCCTCACTGACAGTTTCAGGGTTTTCCTAATGTAGTGTCAGATTGTGTGAGAGTTTTGTCTCCGAATTTCATATGAACTAAGAAATCGGACAGAAATGGACCAAATTTTACCCGAATGATGGGCACAGCGATGATCCGGCAGCGAGCTTGAGGAACGGGACGAGGGGCTCTTCCATTGCCGCCCTGGGCAGTTCTCGAAGGAGGGTGGACGGGGAAGGCGATCTCCTGAAATAGACACACATTAGGACGGATGATAACTACGTCGAAATACGGCATCTGCTATAACATTGGTCTCTCGACTATCAAAGTTCTCATTCGGCGTAGACAATGCGGAGAGACTGTATGCTTGTCTGTTTTCTGTTCCTGTCTTCATTGTTTATTGATTGAAAGTGAGAAATCCCTCACTTGATCTCCACCGACGATATTGAGACGATCCAGCGAGTAGATGGCATCCACACCATTGAAGAGGAGACGATTGACGTTGCGAGGGAAGATCTGCGGGCGCTGTTGGTAGAGAGACCAGAAGAGCGGCTCAGCCTTATCCCTGATAATATCGATTTATTGATTGATCCTACCGTATCCCTCACCTCTTGATCATGGGCTCCCACCCCGCACGGCCCTTGGTGCTCAGCTCGACGCGGTAGCAGTGCGCCTGAGAGGGTACGGTAGGCGACTATCGATTGATTACGGTACCTGGATCATCTTGGGAACGACGATGGAGAAGTAGTTGGCGATCACTCCCATCGTCCGCACAGACACTTTGCATTCTCCGGGACGCTCGGCCACGACGACATGATTGTACTGAAAAGGCTCGATTTATTGTTATATTTTAGGTTACGGTACCCTCTGAGGTACTGTAGGCACCGAATTGCTAACTTACGGCGAAGTCAGCTTTGCGACGCATCGGGTCGGAGCCGGAATCGGAGCCGGACTTGGTTCCAGAGCCGGAGTTCAGCTTCATCGCGCCGAAACCAGATTCGAGAGAAGAAGAATTGTTGGACATTCCCGGCTCTCTGCAGTAATAATTCGCTTGCGTCCGAGTCGGAGGAAATTCATTACGCAAAGTACGGATGAATAATGGGAAGAGGAAAGAGGGAGAGAGTGGAGAGCAATGCGGAATAAATGATGTGGAGACAGAGAGGTGGAGAGGCCCCCTTGGCAAAAAAATCGTAATAAGAACTGTGCCTTGCTGATAACTTTTTATCAATGCACAGAATGCTTTTTTGGCCATAATCGTGATATCAAGGTCTGTTAGATAAGAATCGTGGCATGCCAGACAAATGATAGGAGATATGTGGTGTGTAATGAGGAGAGAAAGGGAACGCAATCCAAGCAACCCCGGTTTTTTTTACTCGGTTTCGACATTCCAAACAGACAAACCAAATCCATTTGTTTTTCTGTCAAGAACGTTTAGACGCAGACTCAGACTCTTTCTAACCTGCCTACGTAAGCAATATATCTTCGATCCTTCAAAGCTTACGAATCAATGATGTGATTCGAAATAGAAAGTGCTAATCCTAGAATTTGAAGGAGAAAAGAAGAGAAATGGAGATACATATGAGGAATGGGAAGGAACGATTCGAAATAGTCAAGATCCCGATATGGATTGTGGATAACCATGGAGAGTTTCAAGGACAACTGAAAATCAAGTTATTCAACATGATTCGACACCACATGCTACCGTGCGAGAACTTTCTCCTCAAACGAGAGAGGAATGAACTCGGGATAACAGCCGCGTTCAAGTGACAAATTGCCTAGTAGCGTCTCGGTTTCTTGAGGTAGAAGAATTTGAAATGAGTCATTACTAAAGTAGTCGTTTGTTGAGCAAAAGTGTATGGAAAGAGGCGATAGAGTGGGCAAAAATAAACAGAGATTGAGAAGAGCAATCGCAGTGCTTTTTTGAATGACAGGGTATGGGTATGAAGAGATGATGGGATTGGAAATAGAGAGCAGAGAAGTTTTCCGACAAGCACCTTTATGCAAGGTCAAATCTCTCCAATACGAACGTTCTTATGTCTCTGTGTATTGGGTCGTAGGAGAACTCGACATGGCGCGATGAAAACAAGAGTGCGAAAAACAGCTACTTGCCTCCACGTTCCACACGATCTCTCTCATTTCAGTGCGACAGAGCTTGCGAAATGGGGAGATGTTTTCCCGTTTTCCTATTTCTAGACAGTTGCGAAATAGTTTTCACCTATCCTGGCACTCCGCTTTCTGGTGCTGAATCGTCACTAGCAACGAGAAAAGGAACTAGAATGGAGGAGACTCTCATCGTCTCTCTGAGTACCTAAGGGAATCGGAAAAGATAGACTTGGGAATCTGAAAGTGAAGGGAACTAGCGAAAGAACGAGCAAGTGCGGAGAAAGAGAGAGGAACGAGAGGTTTAGAAGATGCACTTGCACGCAGCAGCCAATTCGAGAGAGCACAAGAAACAGAGAGAAGGCGAGAGAGATAAAGAGGAGATGGAAGAAGGGGAGAAATGGGATTACAAAGTCGAGCGAAGACCCGCAAAAAGAGAGGAAGGGCAGAGACAAAGAGAATGAGCGCCCCATTGCTCATCTGTCCTCTTGAATATCGTTAGGCTTCATCTAGCTGCTGCTGTAGCTGTGAAAATACACCAATCGTTGGGCACAGAGGTCAATTGATGTCAGAGCGGAGAAGTGACAAGCGTGTTCTGTGCAATCTCGATCGAAAGTGCGAAAGTTTGGGATGGTAAGTGATGCTAATGATGCGTGTTCGGAGTGGATAAGAAAAGCAAGTCAGTAGTTTATCTTCAAATGTCAATGTGGATATGCGGCTCTCTCCATCTCTTGATTCTCTGCTAGAGATCATGCGCAATGGAGGAAGTGAGATCAGAAGAGGAAATGGGTCTTTGCCATGCATCAGAATGGATGATTCACCTATGTTCTCAAAACGGAGACCGAAAGGGTGGAACTTCTCACGCCTGACATTACCCTTCTCACCCTTACAGAGAAAGACAGAGAAGAGATGGAACGTTGCGATAACCCAGAGTGTCTAAAGATGAATGGATGCAATTGGCCACCATTTGTTCTAGATTACCGTCTTCGAATATTCGAAGGAAGATGTTATTTGCGCATTTCAGATTGCCCCTATTTTTCGCGATCCATTGGACAAGACCAATTTGCTGAAGAATGCAGTCAATTTGCTACTTCCACAAAACGAGGAAAAAGATGATACAAAAAGAAAAAAAGTTGTCGATCGGTGAAATCCTCACAATTGGAATTACACGATTTTAATAACAGCACACTAAACGCCTTCGAAAGTTTTTTTTTATTCGTGCTCAAATTGGAAAAACAGACATTCTGGTATAGTTGCTTCTCACATATTCAATTGTCGGTGTTTCACTTTCCCTGTGGAGTTTGACGATGATAGAAGCTAAACCTCGCAATGCTCTTACCTAGTGGGATGAACCCTGTTATTTGAGTGATGAGCATGAATCTCGACATAACCATTCATTCTCTCTTCCATTAGCACGCTTGCCATTCTGACCACTGTGAGCCCATCAATTATCCAGAAAGAAGGCACACCTGCGGGTTGCTCAATGTACACCTGAAAATATTTAAATTGTTTTTACATTGGTTGAAATTTACATAGAATACCAACCTCGATATCCTCGACATCACCTCGATATTTGCGTGAGGATCTAAAAACGCCATCCCAATTCATCAACATTGAGTGGGGCAACGGAATCAATCTGTGTACGATCCCCAACTTCATTTGTAAAAGAAGACCAAGATCACGCGTGCTTGCATACCACAGAAAAACTCTTCGTAAGGACGTTACTTTGCCTTTGATTGCCTAAAAGGAGTTGACTGCTCTCCGAATATTCTCAACCTCTATGTAATAAACTTCTATGAACACTTGCATCATAGGCACTGCAAAGCACTTGTGCGGAAATATTTGTTCGATTATCGATTTCTATTGATTCCTTGATCCGTACAACATTTGTGAAAAACTCATCATTGAAGATCCTACGTGAATCGCCGTGAATCTGAAGTAATGAATGCATAATTGCGTGAAGATACTTTGAATAAAAGGAACCATGTCATCGCCAAATTTAATCTTCGAAGCCGTTAGATACTGAAGACAGTTTAGCACCTCCTTGTGATGTAATCCCTGCCTCACCTGTAATTTCAACGCGTTGCCACTGAAAACTCCGGTTTGAATAAAATTGAGTACTCACCTTCACGCAAACTTCGTCGATGCGATAGTTTGAGACCAACTTTTGAATGGCTACCACATCATATTCTCCATAGCCCTTCAGTCTCAACCAGGCAACGCTGAAACGCGTCTACATATTGTGCAAGTCAGGGATTATAACGTACTCGTCAGCAGGCTTTTCTAAATGATTATCCGTAATCAGTAGTGCCTTCATCCTCCATACACTCCCAGCTTCCACACTAGCCAATCTTCTGTTCAGTCGAATCCTCATTCTGTCTGGGGTCGGAAGGAGAGAAAAGATCTCACGGAGAACATCGTCGGGAAGGTCGAGGAAATCGATCATTTGGAATGTTTTGAGAAGGAGGAGTAAGGAAGTAACAAGGGAACCGCAAAAGTTGTCCGCGTTCCCGTCAAAATCTGTTATGACAGGTCGATAACCACCCCTCAGGGGATCCCAGAACCGTTTTCAAAAGCTGCTATTTTTGCTTCCTTAGTAACGAAAATCGATAAACAAAATTCAATGGGAAATCTGTATCCTCGGCGCTCTAAATAGTCTACGATTCTAAAGGGATAGAGAGCATGACCCCTCGTAGTGTAGTGGATAGTGCCCTGACCTTCATTTTGAAGGTAGTGTGTTCGATTCCCCTTGCTGCGAATTATTTTTGCTGCATTTTCAAAGATATTTTTTTCGCTGACTTCGACAGCATACTACTCTCAGATCACTCTTGCCATGGCTATGGCCGAATCGTTTGAGTAATCCTGATCGAAAAAAACGGTGAAATGAGTTTGCATCAGTTTTTAGTAGAACCGAAGACAAGCTTAACATTCTCGTTGTATTGAAAACAGCCACATGACAGTGATAACATTTGTGGAAAATACGACAAAAATGTAGCAAAAACATTTTGCACCAAGGGGACTCGAACCCACTACCTTCAAAATGAAGGTCAGGGGCACTATCCACTACACTACGAGGGGTCATTCTCTCTAGCCCTTTAGAATCGAAGACTATTTAGAGCGCCGAGGATACAGATTTCCCATTGAATTTTGTTTATCGATTTTCGTTACTAAGGAAGCAAAAATAGCACCTTTTGAAAACGGTTCTGGGATCCCCTGAGGGGTGGTTATCGACCTGTCATAACGGATTTTGACGGGAACGCGGACAACTTTTGCGGTTCCCTTGTAAGTGAAATGCAGAAGAAAGAAAGAAACGCCTCAATAACGATTTCTAGAGAACCGCGAGGCATTGAGCGAACCCTCTGGAATGGATTTTGTCTAAGCAATGTTTAGCCCACTGCAGTGTGAGTCCTATTTGTACCAAAGCCTCTTCATCGCTCTCCGTTAGACAAACTATTTTTTCTTCACGCGAAGAGCATTGCGAAAACTATATTCATTCGCGACACAGTATTAAAAATGTAAATCGAATTTGAAAGACAGAAGGAACGTTCAGCCATACATAGTAGTGGATAGTGGCATTCGCGCAGTTGTGTGATATAGAGTAGGACAAAAAAGGCTAGACCGCTCACAAGTGTAAATCGTGAGAGAAGTATTGCTACTGAGCGGCCTCTGCTTGTACGCCATTGCGAGATCGTAAACAAGTTTCGTTGGACATGTCATGATGACGAAATTTGTCATTGCGAAATTTAGAATACGTAAGCTTATCTGCGCAAGTAAGCTTCTCCATGGCCGAAGGCGATGTACAACCCGTCTGGCAAGAAATAAAAACGGAAGTGAATTTGCCATTGCCATATTATGTGCAACTAAAATAGGCCAAATTTTTATTTACAATGAATAATTTTTAGTGTGCATCAAAATCGTCACGAATCATCAAAGTCAACTGCTTGAATTGTGTACAGACCCAGCGTATCAAGAATGTACGATCCAACTTGGCAATGATCTCTTCTCTCCCATGGTACTGTTCTGCTTGTGCGGAAGGAAACCTTTTTTTCGGAGTGATGGAAGAACTGCAAATGTGGGCTTTGAAAATTGAATGGAATTATGAAGGCATTAATGAAGAATCGTTCCTGATTTTTTTTGTTCTGCTGTACTTTACCTGAATAAGCGTCTCGGCATCCGAAATTGAAAGGGATGGTGTTGCATTTACTCCTAATCCATTGAAGCTAAGTTTATCGCACTTTCGACTGAGCATTTCGTATATGATAGGTACAAACTCTTGCATTTCATTGTCTACTACAGGCATTCTGATTTCTATGTGCCTCACTAGGGCAGAAACTTGCAGAAGTATGCCGACTGATTCTGCAAAATGTTTGGTCCAGATCGGTCTAGATTGTTCGAGTATCAATAAACTGAACAACTTTTTGAAACCTAACCTTTTCAGAGGTGAGGTACATAATAATAGAGATGGTCTGGCTTGAGGTCGTGAATCATTTGAAGCGATGGGCAACTGGAAGAAATCAGTGAATCATGGCAAGGAAGTAAAACTCACAACTCGTATGACTCTCTAACATCGAAAACCAAATTTGGAATAGTCTGTCCGAGAAGTGTGTTCGCACAATAACGGCTTATTTCCGGACGAAGATTCGAAATCATCAATTTGTTGATCAATGTTCTTTGAATGAGTAATGTTCTTTGAATGAGTAAGTTCAATGAGTTCAGGCAATTCATGAAGTTTCTGCATTCCTCATCGCCCACAATTGCAGAAATTATCTAAAGTTCATACGTTGATAAATTGTGCTCTCGTAAAATAACTCACCATTCTGTTGTGATTATTAAAAAAACCGATTTTATCATATTTGATATTATAATTAGTAGATAAACAACATATCTTCCAGAATATAAAGTCCCTTTGGTACTGGAAGTGAATTTGTATCTCAGTATTGTTTTCGTTTATCTGAATTTATCTTTCCTATAACTCACATTCTCACTCTTCATTCATTCACATATGATTTCTCTTAAGAGTATTTACCTCTGGATGCCAGCTTGCTATTATTTTTCGGATAAAGAACCTATATACTGAAGTGATTTTAGTATTTTGAATTGTAGCGGCAACGATATCACTTGTTGATTTGGAGACCTACTGAACATTCATTGTTAGAGTATCAAAAAAATGCCCACCTCTCTCAGTCGCAGCAACGAGTTGTCGTCCAAAAATTTGCAAATTTTGCCAATTGCATTAGGAGGTAAAGTTAGGAGGTGCATCGAAACGTAGGGGGGACTGCGGACTGAACAAGGGAGAGTTGGGATCGTACTGCGTGGCGTGCCTCAATCAGCGTCCATTCCACGCGTTGAAAATCGGGCGCAAATATTTCAAACAACATTTCTTATCCGCATTTCGCGCTCAATTTCTACTAGATTTATGTTCGGTGTGATGTTCCTTCCTACTTTCAATCAAATAATCGTCGCTTTTCAAATACTAAACAATTTTTGAGAGAAGTTCAAACCAATATTCAATGCTTTTCTCAGCCGTCTTCTCTTCTGTTGATTTCTCCTAGTCTCCCCTCACTTTGTTCTTTTCATCCCTTTTCTGATCAGTGATCATTGCTACCCTCACGTCTTTCACCCTTCCTCCCTCTCCATCTCCCACTATCTCTCCCCTCTCTCTCTGCTTCTCTGGTTGATCACAGCCACGAGGTTAGAGCACAAGAGGAGCACCCATTCGAAGTGCACGGCTCTTCCCGACCCGCTCACTCGCTCCCATTCTCTTTGTCGTTGTTTCTGTGGAAAATGAAACTTGCTCTGAAATAATTAACTCGCACTTGTTCTAAAACGCAACTTGATCATTCAGTGAAAGTGATTTCCCCTCAATCTCACCACATTCTCATTTTCCTCCCCTCCCTTCATTCCGCACGGTCGGAAGAGGCAAGAAGTGCATATCACATCCATTTCGCGCGTTTCTCTTTGTTTTCGTCTTCTAGTTTGTCATTTTCATGTCATCCCTTGATCTCATCCTCCATATTCAATGTCAGAATGTCCTCCTCCTCCAAGTCGCTCATCAAGTTCTTCTTCGACATCAACTCGCCCTACTCCTACGTCGGATTCGAGGTGAGTGCATTCCTAGTCTTTGAAATGTGGCCGGATTATCTGCCTGCATTCATGTACTGAGTGTGTTTCACGCACGCAGTAATGATAGTGCTTTTAGTGGGCATCGAATAAAAAAATGACTAATGAATTCCATTCTATCGGTTCCTGATCAATGCTCCCATTTAGTAGCTTCTGCTTCCAGCTGCTCTCCCGTCTCCGCTCCTCCCACTCTTCCTCCCTCGCCGTGCAGTGGACGCCCGTCCGGATACCCGCCATATTCAGGTGGAGATGGGGAACAATCATTGATCTCCGCTCATGCACCTGCGATGGCTAAAATAATAATATGTTCATTGCAGAAAACTGAACGCCACGTCGCCCTTCGTAGCTCTGCCGGAGAAGGTGAGATCTGTCTGCTTTCTTAGCTCTATCCCTTTCCGTTAACAAGTAAAGTTACGGGCTAACTAGGTCTCTCAAGATACTAAGTTCTTTTGTTTAATAAAATTGAAATGGATATGTTGAGAACATTGTTCTCTGATTTTGACTGTTTTTCATATTTTCCATGCGCAATCATGTGAAATATAACGCACAAAAATTTGAATTTTGGTAGGTGTCTATCATGGAATAATTTATGTAAAAGCTCTATGGACTTCTTTGCTCGGATAGATACTAATTTGCAAGGCTTGCGGGTCATTTCACACAAAATGGCATTTATCCTCCAAAGAAAAATGTCAAATTCGAGAATACTATCCCTAATCCTATCAACTTGTATGGATTTTCACCTACGCCTTCGGCGTAGGTGAAAATTGGTACTAAGTTGCCTTCCACCTTCGGCGGAAGGCGGGATCCCACCGCCTTCCGGCGGTGGGTGATGGATTTGATGGCTTTTATGATGATTATCGAGAGATGGAAATTTATTTCCAGAAAATATCTCCAAACCAAAAAATTTAAAGGAGAAAATCGAAATCAAATTTCACTGACTACCTTCTTCCTCCCTTTTAGATCAAAAACGCACCCCGTCTGTCATGGAAATATTTTTGTAAAAGCTCAATGGACTCGTTTGCTCGGATAGCTATTAATTTGCAAGGCTTGCGGGTCATTTCACACAAAATGGCATTTATCCTCCAAAGAAAAATGCCAAGTTTGACCGCAGGATCCAAAATTTTAAAACATGCTCCTCTTTTTGCTCAAAGACGCCCCTGTCTGTCATGAAATAATTTTTGGAAAATCTGAATGGACACCTTTGCTCGGATAGGTACTAATTTGCAAGGTTCGCGAGTCATTTCACACAAAATGGCATTTATCCTCCAAAGAAAAATGCCAAGTTTGACCACAGGATCCAAAATCTTAAAACATGCTCCTCTTTTTGCTCAAAGACGCCCCTGTCTGTCATGAAATATTTTTTGGAAAATTTGACTGGACACCTTTGCTCGGATAGATACTAATTTGCAAGGTTTGCGGGTCATTTCACACAAAATAGCATTTATCCTCCAAA
>LS495738.1:376080-435450 GCA_900490845.1 Pristionchus japonicus | reverse complement strand
ATAATCGCGATCTAAGTTGAGAGTCCATGGAATCGAGCCGGCGCATGGAGCCCCAGAGTGATCCCAGCACCATGGGACTTTGGGGGATGGTAGCACATGCCAAGAGGTGCCTAAAACCGTGGCTAACTCAATCCGTGATTTTCGCCCCATTCCCAATAATTGCCATTTTAGCTCGATTCTCTCGTGACAGGCGTGATATGTATTCAATTACATCGTTGCAAGTACTCACAACATCAATGTTCCCAAGTGCTTCCTGATGTAGATGCGATATAAAAGTCGTCAACTGTGTTCCAGCCAAATCAATGACCAATTTCTCATTGAGAAGACCTGCGAAACGATATTTGGTGCTATGAAACGCACATATTTTGAACACTTTTATTTTGTCAAGATCAAATCGAATCTATTTTTAGCGAAGGAAGATACGCCTATAAATGCCATTGACATTCTCATTGATGATCAATACCATCGACATTCTTATTCTGATGATTCACATAAAAGAGGAAGAGCGAAGAATGTATTCTTGTACACATCACCTTTGTTCAGATAGCTGGTACAATATGATGGGAAATAAAATGGAAACCTTGCGCAGGACCGTGTTCGACAGCGTGAAGTTTAAGCTTCTGAACTCCGGATGCTTGAACCAAATGCAGAAAACTGAGAAGTGCTATTGAAAAGCTGGTATCATCACTCAAAAATCTTACTTCGATCGATAATTATCCGTTATTCCAATCAATGCACAGTTGATAGTTTCCAATAGAACAATGTTGTGACCAGTGAACAATAGTCGCAATTTGGCAATTGATAGTGCATCGAGGGCGATCTGAAACTAAGATAATTGCTTTTTAGAAAGTCTATGTCGTGAAAGTCTATACAATTTAGAAAGTCTATGTCGTGAGTTTAACAGAAAGAAACCTTTTACTTACGCATCGTAGCCTCACAACAGGTGCGTGGTATCGTCGCAGGAGCTCATGGAGAGCGATAATCAGTCGATCCGGAATCGATTCAGTCAGAATGAATTTGGGATCCGGCTGAATTTCTGCATTGATTCTACGGTTCTGAAGAAAGAAACGAGGGTACGGTCACACACCTCATACTCCACACCACGGACCATCCATTTCTTCTCATAGTATCGTTCAGCCAACATATTCGAAGTCCCGTATCGGAATCCCACTATTTGTTCGTCCGATCGACATTTCTCAATCTTCTCGGGATGATTGGGATCATTGACGAAATAGGTGAAAGCGAACCCATTCTCAGTCTGAATTCAACTATGTTGCCTTCAATTTCACTTTATCTATTCAATTTTGCTGCTGGATTTACATACCTGGAAGATTCTCAACTCTCCGTTCTGCCATTTCGCTGTAGTAAAAGTGTTCTCATTGACGATTGAGCGGAGTTTTTTGCTCACAAATTGCACTTTGTGCAGGTCTCTCCTGTAAAAAAGCACATTTATGGACGATCAATTCAATCGTGGTGAATCGATTCGCACTGAGCCCCTAGTGATGTAATCCAGCAATAAAGCTCTCTCTTTGCTACTGAATCGAGAGATGTTTTCTATACGCCCTAACCGAGTCGTGGGTGCCTTTGTGTAACAGCATGGTGAGTTGCATCCCGATCTTTTTGCACTCTTGCGGAGGATAGAGAGAGAGAGAGAGGGAGAGTAGAGATAACATTAAACTACTCACTAAACCCGATTTCTAACCTTGGCAGAAACTTGAAAACGGCTCGCAACATGTCGTCGGGTAGCCCAGTGAAGAGGTCCTGAGAGTGAAAAACTGCTATTTGATTCATAACATTATATGGTACCTCACGATCATCCCCTACTCCGTTCACTTCGTCGAGTTCTCGTCTGTTCGCTCCTTCTCCCATTTCATCCTCATTATTCATCCAAAAAAGTACAAATTAACAATCGAAAACCCAACAGGGTACGCAAAAAATGTGAGAAGATGATAGATGCTGACACCAATCGTGCAACACATAGGGAGAATCGCAAATGCCACTGAAACTGATAAGGTTGAGCGCGTGACAATTTCGAACGAATCTAGCAACACTCGTGAGAGCTCATTGCACAAACGAAAAATGAGAGGAGAGATTAGAAGGCAGCGAAAAATATCGAAGAAAAATGATAGGAGAGATTGGAGAAGAAAGGGATGGCTTTGCAAAAAGTTTCTTTCGCGTACTCTCTCTCTTTTCTAACCGGTAAAAGAGTGTGTGAAATGAAGAGAGTGTTACTTGCGAAGTCATCTAATTCATCAACGGATCAGGTGCTCTCTCTATCGCAACATTAAGCACGGTGAAAAAGCGACTGAAAGAGAGAAGGATCCCCTCTTTTACATCTAGGCAACTCGGCAACATGTGCAAAGAAATGGGTGAGAATGAGAGGATAGGCGAAGGATAGAAAAGTGTCACGGGAAACCGACTGAATCATTAAACCTTTAGCGATCTACCGTACACTAAAAGTCGTTGTAAGAGCGTGCGATTGATAATTTAGAGATCGGTTTGTCACCACTCCACTTGATTAGCAGGGGGAATAATGACTTCATCCATTACAGCGGCCTCAGCCTCTCTCTATCTATCGCAACATTCATCGTGCAAAAAGAGACTGAAACACTGGGGTAAGAGATCCTGCCTCACTCTATTACATCTCCGATCTAGAGATAAACATACTTATCACGGATTCGGCGACACAGGAACACCGTTTATCTTCAAAACCAACTCAAATCACATAGGAGCGTACAACATGGGCAAAGGCACGAACTACCACCACTCCTTCTCCTCTCTCATCATCTCCAGTTGTTGGTACTTCTTTCCTCCGCTCCAGCCAGCGAACCATCTCTTGAGAAGAACCAAGAGTAGAATCAGGACAACCGCCGACGCTGAGATGACGACTGCAATCGATTTCAACTTGTATTGAAATACTTGTTGATACATACCGATCTCGATAAAAGCCCAGTTGATCGGATGCTTACGCGAAATCACATAGCGAATGTCTGCCTGGAACATTGGGTCGTCGTTGAAAATCATGACCGAAATCTCATACCGATCCGAACTTGTTCATGTTAGCCACTTCGATTTGGTGACCAAGAACGATATTGATCGAGCCGCTCGAAATCTCCCATCCAGGAGGGGTCTGTGATGAGATGTGCAGGTAGGTCAAAGATCATAACCAACCTCAATAGCGATATCGTAATGCATATCAAGCTGGAACCATGGAATGTCGTTAATTTGCAAGCAAACACTGCACGAATAGGGATCTCCCCACTAAAATTAAAAGGGAGAGGACCAAATAAAAAATCGGAAGGTATGAATGAGATCACCCTCATGTTGCAGTAATTCGAAGTCTTGATTTCATTCAGAGTAGTGACAAAGCCATTCGAGGACACCTCAAATATTACTGCGAAATACACAAAAAAAGGCTGATAGTTGACAACCCACATTGCTGCGGTGATAGACGTTCGTTTCCTTGGCTCGCATCGTTCTGTGATAGCTAGTTCATATCAACTAACATGCTAGGGATACTTGTAACATCCATCGATTTTCGGTCCCCACAACTTGGCTCTGTCCACTTCAACCATTGAGACATTGTTGTGGAAGGCGGGCGCCCAGCGAAGGTAAGGATTTGGAAAGGCCTGATTTCAAAATTCGGAATCGAAGCTCAGAGCCAGGCAAAGCTCACATAGGAAAGAAGGATCGTAGCGTTGATAGTTGACGATTTCTCATCCTTAGAGCAGCGTAAAAGTTTAGGATGAATGAAAACTAAGTACTTACAACACTATCGACCGTCATTCGAAGGATTGCTCCTTCCACTTGAAAGCCGTCAATGCCTGATAATATTTCATGAAAGTAACCAATTTCGTTTTCAAGAATTCAATAACATACCGACATAGTTTCCTTTTATCGTCTCAGTGATGTTCTCAAAGTGTTTGATTAGTAGCGACTCCTGCGAAGCGGCAGCAGTGATGGGAAGTATGAGGACGATCCCCAGTTTGAGCATTGCTGCAAGTGAATTCGAAGTAGCTGCAGAATTAGGATAAGCGATGCGATAGAAGAGGCTAGAGGAGGTGTGTGTCTATTGAAAAAGGAGGTGAAATGCTTCATGGCATGACTGCCTGGTGTTGAAATAAGGGCAAACAGAAGCGAAAGGTAAACACACCTCGTCTTTGACTCCTTTTCAGTCTCGTCGTCTCCTTTCTCTTACTAACGCAAAATTATTTGAGAAAAGCAGTGAACAATAAGAGTTTCTCAACATGAATGTGAGGTTGATTTCAAATATTTTATTCATGTGATGCATTCAGTATTTCAACACTTGAACGTCTTTATCTGCTTCAGCAGTGCCGATGGCACTTGATTCCACTCCATTATGATGCCGAATGTGTTCACGTCGGGGTCAGGGAGAACCTGAAAGCAATTCACTGAAAATAGCAAAAATCTGAAATCACGCTAGCCCATTTCCTTCAATTAAAGATCTCCTTCCACACCGCTCTCTGTATTCAGAACAAAGAATGCGCGAAGAGAGGTAAGAGCTCATTGTACCTGTCCACAGAGATAGCTCCTCAGCATTTTCTTCGCGTCAACACTGCCTGAAGTTTAAACGATGTTAGAGATTTCAAAGAACATGTTTCTGACCATCCAGCAGATACTCCTTTCCCACGGTGAGATCTATGCCGCACGTTGCGGACGAAAGAGGCGTGTAGACGTACTTCGGGAGTCTGTAGATACCCTTCGGCTTCTGAAAAGCAAACTTCATCCTTGCAGAATCAAATCATCCTCATAGAATTTAAGGAGAATGACCAACCTTGTACACATGCTTATGGTCGACAGTGTATCTCACAGTGTCCATGCCTCCCGGTCCATCTCCGGGCATCGTCTTGATGAGAGTGCGCGCCTTGATCTTGACATGCGAAACTGAAAATATAAAAAAAATCGTGTAATCCTGCTATTTTACACCCATTTTTATGGGGTACAATGACGAGAAATGCGATTACGAAATCAAGCTGAACGTACCCCACTGCGCATTGCAGAATGCGCCTTTCGTCGTTCCTTGAAGGCACGAACATGCGTAAGAGACGCTGATGATGGTGAGGAAGGAGAGCAAGAATAGGGTTTTCATCTGAGAAGAGAGTTTAAGATGTACGCTCCGATATAAACGTTGGAAAATACAATTCAGAAACACGATTATCGAAAATTTATTTTTCAGGAACGCGATTTGCCGAGAAAGCCAGAAAGAATGGAGAGGAAAAATGGACTAATCGCTTCAACCTTCACTCTACTTTTGGCCCTATCTTTGAAATGCGCTCGGCAAACAAACAACAACATCATTCATGCAACACAATAGCTTAGCAGGTTAGAGATTGCACAATGTGAGATTATCTTGTATCTTTGCTCTGTAGTGGAACCATAGTCAGGTTTGATCATGCTAGATAAGCGAAAGGTGATAACGCATAATACAGCATTGAATGATACGCACGATACGAGTAAAACAACTAGTAAGGGAGGTTCGGTGAGCGGAGAAAGAATTGATAACTGACATTGTGGCAAGAAGTGAGACTGGTGAATGCACGAGGAGCTATTTATGTGGTGTTCAAGTTTGCAAAGATTGCAATGGTAGCAACATGAATAAGTAGATTTTTCGATGCATTGTCGGAAAGAAAACAATTCAGCATGGAATAAATCCAGTTTGTGACAGTAAATCTGGCGATTTTTTGCTTTGTGCTGATTTGCAGAGATTCAGGGAATATGGAAGGAACAGTCGCAGAATGTTTATGATTCCCAACTATTGGGTGTTAGTGCCAGTCTTACGTACAACACAATTCTTCTGGAAAGCATTACGATTCAGCATTCTTTTGCATCTATAATCACGCAGCCTTTGTAAAAGAAATTGAGAAGCTCATTCGCAGTCTTCATCTGAATTTCTAAGTGGGTAGTGGTGACCTTAACTGCCTAGAGGGCAGAAAAGAAGCCAGCCCGCGAGCTGAACACTAACCATAGCAATTTGTAGAGAGAATATTCGCAGTTCTTCTTCGTTTGAAGCTCTCAATTTGAAAAATCATGCCTCCAAACAATACATAGATCATTACAAGATACTATATTTATCAGCACACGATTAAAATTCACTGAGATGTTGAAAGGTATTGATAAATAATAAGAACAACGAAAGCAATACTTAGTACGATATGTGAGCACCGGCATTAGTTGATGACCATTCGCATTTCTTCACTTGTTCCAGTTTGGTCCCATCACTCTCGCCATCACTAAAAAACTCTCAGCCTCGATCAGATATTTTTAAAACGCTGTAACTGAACAATAAACGCAAGTCATTTTCCAGTAACGATTAGAGTTCGAAACAGCCTAACGCAGAATACAACGGCTGGGCAGAATACAATACGCAGTTCGAACAAAAGGGTTCCGCAACTCACCCTCATCCATCTCCCTCAGCTCCCTTGCTCTCGCTGCATTCTCTACCGCGAACTCGCACTGCAGCCTCTTCCTGAAGGATAAAAGTTGCTCGATTTGCCCCGTAAGACCGGCTGTGCCACTGCAAGCCAGTTCAGTCTGCCCTAAGATGACTAGTGAGCATCTTAGGGCAGACAGAAGGTTGTACCGCCCCAGAGGATCATTTCACCTCATCGCAGCAAGTTTCTTGGTCGTGAGATTGGCCTCCGTGGCTCGGGCTTCACAAGCGTCGTCACGGGCAGCGAGTACCTGATTGTGCGTTGACGTTGATCATGGACAATATGAATCATAGGCTAAATTTCTTTTCTAATGCATTCTTAAGATTGCCTGGAATATCTTCTTTAATACCTTCTCCTTCGCTACTTCAGCTCGATCAGCCGCTTTCATTGCAGCTTCGTGAGATCTACGAATGTTCTCGTTGCGACGGGCTGCGATTCGGGTGGCTGAAAGGAGAAATGAATGCGAAAAAAGAGATCCCAACAGTAATGAAAAGAAAAATTCCGACTTCTTCGAACTTTGGTCTTCCTCTCTCCACATATTCTCCTCACATTGCACTTTTTCTTTCACTGTCTCCGCACAAAGGAATCAGAGTGGTAGATGTGAAACAAAGACGTGAATCAACGCTCACTTTAGAATGAGTCATTTGGCTCTGGGAGGCACTTTCGCAATCTATCTGGCGGATATAAATGTAAGCAAAATGAAAACCCACCGAACTGCGTGACATCTTCTTTGAACGTATTCAACAAGTCGTGGTTCATGATCTGAAATCAGAAAGTCAAGAGCTGGAATTATAGATTGTGTAGAGCCAAATAGACACCAATATTTTGCCTGAGAGAAGGCAAAATATTAGTGCGAACAGTGCCTCTCATCGCATTTCCTAATTAGAGACTAATGCAACAGTGTGTGGAATGGGTGGATGGGCCTCACGATTCATGATTCGATTAACCTCTCTCAAAATTATTTCATGTGAAAATGCGACTCGCCGAGTCTGTTCGCACCATAACTGATGGCATTTGTCGAGGGAAGATGAGGGGTAATGGTCTTACGAACGGACACACACGAAATGGAATGGGATCGGAAAGAGGAGGGCAGTCTCTTCTTCCTTGGAGCGAGTGAGGGACGGCAAAAAAGATGGGCGAGGGAGAGCGATTGAGAGATGAGGGGAGAATGGGTTAGTCCCTCTTCTGAATAGGACCGATGACAGTAGAGAACAACGGGCTGTGATCAATTGGCCTGAATGGGTCACCAGATGTGGAAGGAAGAGGCGGAGGAATGTAAACAAGGTGATTGAATGTCGTCGATGGACTGAAAAGGGGGTGATTTATTTTCAATTATTTTAATTCTTAGATAATTTATTCATATCTCTCCAAAGAAAATCGTGCTAGACGCCCTTTGGTCTCATTCTCTTATGTAGTTTTGCAGATGTTTTTAGGCGGGTGGTTTCGAAGATAATCAGTGGGGTCTCGTGTCTAAGAGGCGGACTGGGAGTTTCGAAAACTACTGCTTTCAGGTGTTCTGACGAGAGTTTCTCAGAATTTCAGGCCTACACTTAACTTTCGTAGTTGATTTTGTCTACAGCGGAAACCACACAATTGTTGAAAAATGTCCGATATCGACGCTTTGGAACCGTACCTACTGGTTACTTCGGTCTGTGTAGCGCTCCCGACGATTTCGCTATCGGGTAGGTCTTTTCGTTCTGTTCCCGAATTATCTCTGACAATGTGAGTATTGCTCTATATTTTCTGGTTACGTTTACTATCGCACATGGACGAGTAAGCAATACAATGACAGCCGATATTTGAGACTCTATTCGATCAAAGCACTGAATGTTGGCTAATTTATCATGCCATCCATCTTTTTCAAAATTATTTGAGGAATTTGTCCTCTACTCGCTCAATCTGTTCTGCTTGCACCTTCCAGTGCAAAACTACTTGCATCCATTCTACGCAGAAATCAGTAGGCCAGCCGAGCGTAACGAAATAATCTTTAAGCTTCAGAAAATTCCATCATCATTCCCATCTTTGGTACTATCCTTCTGATAGCCATTCTTGCCTCATTCCTCTACGGCATCTTTCTCTCCCTGAATCGGTTTCTTGCAATTGCCTGGGTGTCGCTGTTTCAAAAGGTCCTAGTGCTCATTCCCTCTCTAGTATCCATAAATATCTATTGCAGATGGACAAGCATTATGTCGTATTCGCCGTTTCACTAATTTACCCTCTTCCAATTCTCTTCGGATCTCGGGTAATGAGATGATAATGCCAATACAATTCCTTCTTATTCAGACTCTCATTTGGCCATCTTATATGATGGAGACTCCAGGGAAAGCCGGACCCATATTTCTCTACTTCACTCCTGATATCGGACCGCTTACCAACGTCCGATTTTTTTAAAGTGAAAACCTCTGTTAAAGCTTTTTCAGATGTACGTTTCATTGTATGCGGGATACCACTTGCTGTGTTGTAGCGTTGAAGTTGCTATTAATCTCGCTACACTGGTGAGCGTTGATAACTTTCATACATTGGAGGTTTCTAACATCTTGAACATTTCAGTGTGCACTTATGCGCGAGCAGGCGTTTGACAGTAGCGCGGCTAAGAGACGGGCTGAAATCGTAGGTTTCACTGCACAATTCAGAATGATCTTATCTAATTTGAGGGTCTCTATGTGACTACACTCTGTAGCTTTGCGGTACAATTGCTATATACGGCAGCGCAGGTGGAAACCAATCTATAAAATATTCTCTAGGCGGGATTTTTTGTGTCTGGATAACTGAGTAGCTAATTCAGATTTCTATTCAATTCTTTCCATTCTCTTCGGCTGCCTTTCTGGCCATGAAAGTTAGTGGAAAAACAGAGACCTTGTTCAAATACCGCAGAAATTGCCGTATCTTTTGATAATTAACATATTGAGGGCCATCAAATTCTGGTTAACATCATGACTCTGTCAAACGTCTACTTTCTTCTTGCTTTCTCACCCGCATTACGGTAATTATTTATCGTCGTATCAGAAAATGTAAATCAATTCAGGAAATTTATTTTCGGCAAACGAGAATGGAGCGTTCGCGTAACAACCGTACCGAGTTTGAGCATTCAATAGTCGCTCGATCATTGTTTCTCTACTAAAATTCGTTTATTCCATGTTTAAACCCCTGCATAAATAATTCTCTTGCATATCTCATTGCGGTTCAATCACGGACAAATTCAATCACTCATTCATAACGTGTCACTACTCTCTCACAGCGGGGGCTGCCGAAGCAATATTCTCCAATTCTCCCACTCATTCTCTGATCCACGTCTGAATTCTTCGGTCCGATGCAGTATTATTGTTTCGTGCAACTCTTCCTCCTCTCAACGTTCGCTTTCTATACCGCGAAAATTCTATCCACTGCATCCATTGAGGGTTCACCTACTGGAGAACCTTTCTTGCTGATCGCGAACGCGCTAGGTAAGACGCAAGAATGATGATAGAAAGATTCCTTGTCTTCTTTTACAGAAGAACTCCAAATACAACTCGAAGACGTCATACTTACCACGTTCAAAATCGGAGGAACCCCGAAACAGGTGTGTATTCATCATGCATTGATCCAATGTCTTTCAAAGTAGGTTCGCATAACTTTCTACACCTTGAGGCGAAAAGTTGATGCTTTCGTGCTTGATGTTCTGGTAAGCGAGAAGAGATAAGGCAAAATTAAGTTACACAAAAACTTAATTCAGGAGCGGATAAAAACCGGATCAAATATCGAAGAAGTCAAACAGGACTTATCAAAATTCTCGAGTAAGCTTCATGTTGATCTTGACAATTCAATCCGATGGTTTCAGATGATCTTTCTTCCTTCCAGAGGGACGTAGTCAACACAGCTGGGTTCCTTGCGCAGGTTCTTTACTATAGATTGTAAATAAAGGAATTAGTGGAACTTCGTTGATTGTTTCAGGATCGAAGGCTTCTCAAATGGACAATTGCTGATCTTCAAAAGACACTGAAGGTATTCGTCTCACAATCAGTTCACCTTGAGATCCTGAGTAACCTTCAGAAAATCGAACGAGCACTCGTCGGCGAATCAATCTCAATTTGATCAAACGAGTGAATTTCCTTTGTTTACAATGTGTGTCCAATAAATTAATTATTAATAATCTTTATCAATAGGTACAAACAGAACTGGCACGAGTCTTTTGAGCATTTCTATCACGGAATGTAACAAATTCGAAGTTGCACAAAACTAATGGCGAAGTGAGAATTGTGAGTGTGAACTAATGGCCATAATCTCAATTTCAAATGATAAAGTAAATAAATATCACACAAATTATTACTCGTAGGCGCGAGGCGAGGCGTCGAAAGACCATAGTACTTGATTATATGCGGTATTGCGTAGTAAGTAGAATATGTTATCACACGGGTCTAGGGAAGTTGTTGAGATGGTCAATCAGTTATCGATCGAGAAGTTACTGTATCGAAGGGGTACGGTAGTCTAATGGGGCGATCGATCGTCGACGTTCGTTGTTGCTGTGGAGATGCGGCGAGAGGGAGGAGAGTGCGCGTCTGTAATTGATAATGATGAGAGCAAAGTATTTTCATGAGAATCGCTAACAAATCGAATCTATGTACCCTACAATAGTCTTCATCCACAGACTGAAACACAGCTCTGATTCCACTCGAAGTGTTCGGTTCAATGCGAAACAAAAAGGATGAATCATACCGATAGTGGACGCTCCGTCTCTCTCCGCTTGTTGAGAGGGTCGGTACATGTGCTGTTGGGCGATGCGACGTCTGAGGAGAGATCAAGGATCAATATCGTTTTTTGCAGTTATGAATACTGGAACACTATCCCATTTCAACCCAATTGAAAGCGCTGGAACGAATTGAATGGCAGTTGAGCATTGCCAAGTCCATACCTCCGTTCGATATCAGGATTCAGCGCTGCTGTTGAGGACGAGGAGGAGCTCTCACGCTCGTTGCGACCACCGTTCTGCAGAACCATAGAATCATTAGTTTGATTTTCAGATTTCAGTTGAGTTTCAACAATAACGCAAAATCATTCTAGCAATGTTAAAACTGATTGGAGGTGCGTCAGTTATCCTAAAAATCAAAGAACGTGCTCGGAAGTGATTGATCGAGAAAGTCGGTCTCACCTCCAGATACCCCACTGCTCCTCCTCCTCCCTCTCCCACATACATCGTCTTCATATCGTATTCGTCGTCGTCTTCGTAGTAGTATCCGATCGGACGAGGAGCGTCTGAGGATTAGGGATTTATTGATTTGAACTCGGATCTCGGTAAGTCCTCTGTTCTGCAGTTTCTTGAACGATTTCTCATACATTCTCGAAACATCATCGAAACTTGATTGGCTGTCGAAACGAACCTCTCGCTCCCATCAAGAAGTTCGGCCCGCCGAGCCCCGCGAAGGTGTCACCAGTGCTGCCTGAATTCATTTGTGATTTTTTTAAGACGAGGAACTCAACAGCATCGTTTACATTGAATATTGATTGGCATAAGAATAGACAGTGAAACTCACTTCCGACCGGCCCTCCTCCGATGCTCGCCAGTGGTCCTGCTCCACGGAGGCCGAGTGGCGCGCCCAAGCCAGCGCCCTGCAAGCATTTTATTGTTCTGAGATCATCTCTATCGTGTTCTTCATTCATGAAACATGCTCAAAATTGGAGAAAGCTTAAAGGTTAGAATTCCGCACCTTCTCCGCACTGTCGATTACTCTGTTCGTTCTGAAGTTGATCATGAAGATGACGATGACAATCACGATGAGAAGGGCGACGATGGCGCCGATGGTCGCTGTGACGATGGCCACCTGCGAAGGAATTCGGTTCGATTAGATATCTTTCTTCTTCCACAACTCGAATCGGCTAGCTTTCTCTTTACGTTTCCTGAATTGAAAGTGCGGCATATCCGAATGTAAAGATGCGAAAGCCTCCCCTAAGTTACACATCCTCCTCCTCCTCTTCTCACTCGCTGGGGCAATGCTCGGCTCAGTTGTCGGCTCAGTTGTCAGTCTCTCACCCTTCGATGATTACCCAGACAGTGTTCACCTTCTGTCCCTTGGGCTGGAATCGATGCTCGCATCTCTCTCCTGTGAACGTTTCCTTGCATACGCACTCGACGAAACCTGCGAATCAGTTGTTTTATCAGACTGCGATGCGGATGTGTTTCGCCAATTGCATATTAGCTGGTTTTCGTACGAGTTTCGATGTGCTTGCGCTTGGCGCTGCAATTAACACAAAACACTGCCTACACCAATTTTTCCGTAATTCAAAACTTATTTTGCAAGAAATCCTCACCAATCGGGTTCTTCTTGCACACGCCGTCGTTGAGGCAGAAGTTCTGGCATGCGTCTAGAAATATTTTGTTATTATGTAAATAAAATGAAATTATAAATGAATCAATAATCTAAATCTCACCATAACAATGTGTTCCGTTACCGCGGTAGCCGGGCTTGCATCTAAAATTTTATTGAAATTGGGACATTGACGTTGAGTTTCACGAGTTCCATTTGATACTGTGCTTGTTCAAGATGTGATTTTTCCTTTCGTCTTTTTTTTTTACAACCCCATCATTAGCGAAGCTCTGACCTGCACTCGAATCTCGGCTGATCGAGGTCGTCGGGCAGATCGATACACAGCGCGTGCCAAGAGCAGTTGTCCTCTCCTGGAATGGAAATTCCATTGATCCCTTTCATTGTTTCCATGTTATGTCGTTCTTGTAATAAAGGTGAGGGAATACAGATAGAAATGCTCACCAGTAGCGCACTGATTCGTCGAGTAGCACTGAGCGGCGGTTGTCGCGCCTGCAAAGAGATTTTTATCGAGATTGTATCATGTATCAGAAAGCTATGTTCAACGCGCGAGTAAGAGTATCTGAATGCCATGAGACACATCCGACAATCAGTGAATGAAAAAGGGGTCGAAGACATACCCAGTGCAGCCGTGGCGTGATCCGCCGGACACAGCTTGCAGCTCGTCTTCTCCTCCTCGTCCTGATACGCACCGCGAGGGCAGAGTTGGCATTGCTTGCTGCAAAGAATTAGTTGATCATTGTATGCGGAAAACAGTAAGTCTACTTTATCTCTTCGACATTCCTTAATTAGAACAGGAATGTCGAAGAGATAAAGTAGAAAGAGATTGATGGCTCACGTGACAGGCACGAGGAACTGGCCGATGCTGCATCGGGGAGTGTCGCAGTCCTCTCGTCGAGTCGCCTTGTCCGAGGAGGTCGTCGTGCCTGCATCATCCGATTGAAGTCAGTCTTTCAACCTTGTCATTACTGATTCGAAATAGAGAGATTCAAATACTCACCAGACGGACACTGCACACATCTCGCCTGTGCGCCTCTTCCTCTGTACCATCCGTGCGGGCACGGCGAGCAACCGCCCGTTGAGGACAGTTCGAATCCGTCTGGAAACGCACCATTACTCTCATTCGATCAATTTCAGTGAACTGCTTGACATCAGGATATGTTTCATCAGTTCTAGATAGTGGGACTGATACAAGAGGAGACAGTATCATCGATGTTGTTGTTCCAAAAAACCTTCTTTCATCTCTCAGAATCCTCATCCTCACCCTGGCACTCGTCTCTGCACTCATCGACACTCGCTGCTGTTGTAGTGAGGGTGGTCTGACCAGAGGGGCAGGACAGGCACTCGAAGGAACCGGAGACGGGCTGGAATGGATTATGATACCTCCTTTTCTAAATCTCCTTCTTCTTCGAAGTTAGCCACTACATTCTGCATAAAATGCCTCGATTTTCGCTTGATTTGAGTGCATGAAGATATCGAAGGAAGACTAACTTGATAGAAAGCGAATCCGCACGGTTTGCACTGCTGCGCCTGTCGCAGGACTGTAGCTGCGTCGGCGAGATCGAGGAAGTGACCGACAGGGCACGAGACTGAGAAGGGAGAGAGGTTAATTATCAATATGGAAGATCAAAGATCAAGAATACAGTGGTCTTCTAAAAGGCTTGAGATGGGAAGAAGAACAATCTTACTTCTGCACTCCGACTCATCAACCGCTCCTCTCGTCACGGTAGTAAAACCAGTCGGGCACGTTTTGCACTGAGTTCTGAACGAATATTTGTTATGCTCATTTACAGTTCCAAACTCTAGTCATCCCAGAACACTCTGTACAGAGGTGTCTCTGTTGTAACTCTGTTGTACTCACCGTCCAGCCACAGCCTGGTACTGCCCGACGGCGCACGACGTACAGGACTGCGTAGCGGCGTCGTAGAAAGTACCCGGCGCGCATGGGACTGCAAGTAATAGGTGAGTGAAGGCCCATAAGTGAGAAAGTGAATGAAAAAGAAGCTATGAGAGCGTGTAAAATGATGGTGAAGTACTGAACGCACCGCAGAGATCCTCCACGACAACAGATCCGATCTGGCAGTTGAAGACGTCATCTACTCGCAGAGAATGCAGATCGGCACGACCATTGGGAAGGATCTGAGATTCGGTTGGAATGGAATTTGATTAATGGTTTATTATTCGAGCGCGATGCAACAAGAAAATGAACAACATTAGAATTTCAGCATTTGAGAAACATGTGAAACACAACTGTTCAATCACCAACCTTCTCCAGACTGAGCACTCTCTTGCCCAATATCTCCTCTTCGAGAATTTCAACGACGGAGAGAGTTCGGCCGGAGCGAGGATCGAACAGGTTTTCACTGAAAATATTTCTGCAGTGATAAGACAAACGCAGCTGAACTCAGAATGATAGTTTTGTTCTAGCTACTCGCCGTTTGACGGGCAGTTCGACCTTCAGCTTGAACATCTGTTGCGCGGGTCGTTCCTCCCTCTTCTCTCGGTAGATCTCAGTGAGGTCGTGGTCGTCCTGAGATAATCAGCCAGATTATTTCACAATCAATCCGTTTCGAAATTGAGTAAACATCTGCGCTCGTGTGGAAGCTTTGGACTGTATGAAGATGGTGATAATGAGAAGCAAAACAGTCCTGGAGATCTCACCCTCCTCTCACTGAGATCTTTCTTCGCCCTTCTTCTCATCATCATCGATGCGATTGACTCGCACTCTACGGAGATCTTCGACCCCACGCAGCCTGTCGCGTCCCTGAATTCATGATGAGGTCGTTCCAGATTACCACCAACGGCATGAACGTTGTAGACGCAAGAGTGGAGTCAGTGAATCATCTACGGTTACTTACTTGAGGTTGCAGAATGCCCATCGCTCGTTCAGCTCCAGGATCTTGGCGCGCACGTTGTCTTTCAGAGCGTCACTGAAACACGAAGTTTGTGTTTTCGGAAGTCAGCTTGCAACGCAAGATTTATTCAATAGCTGAATAATGAATATGGATTCTATAGCCCGTCCATACCGTCCAGCCGAGGTACAGGGCGAAACTGCAGGGTAGTCCAGTGACAGCGAGACCATGCGGGTGGCCGGCACATGTCTGGAATAGTTGTTTTAATTTTTGGTCGACTGATCGCTTGAAAGCTATGATCAATTAGAATCATCAATATGTGACGAAATTGAAGCGTATCGAAATGTTTAGTTTTGAACAGCATCGTACTTGGTGCACTGTGGGTACTTGAAGGGTGCGTGTGGTGAGGCGCCCTCGATCGTTGGTCGCCAACTGAAAAGCGATTTATCAATGAACATCAACACACTGTGTTTCTCCATTTTTGTGTTTTGCTAAAATGTCTGGGTAAAGACGACGAGAAGAATCTAATTCACTCACACTCCATCGGCGGCGCACGTGTAGAAGGACGATGGCGGCACGGAGAAGGCGAAACCGTCCCGGCAACGGATAGAGCAGGCCTAGAACGGATCTTCGATTTCTGATTCACCAGCCTGTTGCTGACGTTGTCGAACACTAAACACTAGCTCTCTACAGGAGAGATGAAAGTGAAGCGTTTGGTCATACCTTGTATCTCAGACTGGGTCCCCAACTCTCGCAGTTCTGCTGTCCATTCTGTGGTTCGGCCAGACGAGGACAGAGGGAGCGGATCACGTTCACCTGCGAATTAGGGTATGACAATCTACAAGTGCGTCCGCCGATTTGCAACGTCAAGGAGGTCACTCCGTTACACGAGTTTAATTTTTCATTATTTATTATTTTTTGAAGAAAAGAAGGATAGGAAACATTGCCAGAAGCAAACGAGCCTGTTTCTTGTATCGTTTTTGAAACGTAGCCCCTTGCACACTGATTGCGAGCGATACGAATGAGAGTGAACGAAGGTTCACTCACCTTGAACGAGCAGTGCGCCGTTCTGCCGATGTCGTCCGTTGCCACGTAGACTACGTCGTGCACTCCCTGGAATAAATGTTGTATTATTTTGTGGTTGATTGGATATTCCAATAGGGATAAACGCGAGGCAGAAGAGATGCGACCAATAGGAACGATAATCGTGGATGAACTTCAGTAAAAAATTGTGCAAATACCTCCGGAAGTGCCGTGTGCGATCTTCTGTTCTGTCTGATTCCCACAATGTGTGCGGAGGAGAGCGGCGAGAGGAAGAACTTGGGCTCCTGAAAGAAGGCAGTTATCGATAGCCCAATTTGACTACGGTGTCAGTTGTCGATTTCTTCATCGATACAGTACCTGCCAGCTGACGTTGGCCTCCCTTGCAGCAGTCACCACAGAGACGTCGTCGGGGCAGAACTGGAATTGCCATCGATACGATTACGATTACTGTATTCCTTCCTTCGTTCGGGTCGTCAAGAAAGTATTACATTGAATCGAGCAAAATGACGAGACAGATGATTGAAAGGTTCTACTCACCTCAACATGAATGTCTCCCTCCTTCTTTCCTCCATCGATCGCTCCACACTCGCTCTTCTCCTCCCTCTCGACTCGACCAGAGATCTCATCGAAGTCAGCGAATCGAATGAGCAGACCGTCCAGGATTTCCTGAAAGTTTTTCCTCTCACTGGTTCCAAAAAGCATCTTTTTTGCAGATTGAACGCCATTCTGGCTTCGCAAGAGTGACGAAGCTAAAGAAGAAAGGTAGGTTGTAGAAATGCTCACCGGCGCTCCAACACAATCGCCCACAAGCGTGGGGATCTCGGCCTCGAAGTCGAGGGCGCGATCCCAGAGGGAGACGCGCGCGAGACGACCCGTGAAGGAAGAGGAGGAGAATGACGACGGTGTGGAAGGAGAAGAAGGAGAAGGAGCGTCGACTGCGGCGCCGAGCACGAGATGGAGACTGGAACGAGAGGCGATCAAGGCGGATAATGCGAGGAGTCGTCTCTCTTTACATTCATCGTTAGTCCACCATGCAGAATGTAATTGATAGTTTTTCTAATGAGAGGGCCTTTCGCACGATTGCCGTACTACTCACATCTCGACAATTATGCTCAAGTTGAAACTTAAAATTCCCGGAAATTCCCGGAGGAGTTTCCCGGAGTCTGTTTATTGGAAGCATTGAGAGGAGTTGAGATAGCCAGTTTTCGAACGATGCGTCATTCAAAAATGACAAAACTGCATACCTCGCATCGAAGCCTGCTCCCTGTCCGTAGTGTTCCGAGTGCACTCTCACACTGTCGAGGATGAGAGATACGAGACCCGAGGACGACGACCATGTGAGGGACTGAGTGATATTATTGTAGATGAGGCATTCTGGACCCCCCCCCCATTTCTGGTGGGTCTTATGAAGAAATCCATGATCAATCAACTGTAAAATCTGCGACAACTTACCAAATGATGCCACCTTCCATCGTTGATGCGCACACTGTTCGGGAAGCCGAAGGTGACTGAAAAACAGTTTTCATTTCCAGATTATTATGGATTCACATTCGTGACTCACCTGGTTCCAGTCCCGGAACGAGCGATACGCTCACTGTTGAAGCAGAGATGGACAGCATCTCGCGAAGGTCGGCAGGGTAGTTGGGAGAACTGAATTGAGTTCGTCTTTAACAATGAGTCATTGCTGATGTGGGCGGTCATCCGGTTATTGAGAACTCCCGAGTTCAATATCTCACTCTTTTGTCATTCTAGAAGTTACACTACCTGCTATTGTACAGTCCCATCACTCGCCCTTCTCCTCCGTCACTGTCGAATTGGATCCATGCAGCGATCTGGAATCGATCAATTATTACCGTAACATCAATCGATAACCTACCGTAATCTCCTCGGTCCTCTTCATCGTCAGCGTGGGCACTTTTCTGGAGGCGCGCGAGGGTGCGGCATCTGGCGAGAAGTGCAGGTCGTAGGAGGTGTCGATGGCCTGTGAATTATTATTATTGAGAGAAAGAATACATCTAGTTCGAAAAATATGGTGACGGGAGCATGGTACTTATTGCATCCCATCAAAGATTTCCTTTCATGAAGATAATGTGAAGCATAAAAAATTGCAATTTGTATTTCATTAGATCAGTATCTAGCAATGTGCTCACCTTTTCGCAGCTCACTCCGGTCGCATTGGTCGGACACACGCACACTGCCTTGCCGATCTGGTCGACGCATCTGAAGGGAAGGATTCAATCTCTGCTTGACTTCTGATCTTTGATCTCTCTCTCACCCCTCCCCTCACCTCGCTCCCTTCGGGCAGATCATGGCCGCGCACTCGTCCACGTTCTCCTCGCAATGGGGACCGTTGAAGCCTGATGTGTGTTCAAGATTATGTTCATTGTTTTATTCTGAAGAGTGTCTTCTCGCTATCAACATTCAGATTTTCTTCCAAACATGTGCTTAGATTGAAACACAACCTAAGTGATGATGAAGTGTAGCTCACCCTCCTTGCACTTGCACACGTCTCCCTCACATCGTCCTCCATTCTGGCAGCTCCCATCGGTGCAGGTTGCGGCGAGGAATTGGCAACCTTCAGTGAATTGATCGTTGATTTTGAGCTTTGACCTTTCAGACAACGTTCTCCATCAAACCGATTCTCAGAGGCGTTCTTGGCGATAATAAGACGCAGTATTCGAATGTTAGATGGTTGAATGCCCTCACCATCGCCGCTCCTTCCCTTCGGACAGGCGCACTCGAGTCTCGATCCGAGATCCGTGCACACTCCTCCATTCTTGCAGGGAGACCCGATGCATCGATCGGGCGAGTGCTCGCAGTTGCGGCCGGAGACGCCTGAAAGTGGATGTATGGGCTCGATAGAAAAATGAATCAGAATAGGTATGATGGTGTATTATTTTTTCTCTCTCGTCAACCTGAATGGAACTACCATTCAATAATTCCTCTGATGAAATACTAATCATGAAACGCAACAGCAAATGCTGCTCAACATTATTTGTAGAATGCTCTAGCGAAAGAAGTAATGCTCACCCTCAGCACACACGCAGAAGTAGTCATTGGCCAGATTCAAGCAGACGGCGTCGTTCTTGCACGGCTTCGCTGCACACGCACCCGTCTCGGTCTCGCATCTGGAAATACTTACTTGAATTTCGGGTATTCATGAACAAGTAGGAATAAAAATCAGTATATCATTCAGAAGATTCAAGTGAGCTTCAGAGTTAGCTCTAAAGGCATAGTAGGCGAGCTGAGGTAATTGTCCTGTGATCAGGTCTCATAACCAACCAATCTCAACTCGCTCCCTCCACCCCTCACACGCTATTTTCAGTGCATTCTTACGCATACTGTTTTCAACAAAAACTGGCACGTAACCCCATCGATGCTCAACATCTATCTGAATCAACCTCACCTCGCTCCACTCCATCCACTGGCGCACTCGCAAACGAAGGCCGCGCCCGTGTCCACGCACGTTCCGTCGTTGAGACACGGCTGAGAGGCGCACTGGAATGAGAACCATTCAATCTTCGGAGTTTGTTTCGAATGTACCGAACTTTTAGGGCATTCAGAAGATCACCAGAAGTGATGCCAAAGGACTCACCTGATCAATCTTGGTCTCGCACATCTTCCCCTCCCATCCCTCCTTGCACACACACTCGTACGCATCGATGCCGTCCGAGCAGCGAAGAGTTCCCTGTAGAGTAGAGATCAAAGATCATCACGAACAGGCTGCTAATCATATCTCCTAAATTCGCATGATGGAGACTGCTCACCTGCTAAACATAGCAGTTCCTTATCGCATAGTGAACGAGTTACGCTTAAGAGGCCATCCATGAGAGAACGTATCTTCTGGGATGGGTTCACGGATGGCTTTTTGACAACCCATCCCAATATCTCGCGTGTGATGTTCTCATACCGAATGCTGATATTTGGCTCTGTATGGATGGCCCTAGGGCACAATCGGCTAAGTACCAGACTTCGACCCTTAATAACTCGAGTTTTTCAAAGTTGACCAAATATTGGTGTGATACGTCCCCTAGGGGTAATTTTGGCCAAATTTTTCAAAAAAAGCATTTTCGAAATTTTTGGACTTCGTTAAAAGGTCGAAATCGACGATTTTCGTCGTTTTTTGAGCGCCGTGAAGAAAATTACCACACGTTTTGATGAGATAATGTCATTTTTGAAATCTCCGTGAAAAACTACCTTAGGCGAAGTTTTCATCTAGGGGATTGGTGTGTCCCCCCGGGAGCTGGAAACAGGCAAAAGAAGGCGAACATGAATTTTGAAGTCACAAATTCACTTGCAACACAGTGATTACGAAATCTTTCTGTCTCCAATGACCCCAAAACAACTCAATGCGTAATGCCACACCACCCTGCGAATATTTATCCACATTGGACTCGATTCCGCGACCATCACTTTTTGGACCATGACCCGGGGTTCATGGTTCAATTTTGATTCTCTACCATGAACCCGGGGTCATGGTCCAAAGTGCACATGGGAAGTCGCGATCAAGAAACTTCAAGTACTATACGTAGGGGCCGCAAGGTAGATTCAATAGTTATCGCTATGATGTCAAATGTGTGCTCAAGGTGTCCCTCGTGATCCCAATAACATCATACTTTTTACCGAAAGTCGATATCTTCTCTCCGAGGCGCGCTAGAGCCCAAGACGTGCGCGCGCAAAGGAGAGGAGAGGAGGAGGGAGAGGCGAGAGGAGAGAGAAAGGGGGCGGAGCCTCTCTCGCGTGTGTCTCTCTCCCTCCCCCCGCCCTCTCGCTCCGCTCTCCCCGCGCTAAAAACACAGCTCGGGGGTCATCGCTAAAAATCCAAAAAAAATTCTAAAATTCATGAAAAATTCTGTTTAGTCAGAAAATCGCTGTAGGTTTGACTTTCCTCATCGGGAAAAGGTGAAATAGGCCTATTCCCGACCTTCACATCGATTTTTGACCAAAAAGGTGAAAACTTTTTCAAGGTCTACAGGGCTCAATCGATAGTGGGTGGTGTTAGCTACAAAACGCGCTTTTGATCGAGTGATTTGGTTTAAAATGAGCTTTGTGTTTTCTCGCGCACGCTTGTTGGCCGCGCATCACGCCCGTTCAAAGTGGGCGGAGCTTGCGGCCCCTAACTATACGGCAATGTGTTGTACACTACCCCAGTAATATACCGTAACCCGAAGTATCGTAATCCGACGATCGCACAATCGCGAACTAACTTTTTCAACTGCATACAGAAAAAGTCACTTTGCGATTACCGAGGTACGGTATTTTGAGTTACGGTATATTACTGGGGTAGTGTGCAATACATTGCCGTATAGTACTTGAAGTTTCTTGATCGCGACTTCCCATGTGCACTTTGGACCATGACCCCGGGTTCATGGTAGAGAATCAAAATTGAACCATGAACCCCGGGTCATGGTCCAAAAAGTGATGGTCGCGGAATCGAGTCCAATGTGGATAAATATTCGCAGGGTGGTGTGGCATTACGCATTGAGTTGTTTTGGGGTTATTGGGGACAGAAAGATTTCGTAATCACTGAGTTGCAAGCGAAATTGTGGCTTCAAAATTCATGTTCACCTTCTTTTGCTTGTTTCCAGCTCCCGGGGGGACACACCAATCCTCTAGATGAAAACTTCGCCTAAGGTAGTTTTTCACGGAGATTTCAAAAATGACATTATCTCATCAAAACGTGCGGTAATTTTTTTCACGGCGCTCAAAAAACGACGAAAATCGTCGATTTCGACCTTTTAACGAAGTCCAAAAATTTCGAAAATGCTTTTTTTGAAAAATTTGGCCAAAATTACCCCTAGGGGACGTATCACACCAATATTTGGTCAACTTTGAAAAACTCGAGTTATTAAGGGTCGAAGTCTGGTACTTAGCCGATTGTGCCCTAGGACCATCCATACTGGGTCAAATATCAGCATTCGGTATGAGAACGTCACACGCGAGATATTGGGATGGGTTGTCAAAAAGCCATCCGTGGAGCAGGTACGTTCTCTCACAGATGGTCTCTTAATCAAATCAGTAAAAATATCGAATCCCTCTCACCTGCTCGACACACTGCGCACTCTTGCAGTCATCCACATCCTCATCGCACGTGTCTCCCTCGAATCCGAGTGGGCACTCACACGAGAACGAGGCGCCACGGTTGGTGCACGTGCCTTCAATGTTGCAAACTGTATACATCTTACACGTATTGATTGCCGTGATTCAGTAGTGTTTGATGCGAAATCGTTATGAGAACTATCTTCTTACCATTATTGTTGCAAGGAGCAGCAGTGCAATGATCCACCAGATGCTGACATCTCGATCCGTGGAAGCCGGAGGGGCAGGCGCAAGTGAACGCGTTCACCTGATGTTACGATTTTTATTATTATTTTTGATTTTTGGAGGACGTCACGGTACCATTACTTTTCAACCGCCAGTAACTAGTTCATCTGGACGCGAAGCATATCTGTTTTGTTACTCGCATTTTGCTAGAAAACATACCTGATCCCTGCAGGTAACTTACTCATGTTCCGAGAGCTTAGATGTGGGAAAGATACTGATAGTCAGAACAAAGTTTACTAATGTACTGGAATGATACCTGATCCCTGCAGGTTCCTCCATTCTCGCACGGGTCCCCATCACACTCGTCGATGTTCACGTCGCACGCGGGCCCTGTCCAACCCGGCTCGCACATGCATTCCTGAAGTTTACCATTGTTGTTGTTTTGATGATGTTGTTGATGTTATTTTGATCTTAATATTTTGTAAAAACACTAACCTTGGAAGTGAGTCGGTCGATGCACATGCCGTGAAGACAGGTGTCCGCCGTGCACAGTTCTTCTGAAAATTTAATTTTCTACACGTTTACTTTGCGTACTCGTTTTCAAAGACTGGTGAAATCGACATGGAAAGCGAAATTGGTTTTCTACGGCGTGAGTGGAGACTATCAAACTCGCAAGTTAGAAACGATGTATGTGGTAACTTTGAAGTACAAATGATTCGACTGAGTCAAATTTGCCAAAAATTGTTAGTGATACTTTAACTTGCGGATTCGAAGAAAGTGTCATCTGAATTTCTCACCTTTGACACTGCATCTCTTCCCACTGAATCCACTGGGGCATTCGCATCTGAAGTCATTCACGAGGTCGACGCACTTCGCCCCCATCGCACACGGAGTGGAGGCGCAGTCATCTGGAATAAGTTAATTAATTAATTAGTATTTCGGTTTTTATTTTAATATTTTCATAATTGGTTCAATGAGTTTCGCCAGTAACTCAAGAGTTGTGCACTTACGTTACTTTAATGCTTCGAAGGCATCCTCTAGTAATAGAATAGCTGAAAATGATTCTACGCCTTAGCCACTCTATCGTAGCATTATCTCCCGAAATATCACTCGATGGCATTATCAGAAGCTTCTCAGAAGGGATAAGCATCACACGAGCAATCTTCCCCTGTTCATCTCTCCAGTGCTCTTCCCCTAATCCCTTATCAAAACATCCCAGATCCCACCGAACGAGAAGCTCATCTCTCCGTTCATCAGTATCTCTCGCAGTTCAGAGAAGCGATTGCCCTTCTCTCTTCATTCAGAGTGCTCTCTCCTTGCTCTGACCGATGAGAGATCATGCGGAATGAGGAGAGCGCTGCATCTCTTCCCTAGTTCTTTCGCTCGATCCTCACCTCCCTGAGCCGAGACCACTTGAGATTCATCCCCCAATCCGATGGTCATACACGCACACTTTTGAGTGGCGATTAGTGTGGAAGGAGAGATTTGAGGTGGGGTATTACTCGCCCTGTTTTACTCATAATCGCTTTTTCTCTTTCTGTCCTAGTCGATAATCGGTTAAGTTTCGCTAGTTATTCTAGAGCAGAAAACTCCTGCTTTTTCAATGGATATTGGAATTGGTTCGCAAAAAACAAAACAAAAAGACTTCTCACTCTCTCTGGACTGCTGAGAAAATAGTATCCCTCCATTCTCAAAGCTTCTCGTTCATGTTTCCTTCTCATTCCTCCGGAACCCCTCATCAATCTCGTCGTCTAATACCTTCCGAACAAGTATTTCTGCTTCTTCGCCTTCTCGAATTCTCTGACGTCGTCCTCTCTCACTTTTTATGCTTCTCTCCGGTCAGGCAGATCGAGATTATGTCAAATGGGGAGAGTCAAGTCACAGATAGCTCTAGAAAGCGGGCGAAACTCTCCCTAGAGACCTGACTTTGTCGCCCGTTTTCTCTTTCCTGAATGGATGAGAGGCAAGGCGAAACCAAGAGACGAGCCAACGTTGTGTCTCTCATTCCTACGCTCTCTCGCCTGCTAGGCGGACGGAGATAGTATGCAGAATGAAGAGAGTCTCCCAATTCCTCGACGGAAGAGTCACCGAGGCGTGAAACCATGCACCCTCATGACTTTCCTTATTTGCTCAACAAACCAATTTCGAAAATATAGCAATGCCCTGATGACCAACGCTTTTGAAATGGCCGCGTGATCGCTGCAGGCGTTGTATTTGCACACACAATGACCACCCAGCGATCAGGATGAATTGGGAGTGAATGCTGCACTTTCCCCCTTCGAAAACAGCCCGAGCGGAGCGCGGAAATGGTCTTCTGACTGGTCAGGAAAAGAACGAGAGTGACTCTATCTATTTCCCTGGTCTATCAAACTGTCTGATCGCAAGAGAGGTTGCGAAACGAAGAGAGTAAGACGGAAAGAAAGTGGGGCTCGCACTTTGTTATCTCGTTCCTTCCTCTTTCTTTGCTCCTCAGTCTCTTATTTTCACCCCCTGTCTCTCCGTTCCTCTCCGACCCCCAGGGATGAGTCATAGAGGCGTTAATGACCCTCTCATCTTCACCTAATCTTCGGTTCTCTCTGACCGACGTGGGAGTAGGCTTAATAGGGAGAGCAGGAAGATTGTAAATGTCCCTGCCCATTTCAACGCCATCTCTTTCTGAGATCTACCGCCTATTTACGCCGAGGACAGACCGTCCCCTTTCTCACTTGCTCTTTCCATCATCAGCCTTTTCTCCCTCCACGAGGTCTTCTGCTCTGCTATTTGTGATAAGTAGTAGTCGAGAGTCTCGAATTGAGGTCGTAGGCTCTCTTGCATATTCATGCGAACCGTTCCTCCTTTCATTCTCCACTTGGCCTCCAGCCCATGTACTCTCTGCTCATTACTCTCACGTTTATTCCCCGTTGTTCGCTTGCTGGATAGACCATTCCGCACGGTGAATGAATCTTCCTGCACAGTTTCCCTATTTTCCTCTCGTTTCCATCTGCTGGAGAGCATTCAGCTCGACAATAACAGTTTTCTATCACGCCCTCGGTTTGTATCTGTTTCTATCACTTGGGGCTGTGCTTCTGCATCGCTCGATTGTTCCATAACTGAACCAAACCTCTCCGTTTTCTGTTTCACTCGATTGTTATTTTTCATCATGAAGAGTGGTCGCTCATTTGACTTCTTTCCTTCCTGATTATGCATCTAGCGCGATTTACGCCTTTGAATTTATCCCTGAATAAACCCCCGGCTCATTACCTCTCGCTTGTCAAATGCAGTCCCGTGCCTCTAGCGAGAACTCACGGCGAAAATAGCATCGAGATTGTAGGCTCGACTATAAATTAGTCGTTTTTCTCGCTCTTTTTCATCTGCTCTCTTCATTTCGCACAGTCTCTCCTCGTCAGAGAGTCAGAAGAGAAGGAAAATTGAGAGAGTCACTTCTTCATTCGCTGCAAGTCTGCTTAGCAATTCAGCGGCCTATCTTCTTCTCTTAGCACTCTGCGAAAACTTTCTCCCCTCAGGCATTCGTGTCTTTCCTTCATTTGCTCTCGTTCCTATCTCAGGCTACTCGAATTGTCTGACTCTCTCCATTTCAGACGTTCTCTCATCGCTTCTCTGACTGTGAACCCGTCCCTATTTCGACTCCCTTGCCTCATCAGTCCTTTGTTCTTCTCTATTCTCTGCAGCTGAATACCCAATCAAATTGACTGCCTCTTTCCTCGAATTTCGCTCGTTTCAGCATCCTGTTTAAAATTTTGCATCTTTTCAGTTATTCTCCTCTTCTCGGGTCGTTTCTCCCCTCATCTCCGGGTTCTCCACCATGCTTCCGTCAACAGACGCCCTCGGTTATCCGATTGCTCCTGAACGACCTAGCCGACGCCCTCAGGCGCCGCCTCCCTACGCGGCCGCGCACTGCACATGCGCGACCGCGTGCCCCGCGCACGGCGCGGGCGCCCATGGCGCGCACTTTGCTCCGCTAGGCTCCGCCCTCCCGACAGGCCACGCCCCCTCCGCCTCCTCCCAGTTGCCGCCCGTCTTCGCGGTTCTCTCGCTGCTCCACGAGCTCACCACCTCCAGCACGACGGCGGCCAACGGGGATCAAGGTGATCTTTGATCTTTGATCTTTCGAACTTCAAATTTGAATTCGCGCTTGAATTATTGAAATTCGCGATGGCTTCAGTGAGAGTGAGCACAATGCATGCATTAGAGGGGATCTCTGGGTCTGACGGGTGAGAGATGGAGGGAGATTGAGAGAGGGAGGGGTTGGGCCTCTTGTTGTGCCTCGGGGACAGACACATGTCCACTCCTACTGGCAGCGAATAAGCCTCCCTTCCCTCCCTGCCTGCCCAACACCCGCCTCAGTCCAAACACGGCCTGTGAGTAGGGAGAGGCTGTCTCCTCTTTAGTCCTTGCCGACAGCTGGCGCTTCCTTTTGTGTAGGAAATTGCGCATTTTGGAACTCGTGCAGGTCGCCGCAGTGACTAAATGTCTCCCTGTTTCTTAAATTTGCGGTTTTCTATCTCACACAGGTCGCCGCATCGACTAATTTCGAATTTCGTGTGCAAACTTTCTGTCCAGAACGCCGAATCGGCGGGGTGCGCGTCTCTACAGTCCGGGACACCGCAATCTGCGCCGTGTGCGCCGTCGGCTGCTACCGCATGTTCCTCTGCTGCTGCTGGCCCGTGCACAAGTGCGCCACGGTGAGTTCCCGGCTCCGGCTCTGGCCATCTCCCGGCTCTCGGCTTTCCCTATCTCCGGCCCTCATAATCCCCGGCTCTATCAGATCCTCTCCGCGTTCGACACGCTGATCGTGGCCGTCTTCTTCTACAATGCCCTCAGCTACGTCGCGAAAGGAAATACGTGAGTGTTTTCTGTCAGAAAATCGATGTATTTGAGACCGCCGCAGCGACTAATTTCAAAATTTCCATTGGCTTTACTGTTGTCGACCCTAATTGTTCCGTGCCTTCTCCTCTCTTGGCAATAGCTCATTTCTGGCATACCCACTGCCTTTTCCATTCTCTGGGGACACTTTTCTCCCTTCTTAGTTGTCCCTCATTTTTGTTGTTTTCACGAGTGGCACGGGAAGCGAGAGTTACTTCACTCTCATGTTCAAAGTGAGGGAGAAGTGAGAAGTAGTATTTGATTCGCTCGTTGGGCAGAGTGAGAGAGCAGGCATAATTAAGAGAGTCAGACGGCCAGAGACGCAGAGGAACGCTCAAAATCTCTGAAAGCATGCTCTAGAAAGTCCGTGGCAGCTGGCGAGAGCGGCAGTCGGTCAGACAGTCAGAAGAGGCGAGAGAGCATGCGGAATTGAGAGAGTCGGAGAGACCACAAAGTGGGTAGGGATCAAACGGCCGATGCCTCCATTAGCGAGATATGCCCAGAAGAGGAAAAGAGAAGGAGAGGCTAGAGCCGGATTCCGGAAGCCAGAAGGGAACCCGAGATGCCGTCAAGTCTCTCGTTCCCTACTCTGGAAACCCTAAAAGCCGGCTCTGAATTATTGATCGGCTCAGTGCGCGCAGTGGCACACACACGCATTAGCCATTCAGGGTGACTTCGGGGTTTCTTGAAATCTGACTCTCCAAGCGTTTGACGAGCTTTAGCGGGTTCTGTGAACAGAACGATCCAATATGGAAGACACTTCAATGAAGTATTCTAATTATGAGCAGAAAGTGAGAACAAATTTCGAGCTGCCGCTTATTGGATACGATTGCCCCCTTCGTTTTGTCTGTTCTGCCGTAATTGAATCTCAGACGGGCGGGCTGAGCCGGGGGATAAATAGAGTCAGTTAGGGGCTGTGGATATGAATCTATGAATAACAGACCAATTTCGCGGATCTGCCAAATCCCGGCTACGCAAGAAAATCCGCTAAATCGTGTGGTTAAGTGCCGGCGAACAAGGTCAGAGTCGAATTGAAGTGGAGGGTCGAATTTCCTCCGTGTGATTGAGGGAGAGAGAGAAAGGTGAACGCAATTGTGGTAACTCGCGCAAAACATGAACGCAACTGAGCAAACATAGAGTGGCTCGATTATGGAGAATGGAACAGAGGGTGTTTCGAGAGGGAACTTATGAGCCGCGCCCCACAAATATGAGCGAAGTAGAGAATGAGTTGAGTTTCGCCCTCTCATCAAAGATTGGTTAGATTGTTTGAAGCAATGATGGATCTTGATACAAAACTAATATTCAGTGCGAACTCAACAAATCATCATCCGGATGACCGAAATACGTAAGGCCGTGTGGTCTAACAATCCCTAGAAGAAACCAGAAACAAGACTAAACATAGCCAAACAGAGTTACTGAACCCCTGACTCCAAACATCCCATTCAACCATCTCCTCTTCAGTGAATGGATGGCCATCTGCGGTCTCCTCTTCTGCACGGCCTTCCTCGTCTGTCAACTCATCGGAACCGTCTTCATATGCATGGCCCCCAAGAAGTGAGGTTAAATCGCAGATTTGTTGGAGTTTCGAGAGCTCCCCTCAAACAAGTGACTGTTTCTGAATGGTAGAATGATAATCGCGACTCAATAATATCAAGCGTATCAATCGTAGGCGATTTCCTGTTTACCGGAGCAGTTTTTTTCGAAACTTCATTTTCGAAATGATGAATCACTGCAGGAAGATCGCGCACTACTGCTGGCCGCGACTCGTTCTCATCACCGGACTGCTGGTGAGTGGGAAACGTTTCAAAAGGTATTCGTCGTCAAGACACACCACGTCTCAGAATCGAGACCTTTTCAATGCAGCCTTTAGGAATAGTAATCGTCGCCCTCTCACCACACCACATTGCAGATCTGCGGAGTGATCGCGATCGTCGTGATGAGCATCTACTTCAGTGGGAAGTCGAATGCGATGAACAATGCGCTGTTTGTTGTCTACGAGGTTCATTTTTGGCACATTTCGAAATTGTTTTTCATCACTGATTGTTAATTCAAAACAGCATTATCCATATCATCTCTCTAGAGATAAGCGCCAATTACCATGGCAATCAGTCAACACCTCCGAGAATAGCCCCATAAAGTGTTGACTCCATCTCTTCTCTCTATCTCCCCTGACATTAATCAAGCAGCGGACGTGGCAGATGGGGAGCGAAATTATAGCGAGATATTGGCCGAGCAAAAACAGCTATCGAGCCAGAGATGGAAGCGAAATGGGGAAATCGACAGCTCTTCTAGAGATTGAAATTTCAGTTCTTCTTCGAGGATCACAAACTGAGTGCTCTCGACAAGCAGAAGCTGGGCAAAGACATGCAGATGTACGGAGGTAAGGATTATTTGCCATTTATGGCCACAGCCCATCTACCGAAGGCATGCCAGCATAGGGGGTATAGCTCAGTGGTAGAGCGTTCGCATACGTATCGGAAGGTAGGGGCAGAGGTCTGGGGTAGTTCATAGCAACTTGTGAGATTTAGAAGAAATCTAGGAGACTATGAAGATCTTTCTAATAAATATTCATAAATTCTCTCACATGCTCTGCTAGGATATTGCATGACGTTTAGGCGGCCCCAAAATATTTTTTTGCTCAAATTCTAACATTTCTCAGCCGCTTTCTTCGCTCTTCTCATCGTTTTCGTTCTCTACTGTCTATTCGAACTTCTCCTCCTCAAGAAGATGTACAATGAACTGAAGAAGGGCGAATTCCACCCCGTCGCCACTCAGGTGAGATTAATTAGTTAATTAGCTACATTAATGATACAGTTCATTAGCAACCGCTGTTAGCCAAAAAAAAAATGTATTAAAGGAGCCAACAGCGCCTCCTGCCTTCAACCCCGAGTTCGGGGGCAGCAAGGCTTGATCTTTGATCTTTCGCCTGATCCCACATCCTCTCCACTCTCCACATCCGTGTCGCCTTGCCCTCTTCATCCAGTCTCTTCAGAGAGACCTTACCTCTAGTCATAGATTCCTGTGCATAAGCCCGATTCGTATATTTTCCTATTCCGTTCATTTGTTGTTTCCTCTATTCCCAATGATTCCCCAAATCGATCTCTTCCGCGCTGTGTTTGCCATAATTTTCACGAAATTCCTCGATAATTACCAGATATTTTCCATCGATGATCTCAATCAACGTTCCCTGCAAGACCAATCACTCCATCTTATAGCTACCATCGATCAAAGTTTCAACTGCTTCATAATCGCTTAGTCAGAGCCAGTTCGATAAAGCTTGATTCAACCAACGGTACACCGAAGGAGCTAAAAGATCTACGAACTCAATCTTGCTGATTTACTGAAAAAAAGATGATAATAGTACTCACCAATATTCTCCTCGCACGTAGGTCCTGTCCACCCAGGTGAGCACTTGCACTTGAATCGACCGAGAGCTTGCGGGACGCACTCGGCACCGTTGAGGCACGGGGATCTGAAATGAGGGTGTGGTTTGACAGTTTGACGAGCCGCAATTTCGGTCAACGCAGGGATCAGACAAGAAGTCGATGCAAAAAAAACTGAGGAAAAGAGAACAAACCTCTCCGCAGAGCAGGCATCCGTGATCTCCTGGCACTGCGGACCGGCGAATCCGGTGCTGAAAATAATTTGTGTCTGAACTATTCTGTGTTGATGAATAATCGACTCGAAGTTCCTCTGCGTGAGTTTCTAGTCACAGTGAAGCACATCCTTTACTGAAAGTTCAGAAACGTATAAAATGAAGAAGTTGGTGGAAATCGTCCCTCACCGACACACGCATTTGGTAGTACCAATGCCAGGCAGATCATGGCACACCCCTCCATTCGGACAGCGGACGCCCGCGCACTCGTGCGGCCCCAGTTGGCAAGTGCGACCGGAGAAACCTGAAGAGTTCACTTTACAAGCAGCAAAAGATACCGTGAATGACTGTTCATGCTACTGAGGTGTGAAATCCTGAGTGATCATGCGAAACTTACCGGAAGGACAGCGGCATCGGAAAGTTCCCGACACGATCTCGCACGTTCCTCCGTTGACGCACGGTTGAGAGTCGCAGAGGGGCTCGGTCTGAGATTAAATCGAATTGTTTTCTTGAAAGTAGCTTGTTCGTCATCTATTGCTTCATCTATAGCTCGACCGTTTTTGAGAGACTCGTGAAGCACATTTCAATTTACAAGTGGTGACTATGTTTTACCTTCTCGCAGGTGGCTCCAGTGTATCCGGGCGGGCACTCGCAGACGGCAGCATGATTGCGAACGACGCATTCGCCCTGATAATATGTATTTCAAGAGTGGCTGCCAAGCAGGATCTCACGATTTCAGGGGGGGGGGGAAGAAAAAAGAAGGAGTGGAGGTACTAGAGCTCACCTTATTCCTGCACTTGACATGCTCACAGTCGATCTTCTCACACGCCTCCTCGCTCTTTGATCCCGACTGGGCAGTGTGCGAGTCCTCAGGACAGGATTGGCAACTGGAAGAGTACAGTAATTCGAAGAAAAACGATAAGTTACAGTATGCACACTACCGTAGTCGATCATTAAATCGATACTCACCGTTGCTGTCCGATGCCCGACTGGAAGGAATTGGCGGCGCACGGAGAGCAGGGCTGCAGGCCAGTGGCTGCAGAACGATTCATTTTCAAAGATAATTGCTTCAAGCATTGAATCAAAAGAGTGAACTCTGTCTTCTAACGGGTGATCTAATATTGGTGAAATGAGTGGATAAAAGCGCTGACCAGAATACGATCCGGGTCCGCACGGCTGCTTGCACTGCGAAGGGCCGGAGGCACCGACCTGAATAAGTGATTTTGTTGTGTGCGAGCAGCCAACTCAATCAAAATTGTATTTAGTTCAGCCATGATGATCGTTTTGTGAAACATAATGTAGAAAGAGCAGTTTTTGATAGTGAGCGAATACATATTGCAAAACTAGGCTCACAGTGGCGGTGTATCCTCCGCTCGGACACGCCTCGCATCGCTTGACACCTCCCTGGGTTGGGGGTCCTGCAAGGGATACCGTAGACCAATGAACACCATTATCGATTACCATCGCCCAAGGGTAACTGTAGGCACAAGATCGGGTAATACCAAGAACAAAGATTTCGAACCAGCGAAGGTGTGTCTCGGGCAGGCTTGGCATGGCACGAGTCCGCTCGCAGAGAACATTCCGTTGCCGCACGTGGCTGAGATCGATAAAATTTGATTTCCATTTTCTCATGACATTGTGAATGCAATTGCGTTTCACGAAGCGTGGAAATGTCGAATGTCTAAGCACGGTCGATTTGACGTTGACCCGTATTTCAAATTTAAAAAGTCTGTGAACTCACGAAGACAGGCCGCGACGCCTATCGAACCCTCAGATGCCGTCCATGTTGCTTCAGGGCAGGCCTTGCATGCGACCTGCGAGAGGATCAAAGATCAATCGGTTTACTCTGCTCCATCTTCGAAGAAAGATCAAAGTACCTGTCCGGCCAAATCCTGATATGAGCCAGCGGGACACTTGATGCATGTGTTGTTCACGTTCACAGCTCCGGCAGGGCATGGTACTGCAATTGGGTACGGTAAGGAACAGTTATCGATTGAAAGATACCGTAAATTCGTAATCAATAATCATCACTCACGGCACTCTGGCAGTCCCTCTCCCGCAGTCTCTCGAAGCACATCTCCGGGTGAGCAGCCGAAGCCTTGTGCGATGGAGGAGCGAGTGGCCTGAGAAAGGCGATAGCTAATCTAAATTCCGCACTGCAGTTATTAATATCTCAGTTGCTCCTGTAGTTCGATTTAGTGGAGCTAATTTTTGAATACGTTCCACAGCTATCACAAGAATATCAACGACCGTTGAAAACTGAATCTTTCTTGTCAAGTTCCTTTTTAGAAAACAAAAAAGACGTCAAGTCTAACTCTGGACATAGAAAAGGTTCAATTCACCACCTGCAGTGCGGGACAGCCCTGTCCTGCGGGCAGACTGAGCGACTCCACTGGGATTGAGAGCAGCTGCTTCACGGGAGCTGTCGCGCCTGGAGAGAAGACTCATTATAATATATTCACATAATGATGATGAGCAGACTTTCAAAATCGTACCGGGAATCCGCAGATCAAAGATCGTCCTCAGGGTCAGACTGCACAGATCGTAGAACACATTCTGAAGGACGGTGGGGAGGATTTGAATCGTGTAATTGGCTGCGATCTTGTCGTGCTCGAAGGAGAACTTCACGTCGAGGATACGCACGAAGACCTGAGTATGGAATTTTCGAATCAGATTTCCATTCTCCACCTGTATTTTCCATTCGATTTGTGGGTGAACATTTTTCTGTTACGCGAACAATCTCGAGAATAGCAAACACGTGGGAAACAATCAGTACCTGGACAGACGAGGAACACCTCGTCGACAGCACGCCATCGAGTGATTCGAAGTGAGCTGCCACGGCGTCAGAGTAGGCCTAAACATAAGGTTCTCTTTTTTCGATCTTTCAATGAAGCCATAAGGACAGCTTCATTGAAAGATCGAAAGAACGGAATGCCGATGGGAGCGAGGCACAAACCTGCAGACAGTTCTGCCCAATCGCTTCCTGTGTCGGGTACTCCACCCTGACTGAGAGCTCGTAGCGAGCCGGCTCCTCGGCTGGAATGAATTATTTTTCATTTTTGAAGGAATACCACTAACAAATCGAAATTATTGAGTTGGAAAAGAGTTTCAACCCACTGTGAAACGTAGCCTAATTCTTATGATCCAAGAGGGAACGAGAAATGAATATTTATTGAATGGACTGTGGAAACGAACCGAGAGGGACGCAAGAGGGCGCGACCACAGCCGGTGACCACTCGCCATCCTCACATGTGAATTGAGTGGCGACCTGGAATTGATTTCATAATGACTTGTTTTTCATGTTCTCTCTTTTGCACTACCATTCTCAGTCGCTTTCTTCTTATTTTTAGAGATTAAAAAGAATTTCAGAAGCAACCTCTGCCTCGTCCACGAATCGGTGTCCTTCGGCGCAAGAGATGGCGCATTCGAGCTTGCCTTCGCCCTGAAGGGAAGATTTCATGTCACACTTTCATTCAGTCTGATTAATATTTCACTCTGTCTGATTAGTAAAAGTTATGCAGAATGGAGAGATTACATCATTGCTTCAACAAGCACTCACTTTCTCAGTGCACGTTCTTACAGTCGTGTTGCCGGCTGCGAGTGAGTGCGGAGAGCAGGGCGGAGCTGAGAAAATGGCTTTGTGGATCAGGCTGGATCTTTCGAATATGTTTCTCCCTACGCATAGAGTTAGTAGAGTTTGTAGCGGAGCCAATTTTGAGCACAATTCTTTGAAATAATATCAATAATACTTTGGCAACAACTCACCCTTGTGTGCGACCTGGAAGCGGCACTCCGCTCGGTTTCCAGCTGCGTCCGTTGCTGCCACCTGCAAATAGCGTTTTTATGCAGCAAATACAAACGAAGCTCGCATGTTCTCGTCAGTTTTGCAGGACAAGCAACTACAGAAAGACTCAAACACGATCAGTACCGTGATCGTCGCGTGCTCGCCCATCTTCAGATTCGCGTGAGTCGGGGAGAAGACGAGGGAAGAGATGTTGGAGACATCTTGGACATGGAGAGGGACGAGGGAGGAGTTGAAGACCAGCTGGAAAGATCGACGATCGATTTTTTTGAGCATAGGCTAGGCTGAAGTTCAAACATCCCTGTATCTCTGTTACCCCCTTCATAAATACACCAGTTTCTTTCATTTTTTTGCCGAAAGAAGAGTACGCAATTAATTAACTAATTAGCTAATCACCTGGACCGAATCGCCCTTCTCAGCGTGCACAGTGTACGAGTCGGGACAGCGGAGGAGTGGAGGTTGCATGTCTGAAATGTATTTCTTTGATTGTGGGCGGTCCTGTGCGGTCCTTATTTCACCAACTAGGGTTGGGAACTAGGGTTTCACTCATTCCACAAGAATGATGATGATCGATTCTTGACGATTAGTGGAAAACATTTGGGAATAAGAAAACAAACAGAAATAATCTCTCACCAGGAATCCGCAGCTTGACGACGCACTCGGCGCTGTTGCCTGCATCGTCGAAGGCCGTGTAGACGACCTGTGAGAGGATGAGATTACGATCAACTTCAGGGGCTCGGCATTGGAGTAGCACGAAAAGAGAGTGTTTGTGATGCATGAAAAGACTCACATCCGTGTCAGCAGTAATGGCGCGAGGCGGTTCGAAGTGCTCCGGTTCGACGCGCACCCACGCGACCTGAATGCGTCATCAGTTTTATAGGTATTCTCCTAAGCTAGCGATTACTCTCGTTTCACGCTTCGAGGAATTCGTCACTCACTCTTCCGGAGTTATCGACTGCCTTGGGAACAACGTAATCAGCAGGTGCGAGTTGGCCGAAGTCGTCGGTTTGAACCTGAGGATTCATAATGAAAGGAAAACCTAGTGAAGACTTGAATCGCGATGAATTTAAAGTCTGTTCCAGACTCATCTCAGTTACCTGAATCGGCTCCTCAGGACAGTCCATGAATGAGGGCGGTTCTGCGTCGATGCACTGAGGGACGGACGAGTTCCAGCCGACCTGAGGATGCATTCATTTGTAATGGTCGTGTTCCCTACAATAATGGCCTTGACAATATATAGAGTCGGAAACAGTACCTGGAGATGGCTGGGCGAGTCATGGGACGGCGCGAGACATCCCTGCACGTCGAAGCGGAGGCACGGATGCTCCTCGTACTCGCTCACTCCTGATTGGAGTTTGATGATTCGATATTTAGAAGACGAAAAGAGATACCATTGACCGCTTTGATATGCAGAGTAGTTGACGGTAGCGTGAAACATAACAAATCGGAACAGAATGAAAGAAGATGCTCACCAAGCAGGATGAATCTCGCCCTGAGGGGAGGATCGAGCTCGAACTGATGCAGGGCGTTGTGGTTACCAGAGGGGGTCTCGAATTCCTACAAAATTTCATTTTCCACCACACCGTTATATTTTCAACGGGGCCTTCACGATCGAGTTGCGCTTGATAGGATGCAATGCTAAAAATTGCCTGACCACTGGATAAGTGTCGTAGTTGTGGGAGAACTGGATCTTGTGGAACAGCTGCAGCTTAGTGACGTGACCGCGCAGACGACCAGTGCCTGCGACTCCGGCTAGTCTGAATATAACATATTGGTCAAATTTCTGTTTTTCCTATCAAAAAGCCGTCTTCAAGCAGTAACAAGAGTCGCAGGAGTATCAATAACGACAAGGGACCTCAGAGTAGTGAGTGTGTGTACTCTCTGCAGGTCGACGGAGAGGAAAATGAAGGCGTCCTTGTTGCCGCACCATCCGGTTGAGGAGAGACGGGCCTGGATACATGCCATTCTATGAAACGGACAAATAACGATGCAGTCGACTTACTACTAGCTTTACTAGCTAACAGTAGGTTATTGATTTTTCTAATTTGTGATGTATCGACCCTCGATCGGAGTTCGCATTCTCAAGAGAGTTTGATGATGTTGCGAAGCCTATTTGAATACTAGTGCGAACACGATTGCTTCTCCGTATCTCACCTTATGCGGTTCGTATCCATAGTTGGGCTTGTCGCTGTTGTCACTGAACGCTCCATCGTGCACGTATCCATTACTGATTCCGATATCCTCCGCCAGCAGACAGGGCATGCCCAGTTGGCAAGCGATGACTGCGGTCGGGAAAGGGCCTGAAACGGTGAATTAAGGTAACAGAAGGAGAAACGGTAAGCAGAACGAAAGGCGAAGCGGATATTGATAGAAGAAAGACAAGGAATGTGAAGTTAACTCACGGAATCCAGGTCGCTCGCAGGCGAACTTGGCAACCGCTCCCTCCTCCACAGAGCTCAGCTCGACACTTCCGTCATCCGGGAACCCGGGGTCGACGCAGACTGGGCCTGAGAGGATGGATGGTTAGACTTTGAGAATGAAGATGTCGGGGAAAAAATTGCATATAAAAGATTTCAAAGAGAAAGAAATATTGTTAATATTCTCCCAAAGTGGTTTCCCAGTCACTGCCTTTCATTCATCTCAAATCGCTTTGGGACATTTGTGAAACTCATACAACTTTTTGGGATAAAACTTCTTTCAGGGTTCAATCGGCTCTCGGGTTAGCGGTCGCTCGGATAAATCGAGTGTCTCACCTTCACATCTCAGATCTCCCAAGTCCCACGAGCCGTCCATCGTGCAACGAATCTGGCGATCCTGTGAATTTCGTTATTTCAACTTTGATTAAAATTATTTTCGAAATTACCTCGTAGGAGGATCGTCCGACCAGCGAGTAGGGAGGGCGGCAGGCGAAGGTTAGTTGAGCGCCGACCTGTAAATAAACATGAATGATTGAGCAGATTTGAGAGTGAATTTGCGAGAAATGAACTAGCCCTTACCTTCCGATTGCTCGTGTCTCCATCGTAGACAACACCTGCCAGGGCGGGAGGAGCGGAGCACTCGACGAGAGGGCAGTCAACGGGCGGGCCTGCAGATATGGGAAATGCGAAGGCTGACACAGAAACTGGACTTTAGGGGTCGCTCGATATCACATGACATGCAATTCGGACATTTTAACATTTCTGTTTGAATTTTTTTTTGAAAAGTTGATCTCAAAAGACTGCCCATGTTTGTTGTCAATCTTTTTGAGTTGAGGATGAAGCATAGCGAAATCGATGATGACTATCAAATGGATGCTCACCAGCCAGCCAGTAATCGGCCTGTCCCTCTCGCGGGTCGTAGATGCACTGACGAGTGTCCGCCAGCGGCTGCTTGCTGACTGAAAGTAATGATTCTTATTGGCAGATCCTCTTTTGTGATTGGGTCAAATGCCAGTCACCAATTTCCTTCCAATCAAACGATCCTGAGTCCCGACTTCTAAGATGCTGTTCAGTGTACAGTGTTCACTCACTCGGTCTGCTCTGCTGAGTGCAGTGCACTTGCACTGACTCTCCGAATGCGACCTCCTCTGAATCGGGAGAGACGAACAGACCGATCTCCGTGTTGTTCGCGACACCGGCGCAGAGAGCGGCTGAATGGATGGTCTTTGATCTTTGATCTTCTTATTCCTCAGTCGCCTAGCTTCGTTTGCATGTGTTTCACACTATTCACATGAGCTGTAGTTGAGTTCATCTAGGATTCGATGGAGATGTAGGGAAAACCAAAACGAACGTTCGCATCGTGGCGCAGTGCCGTTCCAGGCGCCTTCCTCACCACAGCGGAGATACTCGGCACCGAACATCTGAAATGCCAAATCATTGTCGTCCTCACTTTTCACATAATATTTATGTTTTTATCCTTGGCTTCACATTACTGCTTCAATTTTTTGAAGGTTCAATAAAGTGATGGTGAAACTAATTGAAAACATTTGAAGATCAGAAAAAAAGACAAATAATTGAACAAGATCAGAGAGTGTACCTGATGTCCGAACTCGCACTGGAACCGCACGACATCGGGGAATGCGAAGGTCTTCTTCGTCGATAGGAGCAGACCGTGAGAGGGAGAGGAGAGAGGAGGGCAGACTCGAGGGATGCACGATTGGTGGAGACTGAGGAGGGGAAATTGAAACAGTTTGTTTCAAAGGGTGTGGCGACGATTGATACAGCTTATTTTTTATCGGCTCGTTTTGTCATGAACGTTCAGCGGTTTTCAATGTATCGTCGACCTCTTTTGACAATAAAACAAAAACCCACCGATACACATCTCCCGCTTGTTTTCCACTCTCGCCGTCTCTGATGTGGACGCCACCCTGGCCGTCTTCCGTGAGGAGATCGAAACCGTCCTGAGAGAGGGAGATATTAAGGATCAATCCATTGCCTTACTAGTGCAGAGACTACATTAATTTTTTTCAATGCAAAAAGAATGTGATGATGATGATGCAGAAGAAATGCATTCAAAAACTAAAGCTCGTTAATCCACTCACCCTGCACGAGCAGGTGTGTCCTCCGAGTGAATTGACGCAGATCTGCTCGCAACCACCATTGTTGTCTCTGGAAGGGAAGGACTTGAGGATTACATCATCACTAGGCAAGGTTCAGATTCGAGAATTAGGCAGAAATTTATGAAGAAGGAAGCCAACACATACTTGCACTCGTTCACATCCGCACACGCAAGACGATGGCAACCGAGTGCCTCGACCTTGAGGCACGGCGAGCCCGTGTAGGAGAGGAGCTCGATCTGGAAGAGATAGGGAATTTCGTCGACGCGTGTACGACATTTGAGAGTTTGAAAGGAAACAAACCTCGAGCGTGATAGCCTCAACCGGCTTTGGTAGCACGACGTATCCGCCTGAGGATGAAGCTGCGTTCTGAAAATGTTTTATTTGTTTACATCGCATGTCGGTATGTTTCATGGGGTGCATAGATTCTTCCTTTCTCGACTGCAAACAATGCGTCTCTCTTCGCTTAGCGGAATCAAACAAATCTTACCTTGATCGTAAAGACGGTCTTGTTGGCCTCTCCGTACGCTTTCAACGGCATCCCGTCGACAGAGGAGAAGGCCAGCGCGATCTGTGAAGAGGTTTGATATTAGTTACTGTGTCGCTTCGGTCATCTCATCTTGGAAATGGAGCGAAATAAGAGAAGAGCTATGAATAGCGAAAAACGATAGAGAAAGTGGTGGTTGTACCTCAGTGGGGAATCCTCCGTTCTCCCTCTCGAAGTGCAGTTTCTCGACGACTCTGGGGGCGGAGAAGTGCAGTCGAAGCAGACGATCGTCGTCGTCGGGAGACGCGCACCACGAGGAGGCTAGAGAGAATGAACGAGCTCAGATTCCGTTTTCGAAAATGCACAGTCGAAGAAGTACGAATAAGTTGGCAGCGACTGCACTGTCGTATTCAGTTCTAGAATTAGGGGTCTCACCCGATGACAGTTGCTGCCCTGGCGCCTTGGACGAGACGGAGATCCGAGCGGTGGAGAGCGAGGAGGGCGTGGGGCAGCCTGGAGATAATGGATGATCTCTGATCTTCTATTTTGTGAATAGTCTCATCCGAAGAAACATTGCGATTAGAAGAAACAGTATCACTAGATGCACTCACCCAGTTCCGGTTGGTATCCTTTCAGACACTCGCACGAGTAACCGCCTGCTCGATTGGCGCATCGTGTAGAGGCGGAGTCGCATCTGAGTTATTTTTATTTTCGTTGTATTTTATTTCGAAAGTGTATCAAAGAGCTAATGACCTCCTGATCAGCGATGGTTGAAACATATTTCAGATCGATTCAAAACCAAGAATATTGAATGGAATACTCACTTCGCGTTTCCCGTCGCGCACTCATCAACATCGACGCATGCGGCCACGTGCGAGAGCGTTTGATTGGAGAGACAGTGAACCTGAACGAGAGAGGCAAGGTACATGAATTCTAGGCGTGACAGAGGAGTTATTCATTTTGTACGTGCACCCATATGCTACACAATAAGCCCAAGAAGAGATGAAACTGTCTAGAAATGATTCCGTTGTTTTACTCCTCCATTTAGAATAATCAAGAGCAAGCATTGGAAATCATGAATTTTCGACTGACTTCTCTGTCAACATAACGTAGATCTATGAGTAATCGCTCAGGTTGCCGTGAAAATATTCCGAAATGAGAATAATCGTACCTCCGCCACTCCATCGGGTTCGAATCCGTCATTGCATATTAGTTGGGCAGACTGGTCGAAGAGGAAGGGACGTTGAACGAGAAGACGACCATTGGTGATACGGGGGAGAGAGGGACACTCGAGGCCTGGGAATGAGGTTTATCGGATCTCTTTTAGCTGTAGTCCATAGAAGACGCAAAGTAAGAAGAACAGATAAGCTTCACAAATTGCTAATAATTGCTGAAAAATCGTTAGTTCAGTGTTTTCAGGAAATTCAGTGTCAGAATAAAACAAACGCATTGTGAGACAGGTAGGGAGAGTCAAGATGGAATCGCATTCTAACTATGACAGCTAGGATGCAGTTGTGCAGTGATTAGTTTCCTCTAGTTTTGTTTCAAGCAACTGTTTGATAATATTGCGAGTGTGTAGCTCAGTTACGTTTCGCGAGATGCTCAAACCTTGATCGGATATAGGAACTTCAATAATGTATTTTCTCAAAAATCAACAACTACTCACGAGCACAGGTCGGCTGGTCGACGCTCCACTGACCGTCGTTCTGGCAGAGCAGAGCTGCCGCGCCCATTCTGAAATGAAGTTAGTTATCGATCGAACTGAAGGTACTGTAGCATATTGATCGATAAAAGTACCCTCACCGTCTGAATCCCGGCGCGCACTCGTATCGATAGACGCTACCGTAACCCGATCCGTCTCCGAACGCGAGCGATCGATCGCCGTGCATAAAGGGAACGAGCGGAGGACAGGAGGCGGCTGGAATATCGATTGATTGCAACCAAACAAACAGGTTCTGTGTCAGTACTAGTTGTGTTAACAATGCGTCGAGTTTTGCAGAAACATCTTTCTAGGAGCAAAAATGTAGGAAATCAATCTCACCTCTGCACACGGGCAGCTCTCCCCACTTGCCCTCATCCCCGCAGTGAATCTCCTCCGACTTCTTGCCCGATCCGAACGAGAATCCCTCGTAGCACGCGTATCTGCAAAGTCGCATGACGTTGCTAGCCTTTGGTGCGCTATGAGATGTGATGTCAAGGTAAAGTAAAATCGTTGATTCAGATTGAGCACAACAATCTACTGCGCGGTGTTCCATACAGTAATCGAGTCGATGAGTTTACCTAGCCACTCCTCCGAACGTCGTATTCGTCGCGGCGACAGCGAATCCATTGGCGATTTGGGGAACGGGCGAGCAGTAGACGGCTGCAGTTTGAATAATAATTATTTTATCCCAGCGGCGAGAACCTTATTGTTCGATTCCTATCACTTCTGTTTTAGAAACTCTCGTGAAACCCATTGCAACTCGCTCGTGCGAAGAGAGTTCTGTCACGCTCTAGTGAGCATCATTGATCAAAGTTAGATATCCTCCCACTCACGTTGGCATTCCGGCACCACTGGTTCACTCCACCGTCCCGCCCTCTCGCAAGTCGTCGAGAAGTGCACGCCGCGGCCCGTGACGAACTCGAAACCCTTCGGACAGGATACGGTGACCTGAAAGTACGGTATTGGATATCCTTTTCTCAATCACTTCAGTTTACTTTGATCCGCCTGATAACAAAGATTGTGATTAACAACTTGAAAAATGTGATTGTTTTCTAGATCAACCCATGAACACAACGCTTGACTTGTCAGTTGTTTCTTTTGAGAATTCGGAGAAACGTACCTTGGTTCCCTGAGTCGTCGCTCTGGTTGAGAGCGAGACTGTGGTGGGCTTGATGAGCGCGGGGCAATCTGAACGTGTGATCACTAATTTCTATGTGATGAAGCTGTGACACGTTGCTCATTCGAATACGATAACTCACTCGTTGAGAAGGTGACGTTGAATCCGGAGTGTCGCGAGTGTCTCACTCCCGAAGAACGGAACAGCAGCTGTGCGCGAGACTGGCGACAGGTCATCTGGGAATGAAATAGTCTTTCTCAATTCTAGGTTCTCTTCGGTTTCTCTAGAGAACAGCATACATATCGACTACTCACACATGAATATAAATTGATTTTTTTCCACACACAAGAGCTCTTCCTAATGTTCTGGGCTTGCCGTGTGCCATTTTGAAAGTTAGATGAAAGTTTTGCCTATTTCTTGCTTTCTAACCCATGATTCTTTCTATCATGAAATACCCCAGTTTGTTCTCAGGCGAGAGGCGTGAATTTGAATAGCTCCCCTCACCTGTCTGGGCGGTCTCGCGCTCTGCGTGAATCCCTCTCCGTCGTGCAGCGGCGATCCCTTGGAGTTGCCCTCGAAGATCTGAAGAAGGAGGGTTGCATAATCACTACCCAATAAAGATCAAAGATCAACCTGTAGATAATCATTGCCAGCCAGATCGAAGTGTTCCACAGCGAGGGAGAGGGCGTGGTCGGGCGAGGCATCGGGAAGCTCGATCGTGTAGGAACAGTCGGCGCCTGTGAATTGCAGCAATAATCTACTAATACGCTCAACTCTACTCTGCATCATCGAATGAGTGTTCATGTGTTATCGAAGAAGGAAGACAACTCACCAGCTGGATAGGGTAGACCGCCCGAAGCTCCGGGAGACAGGAGAGCTCCGAACGGACGACGAATAACGATGTCGCAACCTTAGAGAAAACAGAGAATCACTTGTATTTTTTTAACATCGCGAATTACATCACACTGAACTACAGTTTCTTGTTGACTAATATCACAATATTGAAGCCTAACTGGAGCGACACAATCAGTTTGCACACCTCTCTTGTAGCTCAGACTGAATCCCCTTCCCACATCGACGCTTCTCGAGGCGGTAAACACGACGTAGACTCGATTGGTAGTGGAGATGATGTGCTCGAGACCGGAGGAGACAGCCTGGTTCAAGGTCGTGTCGTTGCCATGACCGAATCGAGCCAGACGGGCAGCCGAAGCTGTTGGGCCATCGTAGATTTCCATCGAAGAAGCACCGACATCGAGGTCTTCCAACTGAAATGGGAAGATTTTTGAAATTTTTTGGCGATTTTTGCTTCAGCAAAATGGGGCAAAAGAGATAGCAGCGAGTGGTTTCGATCCACCGACCTCTGGGTTATGGGCCCAGCACGCTTCCACTGCGCCACGCTGCTGATGGCAACGCTTTCTCTAACACCTCCCTAGTAGATTCGATATCGCTCTCACGATCATTCAAAGTTATGCAATATTGCACAAGAAGTGTTATTCAGCATTGCATTAGAAGATAGGGAGTGAGAGAGACAAGAATTGCTAACAAAACATTCATTTCGAGGTGAATAACGTTTCCAATTTCACAATCGACAAAAAAACTCACACTCAGCGTGAGCAGTTGTCCAACAGGTGCAGTGAGCGTCCATGCACACTCCATCCCTCTCGGAGCGAGGGAGGGATGGGATGGAGAGGAGAGGAGTTGACCGAAGGATTGGGCAGTGAGGGAACCACCGCAGGCGAAGGGGACTGAAAAGGAGACTTTTCATCTTCAGTGATTCTTTTCGAGTGCAGAGAACGAATGTATTAGCGATAGAGGTGTGTTTTAAAACGTCTTTGAAACCAACGGATAAGCGGATTTGACAATGAGATGTGAAAGGGCGGTGGTAAGAATTATATTCCAATTCAAACATTCTTATCTCGAGTATTACGAATGAAAGTACGAAATTCCAATCCAACTCACCAGCCTTCCAACTCGCACTGAATCCGTGCGCGTGCACTGATCGATCGCTGCGGAAGGAGAGAGTGAGGATGTTGCCAGTACTGGAATGGAGAGAAGAGATCAGAACAGGTCGACACAAGATCAGCACTTCCAAGCACTTCCGAGTCTCGTACCTGGTGAACTTCTTCTCAGCTGGGTTATTTCCAGATAGTTGGGCGAGCAGTAGAGATGAGTTCATCGAGGAGGAGGGAATTCCATCGCTCACTGTGACCACATCGGCCGCCAGTTCAGTATCGAAAGCGTCGAAGGCGAGCTGAAGCGAAAACAATTTTTTTATTATTTTCAAACAGGATATGTTTTACAAATCATTCAAACGTAGAAAATGTAAGATAAAGTTAGTGAACTTGAACTCAATTAGGGAACAATGAACAATTCTTGTACCTCTACACGCATGTTGATGGGCACCTCGACGATCCAGCGACAGCTCTCGGCAGGGCCGTAGTGGTCTGATGAATGATTGATTAGAGACGGTTGGAAGGTGATTTAGGCTAACTACTTGCTTCAGTTCAATAAGTTAGTCTTAAGAGTAAGGATAAACTCACTCGGATGCCCGGGCGAGACGATTGTTCCAGTGAGAGTGGTGAAGTGCGCGCGGCAGGGCGTTCCTGCAATGGTTTCATGTTCTATGATTCCTGAGTTACATTGATGGCTCAGGTATGCTTCAGAAGTTGATGTAAAAGTGCTCCAACTATTGAAAACGATTGTGATTCGAAGTACGTTTTGAACAAAATCATTTGAAGCTGATCAAGCTTTCCTCACTCAACCTCTCTGTGTTGCATTTAGCGTTCAACAAAAGAGATGGAGAAGCAAATGGCTCTCACCAGGACAGTTCTCCTCATCCGATCCATCTCCACACTCATCTCTTCCATTGCAGATATCAGAGGTAGCGGAGCACTTGCCATTGCGACAGAAGAAGGAACCTGCAAAGATCAAAGATCATTCAGACACTTTCTACTCCTTGGCCATACCCCGAGTATCCGACCCCCCCCCTCTCGGCCCTTCCGAGATTCATAAAAAGGTCACCCTGTCCATTCGTCTCCCATAAAATCGTCGCCGCGCTTCATAAACACGGAAATTCGTAATAAACCTCAAGAAAGAGACGGAGGAATATCTTGATGCCCTAGTTGAAAGACGTACGGGTGGAGAACAGCTATTGCATTTCTTGCAGTTGTAAAAGGGTTACCATACTACGAGATATGTTTCAGGAACAATTTCAATACCACTCTGCCTTTGGAACACGATCATTTCCAGGTTCCCTTTCCGATCAAATCACAAAATTGCGATCACAACAAAGATCAAAGATCAACGGACCCTCGACGCAGGCTGGTTGCTGGCAGATGAATGGCAGCAGTTGGGAGCATGGGGAACGAGACCAGAGGGGAGAGGAAGAGAGGGAGATCTGAAGAGGAGCAATTGAATATCATTGGAAAGTCTTTTGTTTTGAAAACTGCAAGAGGGATATTCATCATTTCCTAAATACATCTCGGTGTAAGATCACTTTCTGAAACACCACTGAACAAGCGATCTTTAAAACGTACGAATATGGATGAATCCCGCTAAATACCGAACAGGAAAGAGGAATACACTTACCGACACGCAGTCTCCCTCTGCCTCCTCCGGTTGTCCGATGGCCCAGAATCCGACGTACTGCGAGACGGCCCGGCCGTCCGACCAGTGATACGTCCCGCGGTCGGAACTGGAAAAAGGAGGATTGATCTTTGATCACACAGACATTCACACCTGCAGCGAAATCAAAGGAATGAATGCACAATTGTTTAGATTTATTTTTGACAGATAATGCATGAATGACGAATAACGAACACTCGATTGTATTTCATCTAGCGAGTTGGTGGTGTGGAGATTTTCTTACTCGCCGAAGAGTTTAAAAAAATAACTCACTTATCGCTCTTTAGTCCAATCCAGAACAGGCTCCTTCCGGCCACCTCCGGATCCCTCAGCACCTCCGCTCCGAGCGCCTCGTTCTCAGAGGGAGACTCAATGTGCGCGAGGGTGGCGCCGCGGCTAAAATTGTTGAATTCGGTGTGGAAGATGTATCAAACGACTCGAGTTTCACTCGCTCTTGATTGATGTTTCTTTGTCCAGCTAACTGCTCATTATCGAGAATAAATTTCTTTGAGCATATTATTGCGTTCGTGAAACTTAGAAAATGTCTATCGCTGATATTTTCTTCGATTTTCCTTGCAAATTTTACATTGTTTTACTCAGAATGTATTATCAAAACGGACGGAATGGACATAAAAAATCGGATGATCCTCACCTTTCGCAGAACTGCTGGGCCCTGCTCCAGCTAGCTTCCCTTGCAATTGCCCTCAGGCACTTTGCGCCCTGTCTCGTCCAACCCTCAGGGCAGGCTAGCTTGACGTCATCAATCGATATCGAGTTATCCTCCGCTACCGTAGTCGTGGTCAGTAAGAGTAGGCATACTGTAGCCTGCGTCAGCAGCAGGCTGGGTGCCCTCCGCCGGCTCATTCGATGGGACCGAGCGCCGAGCGGGCGGTATACGGTAGACCTGCGATCGAGGACTGATTTATTGCGGAAATTGAATCGCGAATTGATCATAAATCACGGCTCACGCGCGGTGGTCTATAAGAGAACCTTGGAAGTGATGTGCTAAACGGCAGGCAAAAAGTGAGTGGAAATGAATGAGAATCTCGAGGTCGAAAGGGATTTCGATGCACATAGTTCGATGGTTATGGGCTATGAAAGGGAATGGAGAGGAAAGAGAGTCGTAAGACAATATCGAGAGCATTGCGAAGAAAGGGAAAGTTCTCGAGCATAATATGTGGCGCTTGAGAAGCGAAAATCAAGCGCTTGAGCTAAGAGCCAGTGCCCATGGGCGATGAAACATGCAAAGAGTGATCAAAGTGTATCACAATATCGAAAGTACGCGAGTGGACAACAACTGCGATTGAATCCGCGCAAAGTGTAGTGATCTCGTTGATTATTCAACTCACCCCAGGAGGTCGACCAGCGTAAAATGAGACTAGCAGGTGCGCGAAAGAAACCAGGGCCATTGAGATTCAGTGAGAACAATGGCAGTGATAGAGACAATTGGAGATGCCGAGCGTGCTTGTGCACTGAGAACCTTCGCGTACTAGCATGATGTCTCATCGGTCAGAGAAAGGTTGGGTTGGAGAGAGCTTGAACGCTCAATAGGCCATTCGCGCGTTCTCCGATCGTCAGTGGACAACTCGACAACGCGAGAACAATAGAGGAGAGGATTAGGAGCGTTCGCTCTAGGAGATGGGCACTCGGAAAACATAGGTAACCGGAAAAGGTTCGAGCGCATGGGGATCCATTCGCTCTTCGGAATATGGATAGACTAGTGAGATATCATCGATCTGAGAACAATAATGAGTGTGACCGCTCTAGGAGAAACAGCCATAATTTGTGGCCGAATTATAACTACTACTGATGATGAGCCAAGAAACGAAAGAGAGGATCATGAGCAGAAGACGTGAGAAAGTGGCAACGAAACAAGCCGGGACCAATCGTTCACTTGGATTACCCCTCTCGGAAAGATAAGACAGGAAAAAAACGAGGCGAGACGTGCTCGGTAAGCAAGCAAGTGTCCAGATGAGAAGCTCCTGTTTTGCAAAGATCGGCGAGAACAATAGGAGCGGAAGGATTAGAAGTGGCCCTTCTCCCCCAGGGAGAGATGGCAGAAAACATGATGCTTGAGAATTATGGGGGGGGGTCACATAATAAGGTTCAGCTGACAATATTTATGTGAATATTTGTGTTTCAGAACCTGTTGAATGCGCAGAATGAAACATAATATTCGATTGGCTCATGAAATACAGGAAAAATCAGCAACAGTTAAACCCCGACAGAGAATCAGCCATTAGTGAATGCAAGCGAATGTTTCATAAATATGTTTCACCGAGCCTATGAACCATGAACCGAATACGCAGGTTAATGATTTCGTGGTAAACGTGAAAAACATAAAACAATAAAAACGATCCCCGATCTAGTTATCGCGCTTTAGTTAGTTAGTGAACCGAGTCGACTCGCAAGCGGCGAATTTGGAACGGTTGAGTGAAAGTTTGACCGGGAGAAGGGAGAGATAGCAGACTCAGGAAGAAAACGGTTGTCAATTGGAAGGAAAGAGAGATCGACTTGGGAGATAGTCTTTCTCTCGGATATCCATAGGTGGGTGGAGGAGAAGGAAAGGAAATCGAAATGGTCGAGGATTAGGGGAGTCTGAGTTGTCTGACTGGTGAGAGATAAAGGGGAATTGAGAGAGTCGGAGATTAAAGGGCGACAAAAACGAACTGGGAACGCTGTTGATAAGTGGCGAGAGAAGCGGGATTGATAGGGTGGAGGGAACTGCGAGATAAGGAGGAGGAAGGGATAAACTGGCTGGAAACGATAGGATGAACGATGGATGAATGCGTTAGCCCATTGATTGGTGATATCAACAAGAAGGAAGATGATGACGATGGAAATAAAGGATGTAAACAATATGATATTGCATGATAAAAACATCAGAGAGCGCTGTATAGGATATTTGTTCGAAACTTAAAAAGGTGATGGTATCGGCAGAATTCAGAGAGGACGCCTTGGGCATATTCTAGCCTCTCCTCGAATAGCTCAGAAATGCTCAAGAGTGCGAGTCCGCGCGATCCTTTTGTGTTGAACTGAAGCACTGAGGATTGGATTTCCAAAATCGGTGCGAGCTCAAAATCTGAAGAGCTGTGGGATCAATAACCGAGGCTGAGGATTTGCTTGCAGGGATGAAATCGTCTTGAAACCATTCGAAAAGAGTGGTGTTTCCACTAAGCTATTGAGTAAACAAAAACAATAACAATAACACTTCATCAATCATCTCTCGGGGCACAATCGTAGTAGGTTATCACTTGAGAAATGATTACTCACTCCTCCGCCTCTCTCTCCCTTGACCAAATCACTTAGGAGTGCCCAGAGGGAGACTCTCCTCTATTTCCCTTCTCTCTCACCCGTCTCTCCATCTCATCTAGAGTACCTTCCTACTTCACTAATCCATCTCCGCCTGATGTCTCTCCTCCCTTCCTTCGATCTCTTCGGAAGAGCCTTCCGGGGAATAAGATTTGTTTGACCTTTAGGTAGCCGACAGAAATCGGAAAGCGGCTTAGCGAAACTCATCGCTTTCTCTGAATAGCGCGCACTGATACGACTGCCTGATTGGGGCATGTGATGACGTCATAGGATCGAATGTCAAGTAAACATGACAAAAAATGCAGAGAATACACGAAGAAAATCGATATTCGATGCGGAAACAAAGACAACGCTCGTAAGTCACCAGCACACAGTTTTAGGATGTGTGAGCGTGGTTATCGGAATGGCGGATCTCGCGCAATCCTAGTGGACTTTCGGCTCTGATTCTCTACAAATCGCGCACTATTTCACCTCAAGCATGTGTGTTGCTTGCAAGAATAGAAGAGAAAATAGCATGGGATATGAGGAGAGCAGCAATTGCAATGCTCAATTCGGACAATGAAACGCATTGCATTGCGCAATTGCGGGCCGCAAACTCGACCCTGAAGCTATTGCGTCGGCGCTAATTAACATGGGCGCTAATGAGGAAATGAAGCAATGAGAAGGGGTTGATGGCCGATTATGGCTCAAGTTGGAGAGTGATAGATTATGGCTCAAGTTGGAGATTGATAGAGAAGTGCCGCCGATGGACAATAAATGCGGATAAACGAGCTGTTTAGGCAGCCAGAGGTAATAAAAAAGAAAGCTGGCAATTAAAGTGAGTAAGGATTGATTTCAATCAGACGAAACAGTCGCAAATTAAGAACAGCAAAGGACAAGCAGTAAATGCGAGGTAAAATAGCGGAAGAGGGAACATTCCGAGGGTGAGCCGATCTTCTCACTTTCAGTGAGGGAACTCAGTTCTCTGTACAGGAAAAAGCCGCTCTTCTCGATCGACCTGAGATAAGAGCCAGATAGAAAAGAAGGAATGCAGTAACCTAGAAAGAGACCCCGAATCGTTTCGCGAACCGTTTCGGAATGCGAATTCCACACCGGTTCACAAGAATTTGTGGCCCGTAATGAGCCACGGCCAGTGATTAATCTCGCTTATCACAGTAGTTTGACAAATCGTTGTACAGAAGCTGTTGCAATCGATATAACTCTTACTCAAAATATTATATTTTCTAAATGGTCAAGAAGCCAATCAAGTAACAAGGCACGCATGTATTGTTGACACAAACAAAACCAACTATGAAGAAATCACCAAAAAACGCTGGAGAAAACAGGAGAAAAGCGCGATCGCTGACCATAACGTGCGGATTCCGAAGACAATTCGTACATTTTGACCTCGCAAAAACTGTGGGATGAAAGACAGTGGCTAAAGTGCTTCCGTAGTCGGACACGGGAGGGAATCTCGGGGGAGTTAAGGGACTCGAGAGACGAGAGATGAGGGAGATTGAGGAGAGCAGAGGGGATACCGACGATGGAAGGGAGATCTACAAAAGCTCGAGGAGAGAGGACACTCTTACCCCCTCCCCCCTTACAAGAGTCGACAAACACGCGAGGATATAGCTAGAGGGGATACGACGGGGATCTGAGGCGATCTAGGAAAGAATTACCTGCGAAATCGTTTGAACTATGATCGAAAGAGACCTGGGCACGAATCGAGACCCCTAGAGAGCTAATCTGATATGGATATGCCAGGCTGAAGTGTTAGGTGCCCGGGGGGCGAGATCGAGAGGTCAGACAAACACTATCCATTGAGTGTGCGGTGTCCACTACCAATTGAGTGATCAGAGAGGCGAGAGAGCGGGGGAAATGGAGAGAGTCAGACACCGGCGTAGAACAAAGAGAGATAAGGGAAGAGTTCCGGAAGGGATTTGAGCAGTGAATCTGGACTAATCTAGGATAGAGTGAACAGTAGTAAAGAGAGGGTGATGGGAGAGATTGATAAGCGTGATTGGAGGAGATTGGTTGATCAAACCAGATACGGGATGTGGGAGTTGCACAATACGGGTGGCTGTAATCTTAGCTTAGGTAAATGATACGGAACAACTACAATTGCATGGCAATTTTAATGGAAGCTGACGATAAAAGAATGCACGGCCATGCAACAATTTCCGACCATCTGCGAACAGAGATTCATAATTCGCGAGTTTACTGACTGAGAGACACTCTGGTGTCACTGCAGGGTGCTAATAATAATAATCCCCCAGTGTTCTCTCCTTCCTCTCTATTCACACTGCCCTGCGCTGCAGGACAATTAACCGGATACACCACAAAACACACTCACACTTAGCTTCAGAGATGAAGAAACTCGTGCTTTGTGTACTGGTGAATCCGATTTGCGGTGATACGAATCAAACTATTCAGGGAATCGAGGACCAATGGCAAAGAACACATCTGGAATTGTGCATACAAATCGTAGCAGAATTGACAAGACGATTCACAGGAGGATCAAACGCAGAAAACGAATTTGTAGCAGCGTTACTATCAGCGAATGTCACTCAGCTCAACCAAATCTCACTCCGAACCAGTTCACACCTCTCCTCAGTAACGGTCCTTCGTCCCAAAAGCCACGAGCGGTAATAATGAGCATCCATGCAAGTGTGGCAGCCAGAGAGAAAAAGCGAATCGTAACCCTCTCCGTTCAGTATGATCCCTCACACTGTCTGACTGGTGAGATAACAAATACCATGGAGAGAACGAGTACTCTGGTTGAAAGGAAACTCTCTTTGATTCTTAGGCTCTTTAGGACCGAGAACGGAGAGGGATCGTGTGAGAGGAGGAGAGATCCACTTAGTGCTTTCACTTTTCTTCACTGCGCGAGTTTCCACACCTTTTTGCAGAGGAGCTGAGAGGGGAAGCTAGTGCTACGCCTTTGCAAGAAACTAATATCTTCATGCAGTAATTTACTCATAATTTTTCGAACTTACAGAACAAATCGATATTTTACTATTTCCAGCTCGTTCGGTTTTGTATTCTCCAATTTCTCCTTCGTTTGAATCAATGCTGTGAAAAATATGCATTCACATTACCTGTCAATGCAAAATGGTCAAATACCCAACTGATGTTATTGTCACATCGCTGAACTTCACTATAAAATCTCGCTATCCGCATTCTTCATCCACTCAACAATGCGTTTCCTCTCCCTTCTTCTACTCGCCCTTCTCTGCTTTGTTGCCTTCTCTACTGTCGAAGCTCAGGTTCGAACTCATCACATTAGAAAAAATCAGCAATTTTTCATGAACAAAAGTATGAATTTTCCTCCTGATTTCAGATGAAGAACAAAATCGAAGATAAAAAGGAGAAAGTGTTCAAGGAGAATCGAGAGTTCCAAAACTTTGAACGCAAGAAGAGGCAGGCCACGACCATCATCAAGAAAGGCTGCCCTCCAGGCCAGGGAGATCTCTGCCCGCCTAGGTAACTCGGCTCCCCACTGCACCATCGTTCACTCTGTGACCAAGAATAAAATAATTCATGGATCTTGCTGATTCAAGAACATCTCTTCATAGATCAAGAGTGAACAACAGATGTAAAAATATGTAATCATTGTATATTGAAAGAGGTTTATCGAAGGTGCATCTAATTCCTAAACTAAATCATATCGAGAGACAACCAAAAGCAACTCGTAACCATTCGCGTCCTCTAAGATCTGGAAGCGGGTTCGAGGAGCTACTCGGATCGCCAGGGCAGAATACAAGATCAATAAAATAGATCTTCTGACTTTCAGCGACTTCATATTCATACAAATCAAATTTGACGCCGTTTCCATCGTTTCTTTTTCTGATTCGATGAATGTCATCGTAGAAATCATACTGGAATAAGTGTGAATGAGGCATATGAGAATTCGCGCAGTCTTACCGTATAGCCATCACTCAATCTTCTCAATATCTCATCGCCAGTAATCATGCGAGTTATTCCAAACATCCATTGAGACAATTTAGAAAGTTATCGTTTGCTATCTATATACTTCTGAAAGCGCATTTCCAATGAAATAATATATACTTTCGAAAAAATTGTTCTTCAAATAACATAATGAACGAGCTAACTGTTAGTAGCTCCAAAATCCAATCAGAATTGAGCGTCATCGAAGGTAAACCAAAAACATTATATTGCAAGAGATGGGGAAGAATTGATTTTGGAGGAAAGAATCGAGCTGACTGAAATCTTGTTGTTTCAGAATTTTGAAATCGAGACATTATTGCTCCCATAGATCAAGTCACAAAACCTACATAGTGCTTTTTTGCTAGTGCCGAAATTTGAAAGTGAATGAGTTTGGATCCATAGAGTAAGCTGACAAATTTTGAATCGAAGTTTTGAAGCAAATCGTTTGATCTTGGCAGGTAGAGCTCCTTGGCATTTGTTTTCGAAATCATCTCCGAGAAACTGAAAAACATCGCGTCGACTAATAAGTTGCGATGCGTTGTGGACAATTGCATGAGCCGTTTGACAGAGATTCAAGTTTTAGAAGAATGACCTTTCTTTAAAATCCTCAGAGAAACTGAAACAAGTTGATGCATGGAAAAACATTTTGACAATGTTTTTCCCGTGAAGTGCAGTTCCAAGCTGTGCCATGCAAGGAGTATTGAAATGAACCTGAGAGGTGAACTTTTAGTAATAAACAACCGAACAAACACACCCCGATAAAAATAATGTTTCGTTATTTGTTTCCTATTTTACCTGAAGAGATATTGGCCAATGTAGAGAAGGCAATCATCCGGAAGACGAGAGATATAATCCTAAATGCAAATGCTCGTAAAAAATGTGAAAAATTTCACAATGGTTCACCTCCGCAGCGAATCCATCTTGTTCAATCTCCAGATAAGATGATGCTTTGATCGTCTTTTTACTCTTTCTGAGCTTTTGAGAGACTGTCAACGACATCTGATAATTTGTGTTATTTTAATAGAAAGATTGATTGATTGTTTGACAGCAAGGAAATTAACATGACGCTTAAATTTATAGTTGTAGTTTGAAGGAAAGCATCCATGTTATTGCTTCAAATAAAAAAGTATCGTTTCCAAGCGGTTGTCAAGTATTGTCTAGATTTGAAGAGCAAGCGTGCAATTGAGATTTTGACGTCATGTTGAGAAATTCGAAACCGCAAACAGGAACATTCGAAACAACATGTATTCTGCAAAACAAAACCACATCAGCATTTCCTATCACTTTCCCTCATGATGTCTTTGAAAGTTGCAAAACATCACTATAAAATCATTCGTTCTCTCTTTTTTTGCGTTCCCTCAACAATGCGTTTCCTCTCCCTTCTTCGCATCGCTCTCCTCTTTCTTACAGCTTTCTTTGTTGTGGACGCTCAGGTTCGTAATTTTCCTTTCTAATCTAATTGAATTATATCGATTTGAATAATTCAAGGGCGCAGTGGAAACAGTGATCGAGGAGAATCAAAAGAAGAGTGTCGTGGAACGAACGAGGAGGCAAAAGAGGGGACTATGCATTCCTCCATTCGAATGGGATTGCTGGATAACGAAGAGTCCTGAGTATCAGATTAGGCAGCGTCAATCAAATGAATGAGGGCATGATTGTAAAAAATTGATTTATGAAAAACTTCACGCAAAACGATTGGAATAAAATAATATCCAAATGTCGTTTGTGCGGAGTAAATAACAATTCAGATGTCGATTTGAAAGTTCCTTCTCATACAAATCATACTTTGCACTTGCTCCGATGCACTTTTCTAGCAACTTTATGCACGCCGATGGGATCAATATGGCAAAAGCGTACGTGACATTGTTCGAAATCACACCTAAATAATGAGACGCACCTAAAATCAGCGTCGAGCGTACGCGTCTTCTCGTTCCATCAATTGTTATTCGGGGTATGCTGAACGCGGCGTAATTTCCTCCTGTTCTTTGCGACTATGTAATGGACTTTGAATTTACTATACTGCAATATCTTGATGACCCTCGTTTCACAAGCTCGAAAACGTTTTTCTATCATCACTGTGCTGACTGTCAAAGTCTTGAATAAATACTTTGCGCCGCGTTTATATTTCGCATTGTTTACACCCGCTTGCTGGCGTCAATTGCTAATCACAGGAATCACGAGTCTTTTGACTCTTTCGTCGCTTTGTTTGTATTTATCGATTACTTGAATCATTCAATTCTTCAGATGTTCGCCCAGAAGCGCAAGAGTGAGTTCGAGGAGGATCCTGCAGCGAAGAGACCGACACCCGAGATGGACGAGGAGGATAGGAAGGCGTGGAATGAGGTATGAGGGAATGAGGGGATCGAATGGTTGAAGAGTAAAAGAAGGGAGAATAACCGCCATCATTTCAGTATCTCTTTGCCGCGGTGAAAGCACCCTCTGAAGGATCGGAAGCGAAGACGAAGTGGGGAATGGGAACGCTGCGCATCTTCCAGGTTCGTGCTGTACTAATAGAATAGAACAAATTTGAATTTTTAAAAAAATGCAGCAACGCTTCAATTATCAGGCAAATTAATGAAACAGGCCATGGTAAAATGAACCGCTTCGAAATAATCAATCCATATTCCAGATCCGCAATGGCTTCTGCTTCATCTACTTCCTCTCCGACGACAAGCATCCAGCCAGATTGGAGAAGAAGAGGTTCTTCGGATACCGATATGATATTGTGACGAGTGAGATGAATGAGTGGATTGAAAAGCGGTCGATTCTGACGGTCGAGAATGATGAGGTGAGGAAAAGTCCTACGCGCATAATAAAGCAATCGCATGCGGCTGACTGGAAGCTGCTTGCCTTCTCATTTGCAAAGCCCTGACAAAAGGAGCATGTTTCAGGAGCGGTTCTTCCACTCTCATCCCATTCCCGATCAGATGATCAATGCTCTCAGAGAGGTGCTCAACACGTATCAAGCGACCACTGTCAAACTCGAATATGTGAGTGATTTGGGCCCAGAAGTGTTTAAATCAAGCTATTCCGCGCAAAAACATGAAAGTATTATACCAACTTCAGCTCGTACTCGACCTCAAATCGCTTGCCAAATTAGAATGGGTGCTGGCTGACCATGAAGCGGCTGTTCTCGACTTGAAGGACGTCAAGTTCGATCACATGACTGATTTCCATCGAAAGAAGTACGCGACTTATGCCATTCTTTGCTCTAAACGTCGTCCAATCAGATATCGTTTTTTCTAGGCTCGTCTCATTCGTTCACGCTAGTGGCTTTCGCCATTTGGAAACGGTCGGAAACGACCACATGATTTATCAAGGTACTTTTGGAACTCTAATTAGTCGAATTAGTTCTTACATGATTGAGAATATCACAACCCTATTCGATAATCTTTCAGGTCTGCTCAACGAACAATTCATGATCGACATCGCTGCAACTCAACTGGAGAGATTCCGATGTGATGCGATTCCTGTGACTGTCTATGTAAGTGTTTTGACTATCAGAGACACCATGCACGATCAATTTTATGCAAATTTATGAATTTCTAACACGTTTTTATCGTTGAAAGTAGAACCATTTCAGCCACACTCCTTCAAACCCTCCCCTGCCATTCTTCCCGCCCTCTGCAATCTGCACGTCTTCGATGCGCCGTCGATGGTGTTGAGAAGGGAGTGGGTCGTCGAGTTGATCCAGGTAAGATTATTCAGTAATGGAGTCTGTTCCAATAGTCAAACCGTCCCTCGTCATTGTTAGTGATACCGACAAAGGGGGGGGGGGGGGAGAAAGACAGAGAGGCCGTCGACGGTGCTTAGTAGAGAGGGCATTGTCCACTTCGTCCAGGTATTTCAGTGGGTGGATCATTCTCACGTAATGAAAAGAAAGCAATGATGTGCAATGATAAGCAGATTTGTTCAATAATTACAACCTTTTTATTACGCCCACGCTGAACTTTATGAAGTTCTGTGAACCAGAAACTGTAGAAATTGAGACTTTGTTCATAACAGAACTTCCTGGACGGTCTTCCCTCTCTTCCCTTCCTTGATTTCACCTGGAGATTCGCTATCGATGCTACCTTCGTCCCCACTCTACTCGACAAGAAAATCAAAGAGCCACAGTTTGAAGTGCGTGTTCTACAGACAGTGAACCATTTTAAAACTACTCATTACAATAGTGCATTAATTAAGAGTCAAACTGTGCAGTTTAACCTGCGGAAAAATGGTTTTTTACGCACGGATAACGTCCTTCTCTGAGAAATCTCCTTCAGGCGTACGTTCACGACGGCTATGTGCTCATCTTCAAGAAATCGAATCGATATCTGGCGAAGCTCGAGTTCTCGACGCCTCTCGTGAACGGGGGAATGACGAAGATGCACATTGTCAATGTAAAGTTCTCCGTTCACGATGGATGAAATTAACGGCTTTAAATAGAGCCAATGCTCATCAAATACTCCACTACCATACAGCAGTTATCCTAACGTTATTATCCCTTGTTATTTTAATTGTTTCCTGACGATAAAACGGATAAAATTGAAAGTGGGATCTATTATTCAGAAGGAATGATGTGAAAAGAAATGAAATTCATGTTCTTCAGTTCTTCCAAAAAAAAATTCACTGGAATAACAGATGAACAAATACTGATATAAAAGCCAATTAGCGCAGAACTTAATTGAAATTTCTGGAATTTCAATCATCTCTCACTTAGGATAACAGATATGAATGCGAAACACAAAATGTGGCTGATAGCGGACATAATTACACAACTCGATCAATGACGCTGGCAGTACGCCTCCGGGAAGACGCCCTTCGTGATGCAGATCTTCCTGAAATCAATCTTTTTCATTAAGACACTTCAACCGCGTCAGCTCACCCGTCTTCAACCTTGAACTTCGTCGGCTCGGGCTGTAGTTTGTTTAAAATTCCGATCTTGCTTTGAATCGAAGTGAGCCAATTAACGGCAAGACTTTCGGAGCCAACATCGTTGTTCAGAGGAGAAAATACCTCAAATGGTCACAAGTTCTAAAGTTATATTGATGTAATTCTCACGTTATTGGTCAAGCACTTCCTTCTGAGCCAACTGACGTACCAGTCGTTACATTTATCAGAACCATTGTGTGCACCTGCACTCCATTCACCAATTAGCAAGGGAAATCCTTAGTCGATATTTTCGTATATTTTTTAATCAGTGAATGTCACCTTTCTTCAAAAGAAATCCAAAATTCTTCTCGTAAACCTCTTCCAGATTAAGGGGGAATTCAGGAGCCTAAATATTTCGTTGAACACAGCTGATGGGGCATCTCTACTAGAGAGCGGAAAGGAAGAGGGAAGAGGGGCAAATTAATGCAAATTGAGCCGCGCTCTTGTGCAAGAGGGTGAGAGAATGATAACTCTTGTGCAAGAGTGAGTGGTCTTGCACAAGAGTTGGCTGTATTTTCAAAAATTGCGAGCGAACTCAGTTCCCTTTGGTTTTATCGCTTAGTCACCAACATAAAAGTTGTGGAG